>OX438920.1:35094528-35694528 GCA_949316025.1 Lapara coniferarum | reverse complement strand
AAGTACAAAGTGTCAAACGCGTGTGCCGCAACCGTTTAGAATAACAATACCGTGACTGGTACAATTTATACGGGAACGCATTTACAAGACACAGTACAAATCCAGGACAGCGTGTGACTGAATATATTGAAAATAGAGATAAGACAAAAAAGATTTAATTCAGAATACTATTTATCACACCAATCACAAAAAAACTTATCCGTACTCTTCCGTAAATTACTCGTATTATACAACAACGTATCAACCGCGTCTGTCTAAACCAAAAAACGATAACAGATTTCGATGAAATTTGATATGGTGACAATTTGAAACCTCGGGAGGAACAAAGGCTATTTTTATCCCGGAAAACTTTCACGCCGACGGAAGCCACGAGAAAAAGCCATTTTCCTAAAATATTCCATCAAGTAATTCTCTTGATAAGTGTAAATAATATATGCAAAATACCAACATTAATACTGTCATAATATCCTCATGAGCGGCTGGTATGCGGGCAATTATCGAATTACGCATATCCTGCACATCGCTGACATAAACGCAGATTCGTCCTCGAAGGTCGCGATCGGTCGCTTAGAACCGCCGTATTCGTGTTACACAGGAAAATTAATATTCTAGTCTCTAAAAACTCGAGAATCAACGAATTGATTTGCTTGAGAGACGTTTAGAAGTGTCTTGAATCATAAAACAACGTCAAAACTAAAAACATGATAAACTTGACAGTGCATATTGATTATTGCTCCGTAAGATACTGAATTAACGTTAAGTAAATGAAATAGAACTCGTATCCCAAAACGTACTAAGTATAACAAAAACTCAATATAACCTTCACAAAACACACAATTAAACTGAAAACGGCAATGTAAACATAGCTCGCCCTATAAACACTACAAAAAAAGCTAATAATTCCTATGAAACATAACCCCACACAAATGGGAAAGAAAATGAAATTCCAAAGAAAACGAAAGCTCAAACATTACAAACGGCAGTTGCGAGCAATGTTTATACAAAGAATACTTGAACATAAGCACAATTAGTGCCACTCGAACTGCAGTTAAATTTAGACGCGAGCAGAACGTTCGGTGTTGCCAGCTGTATCGATTTTTAATGACCTCCCAGTTTACAGAGTGATTTTTAACAAACTGAGTACAGTTATTTATCTGCAATTGCTTAGCATTTCTCGAATAAAATTTTATAACCTCGTATAATCTCACAAAGAAATCAGACTGAATTATGAATTTTTGGTATTTTAAACTGGCGTAGTTGTATTACGGTACGATTACAATGCCGAGGTCTCGGGTTCGATCCCCGGGTCGGGCAGTGATACTTAATTTTTCTATTAAGTATTAGCCCGGAGTCTGGAATTTGTGCTCGATATGGCGATAGGCTCGCCCCCTATCACATCATGGGACGGAATACGCACGGCGAAAAGTGGGTGCACTAATTGCGCCCTCGCCCTGTTGCCTACCTCTTCTGGGATAAATGGCGTGAGTATGTGTATGCGAGTATAACTTTAATTTTATCCAAATCAACATTATTTACCCTATGGAGGATTTTCAAGTTATAAGCATGGCAACACCACGAGGCGTTTGCTCTCTGGAGCACAAATATGATACTGAAGGACGCGGTACAACAACGGGCTACAAACGGGATGTTATTGTTCCGAACAGTGTAACATTGTTGATTTCTACCAATTAAGCTTCGTTGTACTGCTTTGAGCGCTGGAGTTATAAAAATTTACTAAGTGCTCTCTTCTCAGTCAGATTTATATTGTGGTTATTTTTTTTATCGTCTATATTGAAGGTTGTAATGATTTTCACGGTTTAGTATGAGACTTTACTCTCTGCGACACTACGGATCACTGCATAGATTTCCAAAGAGTGAAAAACACATCTTCTGCGCAATATTCCTCTCAATTTAAAAGGCGACAATACCCTTGGAAAAATATACGAGTCACATTACCCATAAAATAACTTTATCCATAACAAACATACCTAACTTGAACTTTTGCTCAGCCACACGAGCGTGTATTTATTAGTTCTTCACAACAATTTCAAGCAAGCTGGATAATCAATGCAACGCTGACGTCGCCTGCAACAGCTTAACGCAGCTCCAATTAGAATTGCTAATTAGCTGCGACGGCTGGGAGGATTCATAAGCCATTATCAATACATAATATGCATTATCAACCATAAACATGCTTCGTGTAAGATGTCTTCGATTGAATTAACATGGTATTTATTAGGGCTTTCATTTCGAGACTCTCGGTCTCGAAAATTTCGAGAGTCTCAACGATTTTTTTGTATTTTCGTAACTCGAGACTGCTGCCTCCAGTCTCGGGAAAAACGAGACTTTCGAAACTAACATCAAATAATAATTATTATTGAAAAATTTACTAAACTATCAGGATCTTTTTTAAACCCGGGTCAGCGGTGACACAGAAAAATAAAATTTTAGGTAATCTGTCGGAAGTCGCAACCTAACCTTGTTGAAACATATACGGGTCTTTAAGTTTAAGTACATCATTGTTATGATAAATTGGGAAAAGATCTCTTTTTGCAAATGGTCGCGATAGGGGGAAATACTCAAACCATTGCTAAATCCCTGCTAATTAGGGTTTGGAAAGTTACGAAAATCCCAGGACATGAGACAACCCAAAGCATTTATATAATGTACATTGTAATTAAGTATATTGAAAGTCACGGAGTGCACAAGTGCATGCTATCGCAAAACTTCTAATGCGATTTACTTCATTAAAAAATATAAAACAAAATCCCTTGCTGAGTCTGTATGTATGTCTTAACGCCAAATTACTCAAATACTACCGAACAGATTTCGTTGAATTTTGGTATAGAAATAGTCTGACACTCTGGACAGGCTATAGGCTACATTTTATCCTGGTAAAACTATTTCACGTGGTCGAAACGGTGAGCAAAAGCTAGTATATAACAAAATTAAATCCTCTCTCTGAAAGTAATTATCCAGCGCTCTTTGTCTTTTACGTGACAACTATAAAAATTGAAATGTCTTATAAGTAATTGGTAATTTAAGTTCCATATGGGTTTATAACAGTGTGATTTATAAAGTCCTTTATTTATATATCTTGTATTGACTGCCTAAAAAGTCTATGAGTCGTAGCCTACGAGTATCATGACTATTTTTGAAATAGTCTTGAAAGTCTCGTTTTTTTCCGAGACCGGACCAAGTCTCGTTTTAGTTCCCGAAACTCTTAAATGCACCGAGACTGAAAGCCCTAGTATTTATACATGGTACCGATTTAAATAAGAACCGTTGGGTTGAGGTAGACGTAGAGCCAATTGTCTAAATAGGTACTTATGATTTACAAGCAAGCGAAGTACACTCAAAGGACGAGGAAGAGAGACAAAGGACAGCTAAATCGGAATTTAGAAGCAAAATGGAATACACAAAGTGAGAAATTAATTAAAGTATCAAACATAAACTGAAGAAAACTTAACGAATCGCCTCAATACAAAATTAAGACTAGAATAATAAACAACATTCCCTATTTAATAATACGTAACACTAAACAGTTCAGCTCAGCCACATAACACCCACTTAACTATTTGACATTGGTCATTGACCTCCACAACGTCTTGCGGTTATGCAAGATACTATTTAATTGTCGTACTTAGGACGTAAATTACCCGCGGCCACAAAGCTGTGACACCACTTTATCGCGAAATATATTGTGTAAATACTTCACGAACTCTGCTCACATCGTCACGTGGAAGGCTTGTGTCCATATAACTTCTCTACGTGAATTCTTAATACTGAGGTTTGTCGCTTTGTATGATTACTGACTGCTTTGGTCGAGGGCTCTTAACAAGAATGCCAATATTTTTCACCTTTGAACTTGCTGGAATCGCGCCATGTATCCAACGACTTTCCACCAATTTTACCCAATTTGCACTTGCTGCTATTATTTGTCTTCTCAAATAATATATAGTGCAAATGGGACTTCTCCTATGTACAGTGGCGGATGTATTGTGGCTGATGGCTGATATTTGGTAGAGTCATGGTATAGGTAATGTTGTCTATAATATAGGACGGCTTTGCGGTTGATACCATTAACCATAACAAAAACATCCAATGATTACCTAAAAGCTCAGCAAGTCGTAACGCATCTACAATTCCTATGGTATTGTGAAGACATGATTAATTGTGATAACTTACCATCAGGTGGAACTGAACAAGAATTGTAACGGTATATAAAATATGAACAAACCCAATTAAGGAAATTAGGATGTCATAATTTATAATTTATTTATTACTGTAACCGAGGAATCATTGATTTTAAAATACAGGTTCTAAACTGGTTTGGATGTCATAGCTAGAATTAATGTTCTTGTTCACGAGCTCAATAAAAATAAATTTTAAAACTTGAGTCGATAATATTGTCCGAGATTTAACCTTCATTATGAAATGATTCATGGTGTAATTCATGAAACTTTATTGTATAGGTTTGTCGTAACTTCCTGGAGCCATTTTTATTTTGTCTAAATTTATCAAAAACCATATAATAAATGAAACGTTTAGTAATATGAACGTAATGGACAAACACTGTGATAGTCTCATTTGAAGTTCCGGCTTTTTTTACCCTTTGATAGCGTCAATAAATATCGACTTCAACGGGCAATGGCGCAAGCCGAAACTAGTATTATACAAACTGGCCGTTAGTAAGTTATAGTGACATTACGACAATTGTAAATAATTATCACTTCGTTCGCTGCGAAGTCTTTGTACTGGTGTCGTCGGCCCGTCTGATGCACACGAGGCCGCGCGTACTATTCCGTTGTATTTCTCGGAAAATTTATGTTATGAAATATTACTAGAAACATTATGTGTTCTGAGAGAATAAAAATTGGTGATAACTTGATAACATCTAATCTTTCGGGTGAGCTGTGAAGCGTAGTGCGGTAAGTTCTAGATGGTGTTACTACTGTTTATATGCTGACATCAAGCGAGACACCTGATCGTCTCATTCTTCAGATATAGAGAAGAATTAAGACTCCAGAATCTACTCAGTTTTTGGAGAAGCATAATCTTTGGCTAGGCGAACCGAAGATTGATGAAATGAGGCAGTAACTTGATGATCAGGACAAGACGAAGAAGATAGGAAGTGAAGTCCTACCGTGAGTCGTGAGATAGGTCAACGACATTGCTAAGATCGTGGGTCGAATGGATCCATCAAGTAAACTATAACAATTTCTCGTACTCAATGTAACAGCTTCCGCGTCATCCATCGCGGTGTCTTCGGCGATCAATCTCGCGCATCAAAACGTTCGTGAATCGTGACCACGTGGCTTGTAAACATTCGAACACAAGCGCCCACACCACACGGATACAATTTCCAACCACCTACCTACACAGGAAACCGTGTGTTCTCGTTCAACGTTTATTGCATGACAGATTTAAACGCACTGAATTATCAGACTATATTGTTGATTTACTAGTGAATGTTTTAGATTATATATAGATTACATACAAAAAGTGATTCACGTATTGAATTTATTGGCAAAGACAAAACTTGAAAATCACGTTTATTTTCTGTAAATTAATCATCAAAAAATTTTGCAATTTCGTTTTTGAACTTCTGGCTATTGCAAAATAAGTGCCTACATAAACCTTGCAGCCGGAAGCAGTTTACTCGTTCAAAAATTATATGAACATCAGTAAAATGTTCCGTGGCAAACAAATACAATGAAAAGTACAGAAGCCAGTTTAAAGTCAAAACTTCGCGTGTGCTCACCTGGGGCTGTTTAAAAAGAGGAATAACCACAGAAATACGTTTCCGAACGCAAATGTCATTACTTTCTTTTGCCTTTTTCAACTGAACCGTATTATTACAGGCAACATAAAGTGTAAAAAAATATAAATATCATGTCGGCAGAGCAATAAAGTTTTGAATGAATTTCGCGTGATTGTAATCGTTGTCAGTTCATGTAATAAGGTGATTAAGGTGCGTGCCGAGTGGAAGCGACGCGAGATCGCATGCCCGATATCTGATCGCACGGGACATGCTATAGTCGGTAATAGCTTAGTATCCATTTAAATATCATTTATGCGCTAAAGACTGTCCTTGATTTAATTCGCGAGTTCGCATGCAACTCCATAAATAAATACATAAATAGCATTATGTCTTGCGTATACTTTACTAAACCTTGAAATAAAATAAAAAATGTAGACTTCATAAATGACGTACCCGACAAACAATTGGTTTATAAAACAAAAACCATTCGTGCCACGATGAAATGAAGATCTGTCATTTGAAGCAGCTTCATACAATTTCCTGATCCAATCTGACGGTGTGATAATCAATACTCATTAACAAACTCGTGCAAAAAATGCCGAAACGGTCGTGATAAAATCCGCAAATGTCTTATGATTTAACCAAACATTAATGCTCACTGACAAAATTAACGATAACACGCTAAAATTCATGCAAGCGAGTACTTCGTTTTATGGACATAGATTTTTAAATATACGTTTAATTTTATACATAACAATAGGTATCCGTGCCGACACTTATGAGCGTTGAAGTATTCTTACATCATTATTTATAATTTCAGACTTTTACAGCAATAAAAACTTGGTATCAGACATCCGACTTCAGAGCCAAAATGATAAACGCCAGTGCCGTATGTAATTGCAAAGATTAACAAGTAACGTGAATGCAGTTTTTCATATAATACGGTACTTTTACAACAAGGAACAAGACAAAACCCCGCTAACGAGGCGGCGCAGACGCCCACCATCCGTCAGCGAACAGAGAAATCTAAACGACTGATAGACTAAATTACCGGCACAGCCGCCACTCACTGCACTCTGTTCACCGCTCGACCATCACCTGCCACGAACAACCAACAATACCTGACCCTGGGAGAAAGTCACAATCGATTAATCTCCAATGCCCCCCGGCCATCCAATAAAAGACTGTAATAACAGATCACATCCGAATAATTGTTGCATTGACGATTGGCGCCTGACAGACCAATTGTCGGTTACCAAGCCTATATTTCTGCGTGATAATCGCCGACACGGCGTATATTGTTGACACCGTAACGAGGATGGTTTTAAGATGAATTTTCGTGTAAACAAGACGCGAGAGCGATGAAAGGGAAGCGATTTGTGAGGCTCAATAGCGGGGCATGTCATGAGGTGTGAAGGGACGCGGGATGCCGGGTCATTCATCAATAGTGAAAGCGGTACTGATAGTCCTAAATTACCTCGGGACATGAGCCCCGAGCGTCTCGTAGCCGCGTCTCCGTCTCCGCCTGCGCACTGCTCTTCACATACCACAATGCATTCACATCTCGGTTTCGCAAATCAGTCCTCAAAGGTCAAATGCGTACGCCTCGACGATTCAACATTGACATTGATGCAAAAACTGGTCGTTCAAGTTAGCGCGATTCACTGAGGCATGCTATAAAAATATTGCATAATATAAACACTACATTATAACCATTAACATTTAAACTTAGCGTGTAGGTGGCGCTCATCAATTTTGTCAGCTGCAGTTACAACCTCGCGAGTTTTGGCAATCTTAGCGGCCTTGTTTGCATTCGGGACGCGGACACACCAGTACCTTTATCTTTCCACCGAACAGTTGTTTAAATGAAAGGCTGTTTTTGCGCATTCCACTTGATTTTTAACGAGATTTCTCCTGACAAAAACACGATGGGTTTGACAGTTATTTAAACATTCTCTCGTCCTGTGTCGAGACTCGCATTGTTTTTGCCGCCCCGCGGGCTGTACGTGAGGTCGTGTTCGGATTTTGCCAAATTGGAAATACACTCGGTTGTTTACATTTCGCATTGTGTTTGAAATATTGCGCGGATGTTGTAATGACGGACGAGTGTACATTTCCTGGTAGTGATATGTAGCGACGCTTGTTAACAGTATTCATCGAGGTGGTGCTACAGGCCGGCAACGCGTAACGGCATGGGCATAATCTGTGAAGAATTATCGATTTTCCATGTGGAGGCGAAATCAGCGGATACACAAAAACGTTGTCATGACGCACGCATAATCATTATCTGCGAACAGATAAAACCGACCAATAAAGACAACACGGCCTTCAAATACGACAAAGCATTAGAAAGTGGAGTTCCGTTAAAACGTCGAACGTAGACGTATTGAAATCGCATTAGAATCGTTAGTGGTAATTGCATGGCATGCAAAAAGCGGTGCGTCGTGCAAAAACCGTGCCCGCTTCAGACCCGCCGAATGATTAATATAATTTTTATTTGCTTTGATTGTATGTGTTTATGGCGTGATTCTATTCACCGTGGATTATTGAGAGGTTATTGACATCGTATAAAAACGTGATTGGAGAGCTGTTTTAACCGTAGTCCGCACACACGATGGTAACATTTGATCGATTGGCTTGTCGTGTGTGACCACCTTACATCGTCATCCAATTTCAAAAGCCAATATTATGGTTTCGGACTAATCATACGTTCGGACCATGTTTATATTGGTATTTAAATTAGAGAATGTATTGTTGGTAGCGGAAGTTATTTTAAAAGCTCACTTGTTATGAATACAGTTCGTGTATGCTATTAACTAGTCAGTTAATGTTGCGAGCCAAAGGAAATGAATATAATTGGAAGTCCGCAAACTAATTTCGATGCAATAAACTGCATAAAGAATATAATTTATGAACAGTCATAGCAATAGGAAATCTACTATTCTAATATTATAAAGCTAAAGAGTTTGTTTGGTTGAAGGCCCTAATTTCAGGAATTACTGAACCGATTTTGTAATTCTTTCGCTAATAGGAAGATTACTCCTTAGTGCTGTAGGCTACTCTTTATTCCGGCTAAATATTTTTATCCCGGAAAAATTTTCTTCTTCTTCTGAAACTTCTGAACTTCTTTTGAAAAACTTCACGCGGGCGGAGCCAGCGAAGCCAGCAAATAATTGTATCTATCGATGGTACTACATGGAAACTATAGAATTATGCCCATAAAACTTTCAAGATTTTTTGATAAATTGAATTCGTTAACTATCTACATAGAACCCAAAAGACCGCCCCTTTGTTTCTTTAGACCACCGTCAATTATATTTTTAATGGTGACATTGATTGTATCATATGCCGTGAGGAAAGCGAAGAATTTAACCATATGACAAATGTTCGACAGACAATGGTTTAACAAAGTGAATTTATTAATTTATCCCGAGTCGATGATAGATAGTGTGACGGTATCACGTTACCAGCCCTACACGACCTCGGCGCAGGGTTGACACTTGACAGTTTTATAAATATAAAAAATAGTATAAAAAAATAAAAAATAGTATGGCTTTGAGGAACAGGTGAGTATTAGAATTAATTCCGACACCCTAACAGGGTATAGGGCTAATTTTTTAATAAATGAATGTAAATGAGTAATAATAATATATAATAATACCAGCTCTGTATTATTATACTGGCCACTGTTGAGCACGGGCCTCCTCTGAGGGGGTTTAGGCCTTAGTCCTTCACGCTGGCCTAGTGCGGGTTGGTAGACTTCACATACCTTCGAAATTCTTATAAGGAACTTCTTAGGTATGCAGGTTATATTGATTAACAATACACACGTAACTTCGAACAGTCAGAGGTGTGTGCCTTGGGTTTCGAACCTCCGGACATTGTCTTGGCAGACGTTCCATTCCCAACTAGGCTATCGTCCACTGTAAATGAGTATTCAGTTAAAAATCAGAGGAATTCATAAGACTACAAATTTTTGCTATAGTTGACTGCATAATTTGCCAAGTTATAATTGTACTTTAAGGAATATTGTGTAAACTAGAATAATAGTTAAAGCTTTTAGGCCAAAGGAATTTCTTTTTTAACATAACGATTTCATGGAAGCTTATTCATTGTCCTATTATTTTTTTTCTATGCTACAATATATTACCTACTACGTCTACATACAGTCGAACCGCATTCATTTACTGGTAAATTATTCCCCACGTGAATCTTACCGGCATTCCGCATAAATTACATCACACACGTTTTAAATTAATCCCACTCAGGATACCCACAACATAATTAATACCAATATATCCCTGTGCCAGCCCTGACCGACCCGATGCTAATCGTCGGCTAGCGGTCGGCGCTATCGGGTATAAATTGAGCATTCACATCGCCAGTCGTGTCGCATATAAATCTCTGGACACACATGCCGATTACTCGATCATTGTTTACACTTCAGCTAAAAGAGGTTCCTGGACTGTCTGTTCTACTTGACTTGATGGATCTGATGGTATATGTTCTTCTTCTTTCTCTTCTTACGATTTAGTTACATAATGTACTAGCGGAGTTTACCTGATGTCAAATACTAGAAGACCAAATATAATTTCGATTACTGTCCAAGAACACTGCGTTCATATACGGTAGTCACAATTATGTCATGTCTACCTTCGTGGATGCGAACTTATAATTTTACCTGCAGCAACGTTTTGGTCAGCATACGGCCGCAAAAACTATATTTCCAGTCGTACCTTACAACCAATAATTGTAATAGGCACCTGTTACTAACTAAATCTAGCATCTTGACAAGTATCAAACAAACAGGGAAAAGTGAGTGCATGTCGTCAAGCCGTTCGGCAGTCTCAAAGCCCGTATACGTTAGAATAGTTCAATAATTCCTTCCAGAACCTTCTCTCAATCAACACAATCTTGTATGTTACATTTTCATTAATTTTTATGGTATTTTGATGGTCTACAATATTATCGCTCTCTTTGTATTCAATAGTTTTCATCTCTGCTTTATTGTTTCAAACATCAGTATGAATGATTTCAACAATAAATCTCGTTAAAACTGTTTGGTTTTAGAAAGTTTTTATGTCAGTGTTATTAAACTTTCGTGCGCATATCGGTTACAGTATTACGATAAAGTAAACCACTTGAACGTGATTAACTGACGGCTTGTAGACGCGCAATCTTACAAGTGAAATTAATAAGTATTCCAATTATCACATCCATTCATAATTATTGCAGATATTTAATACGTTGCTATATATTATAATAAAGCGTTCCTAAGCTTTCTCTCAAATGTAAGCAGTATACACTCAGTCAAGCGTTTGTTCCTCGAAGGGAGATTCAGAGCCGCAAATAATGCATCTAGACTTTGCGAAATATCTCTGGCTTATGACGTGATAACCTATATTGAACACAATTTCCAATGCCAATCAAATATGTCAAGGACAATTAACACAGACTACGATAGCTATTTTCTGTATTCTCAAAATATATGGCTTTTGTAACACTACCTTTAAATTTCTTCTTGGAGACCGTCCGTGCCCGCAATTCATTTAACGCCCTAGCATTAATCTAAAGTATTTTAAATCCCTTTCAACTGATGGCTACTAATATAAGTTTTTCTGTCTTGTGTAATAAATTAGTTTTGTAACTAACACCTCGGCAGATAAGTCGTGACGGGCTACTCTCGTTGCTACTAGGGTTGGCATCCGTTTAGGTTGTGTACGGTACAAATGATGTCAGCAGTCTCCGTGCTTAAGATTTGAGTTCGACGAAATAAGTTGCCCTAGTATGTCACTTACAACTTTGTTGAATCAATATAGCATTTTCTTTAAATGTATTTTGGCAAAATGTTCGTTTTGTTCGCAGTTTTTGGTACCTGACATCATCGCAATGACAAGACGAGCAAACGACTTTCCTGTTATAATAGCTACAACACCTAAATAGTAACAAACCTATTCGGTAAGTAATACGGATTATAAAGTAGTTCATCGCATTTCACTGCGTTTGTCATCCAATTTTATGTTTTATAATTCACCAGCATAGAACACTATCGCTTGGTCACAGAATGTCAAAATAATCGTACCAATTACCACCTAAGCAATTAGTGAATCCACAATTTCAGGGCTGGCAACCCTGCGTCTGTAATGGATCGCACTAGATTCACGTGCGATTGGGGATTATTTATACTGTAATTATAATGGAAAAATTACTTATAAGGGATAATTTTTACTTATAAGGCATAATTTATTTTGTGGGCTGGTAATTTTAGCTCAGATATGTGGTTAAAGTTTGGTAATGGCAAGAATTGAAATGAGACGTGTTCCCCGCGTGTGGAGTAACATTCAAAGTACAAGATAAAAAAATGATTGAGATTTAAATAACTTTGTACAAAACAACTAGGTATCTAATATTTTACGGTAAGTCAATAGTAAAGTTCTAAAATTAAACTAAATACTCTGAATATCCTCAACACATCTCTCATGAGTAGATTAATTCATAACAAAAATTATTAATATACAAACTTTATCCTTTTCATTTTCAATTAAATACACGAACAAGATTAATGGAAATCACTTCACTGCGCAAAGTACAAAGAACTTTTCAAAACAACTCGCCCCCATCGAAGACTTAATGCGCTAAATTCAATTCCAATCACCGCCTTTGGCAACCGTTCCAAGAGTTTAAGTAAGAAATCAGGTTCCTCACCACTTTCCACTTACCCGTTATTAACATTCTTTTAACCAAAGATCAAGAGTTTTAAATCAATTGATTTATAGCCGATGATATTGATAAATCGATCGAGATCTCGAAAACTGATCAAAAACATTCGTGTTTTGGTGTAATTTCGGGATTTGTTGTTCGAATTTTAAATAAGAATGTATCGGTTTACATCTGAATTGTAATGAGCATGTTTCGGAACGCACCGTGTTTGATATTTGTGTTTGGAGCGTGTTTGGAATTCGACCGCGCTTCGGAACGCACGCAAGGTGCCAGCTGACAAATGACAGAATCATTAAAACAAGACAGAAACATTGACGATGCCATGATAATTTTAGTAGACTTGTCAACATAACCATGAAACGATTAATCTATAAGTAATCTTATAAACTACCAAATAAAATCTCCTTTCAAAATCACACGCGACTATGAATACGTTAACACGTTTGTATAAAAACTTTACCGAGGCCTTGACCAATAAAAGGAATTCTGCCATTGCATCGCGTACAATTCCCGCGCTGGTCTATAAAATAAACTCAGAACAATCCAATGATCTCACGATGACTGCATATAGAGTGAAGTCATGACTTGCTTTTATAGATAAAAAAAAACACAACATTCATTTATTTTGTGGTCAATCTGAAATCATAGTTCTTAAGCTAGCCATATGCTACTTGAGACTGACACGGATTTCTATACAGACTTGCGGAGCCAATCTTGATATATTATTATGAGTTTGTTACTAAAAACATCTTAAGTAAAAGTTATGATAAAACTAATGCCACACTTGTTTATTTAAGTAATGTAGGGGGCTATCCTAAATCTAGAAATCTAATAATAACAAAACTCAGCTACATTTAAAAAAAATATGCATGTATCAACATATAAAGCAATATACAAAACATTTCAACCCTTACACGAAAGCCCCCAATAAAACGCAACCTACAACTTTTATCATAATGAACAGTATGTCTTATTCTGAAAAGCCCCGAGCTATTCGCTTATCTAACCATAATGATAGTGTATCTCCGATCGATAACAAAACATAGAAACTGAGTATTAACTGGAATACCTTTTAGTAAATACATGTAAATGTAAATTGTATGGACTCCTTGTGAACAGTATATTGAATTCTTACGATATATTTGAATTAAATAATATTGGTTAGTAGAAAAGCTTGCCCATTTTTAACAAAATATCTTAAGTTTGTTTATTTTCAGACTCACTTTCTTATTCCCTATGACACACGTTAGTTTCATCGCTCGTAACAAGCGCGTAACGCAGCTCAACGTGTTCACCACTATGGAAATTGGCATACAGAATACCAATTAACGCTAATTACACGAAGTCACCGTAACGCGGCTGCGTCACAAGTTAACACTGTCATAGAGAATAGGGGGGAGGGGGGGGGGAGGAGAGGTTTTATTTTCCCATATATGTTAACATTTCTGAGTTCAATTCTGTATATGATTGCGTTTGCAATCCGTAGTTTCGAAGAATAGAATCGCGCTTATTTATGATATCTTAAGTCCTATAACCTAATGACAACTGCGCTGTTTTCTCAGTTCCTCATAAATTGTCCTAATTTAACATTGTGCATAATAACACTGCGCGAAATCTAATACACGAAATTGAAGCCTATAGCTTTTCTTATCTCAATTATGATTTTATGCATTCTTCAGATAGTGAAGACATCAAACAACGTCAATTCTTGTAGAAAATTAACATTTTTTTAACAAAACTCAACCTTTCGACCTTATTGGTGCTTTATGCTCGCTTGTTTACATTAAAATGTCTATATTAAATTCATGAAACGATTTAAAGAAAATTTTAATGTATTTTTAAACATCAATTATAATCACTGCTGTAGCATTTCTACTTAAATTACAAATGCGAGAGTTCGGATGGATGTTTGTTACTCAATCACACCAGAATGGCTCTACGGTTCTGAATTAAATTTGCAAAAGAGATAGATTTTAGTGTGGCATAACGCATAAGTTAACCTTTTATACCGGAAAAAGATTTTAACGCAGGCCTATTCACGAGCAATATCTAGTAATATAATATGTTTAGTCTTATCTATATTGTCCTGTCAAAAAAGTCATTAAACACCCCTAAGTGGCTTAACTAGCGATTATAGGTCGTAACGGCGTCATAATAAAATCTATTTAATAAACAACCTTTGTAGTTCCCGTGTAAAATACAACGTAAACAGAAACACATCTGGCGCTGACTAAGTTCTCGTGTTTATTATGAAGGCGGGATAAATCATAACTTGGTACCGGCTGAGTGTAAACAATTGATCAGAAATTGCAAACGTTTCGCGTAAATAAATATGTGAACGGTGTAAGAACGAATACGTACGAGCACTTGGATGAAAAATATAAATGACTAGCTTCTGCCCGCGTTAAAAAGTTTTTCCGGGATAAAAGTCCCGCTTTATATTTTCCCGGGATAAAAAGTAGCCTATGTGTTAATCCAGAACATGATCTACCCGTGTGCCAATTTTCATCGAAATCCGATCAATGGTTTATGCGTGAAAGAGGAACAAACATCCATACATTCGTTTTTATAATGTTATAGTAGGATATCATATTCTTCTGGATTGATTATTATAAGCTAACAATCTATAGAAAAATTGACAAATATTTTATTTTGTAATTTTCCATAACTGCATTTATATTTCGCCACTCTTGTATTTTTTATGTTATAATAATATGTTTTATAAAAAAGGCTAAAGAACATATGTTACAACAATTCACAAATTACAAAACACAACTTCAAAAAGTATCAAAACATATAACTTCCATTAAAACTACAACACAATCAAGTGCTGACATGCAACAAAAACATACCAAGCATGCATGCAATAACAACAATTATCAGAAAGCTATAAGGTCCATTCGTTGTTAAAAACAATCACACGACTTCACGCGTTTAACACGAAGACACACAATTAAATGGCGATGAAATGTATGACAGCTAATTGCACGACCATACACGGCGAGACATTACAGGAATTCCTGATATGGTCACCTTGACTAATCGTCTGCCGCCAGGGTAAAATGGGTCACAGTTCTGCAAAAAAATGTGCGAACTGATTTATTTGTAGGGTCAAGAAGATGCGTATTTTTTGCATTAGTGTCGATAGTAAAATAATTTATGACGGCCTGTAGGTTTGGATATATAACTGCTACGTAATTCATCATTGCTTTACTAATTTTAGTAATTGCAATGTACCAACGGAAACTTCCAGTGCTTCTCAGGTAACATTTGAAAAACTATCTTAAAATTATTTTCTGGATCTCGCAATTTCATGCACGCTCATCATATAGACGCCGATAAACCCAATTTTAAAAATAATAATTTCAACAATAACACCCTTATTAGTACACGGTCTTCCATTGAAAGTCTTCCTTAAGTAGTGAAAACCAGTGTCCATAAATCTTGAAAAATACCCCAACACGTTCGTCGATTTAGTTGAAAATTTCACAAATTTAATAGCACAAAAATTACGACAGCACTTTGCAAAATGGTCATTATAGTAAAAGCGGGCAAGAGATTTTATGCCAACGTTCGAGATAACAATTTCACGGTCGTGATAATAATCGACCACCATCAAACACTTCACCTCTCTTTTTAATACAGAATTTATGCAAATGAATTCTCTCTATTTTATCTCGCATACAATCGTGAGGTTATTTGGAGATAGCTAATATTTAAACGAATATAGTCAAATGTAAAAATATAAATATATTCAATCTAAATAATGAATAAAGTGAACACGAAATGGTAGTTTCAGAGATTTATGCTATCTTGATAAACAATAATAAATTCAATTTGATTGTATTGCGATAACGAAAGATGTTTAGAAATCAGTATGTTAAGTAGCAGTATCATTTTGCCCAAAACGTAGCAGTTTATGGTATAAGAATGTCTTATCTATATTCTTATCAAATTTTAATATAAATATCAAACGTTAACATAACCTACGAAATTGGAAAGCTGATTATTATAACAAAATAATTACAACGAACAACTATCCGTACTACATACAATAAACAAAATAGCTATAATAAACATCAATATCAGAAATGTCGAATGTAAATACTAAAATGGCATATAAATGTTTAATTAAATCGCAAGTGGTAGCAGTTTTGCCAGTAATTTGCCACAAGACGCAGACAGACTTGTTGCCAACGTTGGCATGGTGCCAGGGCGTTAATCGCAGACGCAAGCCACCTGCATCTCAGCCGACCCTCAAATCTCTTATGATATCTAGTTTCGTGAGCTCGCGGGTGAAGTTGAAGATGCTAAAATATGGTTTCAATGTTCGGTTATAGCTTTTTCTACGTGGAAAAGAGCGTATGGATATTTTAGTTTTATAGCTATAAATTATGAGCTACACAAGTTGTTGAAGT
Organism: Lapara coniferarum; assembly: GCA_949316025.1. Taxonomy (NCBI): domain Eukaryota; kingdom Metazoa; phylum Arthropoda; class Insecta; order Lepidoptera; family Sphingidae; genus Lapara; species Lapara coniferarum. Next base: position 35,677,626 of record OX438920.1, on the reverse strand, counting down.
AGTGATCTTGGTAGTGCTTCTGAAATTAGATTAAATTCCCAGTAAATGACAGGGTTTCCTCTGCGCTCAGAACATAATTCAATATTTTATTTATGGATAAAGTCGTTAAAGTGCGATGGTTAAGAAAACTGTGTAGTTGTCCAAATAAATTCATCAGTGTACAAAAGAATAGTGTTATAAGTGCCTTGATGTATTTAGACAGTTATAATAATATTTCATGCCAATAAAATATATTGTGAAACCGTGAAAGAGTGTTTAGTTTAATGTCGACAATATTTTAGAACAGCTTTACTGTAGAACCAACATAAACATACAATAATAAACAGAAATAGAAAATAGCATATTCTTATTTAACTTTGCACAAAGAAAGTGTTATAAATCAAGCAAGTGTCTTATCGAAGATCTAGTTTTTGCTTTGTTTTTTCCACTCGATGATAAGGTCTGTCATCTATCAGCATCAGACGTCAAACACAACATTAGAGATCAGATACATGTTATAATAAAACAACTTGCATTTATGTGAGCAGTGAACACTAATAAAAAGTATTGAATAATAAACAACAACGAAAGACGAAAGACACAACTCCAAAACGTAAGACGGAACCAGAGTGAATTATAATATGATCATGAGTGTTTTAAGAAGATGTAAATCAATAGAGAGATGGAGAAAGTGCCAAGTTACATTAAGGTCACAACGGAAAGGAGATGATACATTTTCATGGAATACAATATTTCAAAAATTAGACGCATCATGTTACGAAACGCTATTAAAGATTAAAGAAATGTTACTCAAAAGATAATGCGCGACTAAGGTTTCATGTCTGTTCTATTGTAAAACGTTAAAAATTTGATACAACCCGTAGCACTTTATCAATTACCGTTTTGTATAGTATTGCTAAATATTTGAACATTATGTTTTTTACTTATTAACTTTTCTAAACATGTACTTTCATTGTATATCTAGACTACACAAAACTAGCTTGCTCTGTTAGATCAACAATTATCCAGCCATTTGCCGGAGGAAATGTTACCCGTTGAGAACTTATCTGTACAAGCAACAGTTACGTAAAAAAACAAAGAATTTAACCAATTGATTACGCATGTTTATCCCTATTTGAAGTTTGAAGCGCAACAAAAAATATTTCCTTTAACATAACAAATAGAGGAAATTAAAAAAATAACAGCTGCGTCGATTCATCTCTGAAAGTTAATTTATACCAAACAAACGTACAAAAAATGCAGCAACCCCATCACTGCTGTTTAAAAATAAAAATAAACTCATATCCGAAGGATATAACAACGTACATCACAGGTACGATTAACAATCTCCGGCTCCACTCACAGATGAGCTCAGTCACGTCACGATTAGAGACTATAGACGTCATGGAAGGAAATATTTGAAGAAATGCACTTTGAATAAATCCGGGTAAGTGATAATATGATTTATATAAAATACTAATTTATCTTAAGATAATATGAAAAATTCCAGCTTTATCATGAAGTAGATAGACATTAGCAAATAAAAGCACTCTGGAAGAATAGAGATTGAGAAAACATTTATAGTTAGAGTGCAATCATATTAATATCAAATCGAAACCACAAACGAAAACATTCAACACTCGAAATAGAAACGCAAACTCCACTCACAATGAACGGTTTTAATTAGAAGAGAAATCCTCCTAGCCAGTGTCGGCCACGGCGGCCAATCTCAACGGAGATCAGCCAGGTACGCAAGAGATATTATAGTGCACAAGTGTGTGCGCAATACACAGGTGCACTTCGCTATTCCTTCACTCTCATAGTCCGGTGAGACGGCAATCCGACATGACCGGAGAGAGATCAGGCGCAGGACCAACGGCTTTACGTGCTTTCCGAGGCACGGGGGTATCTCACCGCCAACTTCCTGACTCCGAGCTGCGACTGAGTAAATTTTAAGATGGAAAAACCCAGTCACAATTTTTTTGGCTCGACCCGGGATTCGAACCCAGGACCTCAGCGCGCAAATCGTACTCGTAATGCGTACGCAATACCACTACGCCACCGAGGCAGTTGGTTTTAATTAACAAATATCATTTATCAACAGTGGTTAGGTTTTGTAATCACCGCGTGCATTCATATTGAAAATCAAAATTTCCTCCGTCGAAGAATTGGAGTGATTAACGATGCGGTGTCACTGCAGCCGCCCCCTGTCACCCCACAATGTCCAAGTCACGCCATATAATGGCAATATCGTAACGCTTCTGTACAAAGTAAATTACTTTGCGCGATGTAATTAACTGTTATTACGTAAAATGCTTCTGTTGCTCGGAAATTATAATGCTAAGCACATTTCTCTAGCTTGACAGACGCTAAACAAGACGTAGTCGGCGGTACATCTCGACATTCGTAAATAGTGTTTATAACGTCGTTTTTCATTTCAACATGATTAACACTTTTGCTTGTCTATGTTAGCTTCAGCTTACTTGACGAATCCACGCATTTCGTTAGACATATACCATTAAATATGAGAAAACGGTATTTTATATATATAGATATGTAATCTAAATATTGATTAATTCAAATAAGGAACGGGCATTATTTTTGGTTTAAACTTGTCACGCAATGAAAGTTTTTTTATTTCATGATACATTCCTTCCGATGTCAAAAAAATAAGATACTTCATTATACAAATACATATACAGGAATCCGACAATAAACATCACGAATATCGTGTCGCCGTCATGTTACATTGAATTATTTCCGCAAATAAAAATGATCGGTCCATTTAAAAGATGATGTCAGATTTTTGCTCACAGTGAATTGGCAACTCAACAGGTTACATTACCTCATACTAAGTGTTTTGAGGTTTTATCAAGCGATGCTTTATCTGCCAATCGCAAGGTCGTTGATTTTGTCACGTACGCTATAATTGTTTATCGGCGGATATATAAAATATGTATGACATTAGTGGATAAAAATAGCTCGGAGCGCCATGGTGATCCAACGTATAGAAAGTGTAACAAGTAAAAATATTTTATAATGAAAGACAACTACATAGATATTAATTTGGAATCGAATATCCTCAAATCTTGACAAACAGGACTTTTATGAGACAAGCTAACAGTTTATTGAAAGCAACATTTTTGACGGTTTTTGTATTGATACTCATAGAACATATAACAACCGTTATTGGTGAAGTTTTTAAAATCTCGGAAAAATGTTGCGTGAAAAGAGCTACGTATTGCTCCTAAGAAAAAATATTCTTCAAGATAGCTTCGGGTCAACAGACTCAATAATGGAAATGACAAAGGTCAACTTTCTAAGTTACTTGGATTTAAGCCTGTGACAGACAGCCCAATCGAAAAACGCTAAGCTGGCGCTGTAAATGCTATCTTGTCGCCTTTGGCATAAAACATTTAAAAAAAAAATATAAGCTTTTAAGAATTAAAAAGTTCATTTGATATAAAGTCCAATATAAAAAAAAAACATAACACATTTCATTCACAATCAAAATAAAGATGGTATTCAATAACACAAGATTTTTATCGTGCCTACGCCAAACCAGATAGAAAACAAAATAAGTCACCTGATACAAACTAACTGACAAACTATTACATAGTAGCAGGAAACCAGTCCATTTGTACCAATATAAATAGTCAATTTATTTATATGTTCATGATCATCGTATCCTCATACGACTTCCAGATCGGGCAGAGAAATTTCCCGTTCAGAATGACGTGGTGTTACGCGAACGTTTACCGTAACTAACATATCGTCGCACAGGATACGGTAATGGGTATAGAGAAATGGAAGGCGCGCTCGACTATTTTAGTATAAGTTCCGTGTAAGAGCGATTTATTTTCAGTTCTATTTCCTTTCCAGACGTGGCGTTGGGACGCGATATTACTTTTTACTGCATACTGGTTTTGGTCGGTTGGGTGTGATGGGATCTCTGAGATCATCTTAGTTTAAACGTTACATTTTTTGTCTGTTTTCACGGGTTTAAAGTATCAACAGAGTCTTACGAGCTTTCAGCAAGCAGATAATCAACATTTTCCCACACAATAAAAAAAACACGTGATAATTTATCTTCAAAGAATTTCAAAATTAAGCAATTCTGCAACGCAAAGCAAACAAAAACAATACGATAAACCTTATTACATTAATACGCAATCGTTACACGTGTTGGCGTATTTATAGCAACAGTTACTACAGGATGACCACGGTTACGTTCATTGAATTGCAAAATATGTTTTTGTGCGCCAACAGAGAAAAAACACGCGCATTCATCACCATGCTCGGGATCGTTGTTTCTTGACGTTTTTGACAGATTACAGTAACGTGACCGATTTGGGCATTTAGAAACGAACTGCTTTTACTTCCATCCTTATTTTGTACTACCTGAAGATGTCTAGACTCTAGACATCCAATCGTGAAAGTACCCTACCGACATATTTATTAGCTACGTGTTCGTGGTTATGCTAGATCTAAAAGCTTTACTACATTTCCAAGTCTATGCCATACATCCTTACCAATTGCAGGAAATCTTTAACTTAAATTACCTATGCAAAATTTTACCTAAAATACATTAGTATTACAACAGTAAACATACACTCAAGAATTAAATATATATACAGGAAGTACGAATTTCGCTGTTACAGTATCTGTAATTAATTAGACTCACCAAAGCAAGCAAAATGAACTCCAATAATTCAAACAGGCAAGAACTGATCAAGGCCAAAACCAAACAAAAACCTGTCAAAATGCCACATCATCTTTCTGGGACTTTAAAGTGAATTCATCATATAGAGCGCTTCTAAACGAAGTCTGTTTCAATTACTTTAAGAGGAAAACAGGAGATTAAAAGATGAGATTAATTATATAAGGTCTTGCCTCCAAGCTCTCAGAGGCTACATTTTTGCACGCATTTTCAAGAAATTAATTTTATAAATGAATTCGTCAAGATTCTCGAAGTAGATTATGTTGAAATGAAAATTGTATTAGATGCTATAAAGGAGAAGGTTTACAGGCTGCCATGGTTCTGAGAACAGAATTTATTACATTTTATTATGTTTTAAAATATCTTCGAGAAATTTGTTTTTAATATCCGGAGGATTAATTTATTGTAATACTATATTTGCCCACAACTTTTTCGCTCCTTCTTTGTAAAACACCGTGGAAAGTATCAATTTGTCTAGCTCTACCTCATTTATTCAAGGAGCGCTCCCGAGATCAGCATTCCTATTCAAATATTGTCATACTTTGTCACTTTCATTATGAGGAAGTGGTATTACTTGGTTCAAGAGATATTTTTTAAAAAACGTGCATATTATATACTCATTTAGTACAAGTTAAGTAACATTCTGATCTTTAAAATAATTTCTTAACAACATTGCTGTGATGTTACATGTAAACCTATTTAATATCCTAATCACTAAGCATCCTAATACTCCTAAATCAATCATCTGTCGTTATAATGCAGCCCATATCTTTGCAGCGATTGGAACATCTGTCTTTGGCTTAGCATCAAGGCGGTAATTTTTCACAGTCAGATGTAAATTCGACACAGCTGTCGGACAGGTGATGGGAACGTGGCCAGTGTTTCAAAGGCTTACACTGCTCTATATAACCTACCGAAACCATACTTCGAAACGGGAAACTGTTGCACATTTTTGCAGCCGTCGGTATTGGTAAACAATAAGGTGTATTAAACAATTTTCTATTCTACATCGCGTTACCGCGACCGGAATTCGTTGAGTTTGAAAGTATTTTGCTTGTTGCATTGTTTCATTGTAATATGGTTGACTTTCTCATCACATTTTAAAAATTTTAATTTAAAATTTTTTAATAATTTCTAATTTTTTTTTAATTATAAATTACGAGAATACTCAACCATCAAGGATGATCAATTAAAGCTCATATTTAGATCCATAAAGAATCAACGATGCGTTGCTATGTACACGCATTTTTGATTAATAATTTATTATTCATAACGCGTCACCGGTAATTATTTGAAGACTTCAAATAAATTTACGCGTTTCACCAACAGTTTGAGAAACAAGTCTAAGTATACAATGTTTTACCCACGCCAACGTACCGCATTACAATATCACAAATGGACGTATTGTATTACACGGTTCGTTTTCCCACTTCGCAGACTACCATTCAGCTTTTTGCATTTCGCTGATGCATAAAATTGCTATACTTTATTGAGTTCGTAATTTTCTTTACTATTCATAATAACTGTACTATTATTCTCAGTTAACAATCAATTTTAAACGGCCCAAGCGCCTATTTATGTTGGAGGAAATTTGAAACGATAAATTTGAATTTCAATTCTGTAAAAATGGTGATTAAGAGAAAAATGTCTAGTTTGGTGAATGCGTCTTCCTAACGAAGAGACAAGACCTATTTGTAGGCACATCGATAGCATATCAGGCCTCAATTACTCTCATGCCATGTTAAGATTGAAACGTCAAGAGGCGAGGACTCAAATGGTCATGACCACAGTATTTTCAATAGATTCAAATCGAATAAGGGTGGAGAAATTATGAAAACACCTAGAGAGTCGATAGTTATCTCTGAGAGACCGATACCGACGTCGACTATCCCACAGTTGTCAGTGTGGGGCCGGCGCTGGCGCAGGTTTCCGTAAAAGGCGATGACCGTCTACGAGATGCAGGCGATCATAATCGATAGGAAAAACTCGGTCCTTCTAACCGGACTTGACCCCTTTGGTACTAAGACACCCACTATAAGTATGCTACTGCAGTGATTATCGAAAATGCCTATCGACATTTTTCGGGTAGTATCAAGTCATCACGAAACGTGACACAACGTTCATCTTTTGTGTGTCCGTATCGAGTCCTTTGGATGCGATAACTTAACAAAATTGATCTTTGAGTGCACGGAGACTCAACCAGATCGTCAGATAAAGCAACATGCGGTTCGGAGATCGAGCGCGGGATGCGCTTGCACATCTGCCTGCCCACGTGCCCCCGCCCGCGCAGGTTTCTCTTTGTAACTTTTTTTATTTCTTCAACAAACGCATTCATCATACCCAACAGATGCGCTCTGTAATAACAGGGTAACGCTAGGTAATTCATTCTTTAATTAAATTTCATTCTCCCCTCGGATTCAGTGTGTAGGCGTACGGTCGCATTCGTTTGTTTACCATCACGTCGCTTTTTCTTGTTTTTGTTTAGGGAACGAAACGTTACAGAGTTACGGTCGTGCGAGATGCGCGTTGGCCTGAATTTCGGCGTCAATACGACACACATGTGCCGGCCGAACTCTGTTTTTTGTCAGACACCATTTGAGGTCTATTTGGTAACATGTGCGAAATGGATGAGCCGCCGTGCGAACAGGATGTTAGAGATTGTGCGGCTTCATTCTTATTCCTCACGACGCAAATTACACCACATCTGGTCGGGTTTAATGACGCCTATTTTACGGCCTCACGTTCATATTTTGCAAACAATTTCAATCAATATTCAGAAACATTACACGGCCATTAAACGCGATGTTAAACTGTCATCGTCGGGCGCACAGGGCGCGCACCGCACGCTGCGGACATTGCGGATTAATTGATTAGTACCTACGCAAACTACAAGCCAATATTGTCTATTCTCCGAAAGCCGATTGTTAGTCAACTATGTTTGTTATCGTCGTCTGCTACTTCTCGAGCCGCGAGCATGCTTATAGCGCTGTTGTGTAACCTCTATGGTGATTAAATCTCACCATTATTATTAACTGGCTCCATTCAAACACCCACTGTCGTTCTAGGCGGGTCGGAACTATGCCGTCCACCCACAGAGGCTGGTCCCGTAGGCGCACCAGGGTCACACACACAAGCCTTTATTCATATGTCGACTTCTAAACTCACTGTGTTCGATTGTTCGCGCTAACTCGAATTTACATTCGGAGAGTCAATGTCGCCTGAGAGGAGCGAGCTCGAGCCCGCCATTGTTTTGGGTGTTTCGGTGGTCCGGATGGAATATCGCCGCGCTCATTTAAATAATTTAATAAACAAGCCCTGGCTTAGAGCCGCGTCGTACTGCCACCGTGCCACAATAAGTTTGTGCGTCGTGCAAACCAAGATCACCAGCTCATCCGGGTACTTAACGGCATACCGGTGAAATTATCCATAACAATCATGCAAATGTTACTCAAGACTTTACCATTAATTTTCATGTTACTATTCAAGAGGACCATCGGCTCGGCTTTCCTGAACCGGGCTTGAACAATTCGTTTCAGCACTAAACACACATAATCAAAAGTCGTCGAACGTCACAAACACTGTAAACGATCTGATCCACTCGTAACCGGAGTGCACCAAGTTTTGTCACAAGTTGTCAGTCGCACGTTTAACTATCGCGGCGCCGAGGCACGAGTCCTTCGCGGAACAGTGCTAGCGGTAGACTGAGCGAACGCCGCGGGTCGCGGTGCGACCGGAGCCAGCGTGGTTGCCGTGAGACGCGCCGCGCGCGGTAGCGCCCCCATCCCGCCCGCGCGCGCCTTCACCACCCGCACCAGCTCCTCGTACCGACCGCTGCACTCGACAAATCCTTCAAGTTTCGACGGCCCGGTTGAACTATCGGAGCTCAACGATAGATCAGCTCAACTTTGTATAAAATTAGTTCCCATTTTTGGGAGGAATTTTTTTGAAATGAAATTTGGTTTTTCGGATCGAGTATGTTGTGATTTGACGGCCGCATCGACAGGCCGGCGAAGCGCGGTGTGGGCGCGCGGCCCTCGAAGCCGGCTCGATAATGTAATAAACTGATATTATAAATTTTATTTACGTTACGAACGATGCAAAGCCGTTATCTGGAACTGGGCCCTCGACATTGCACCGATGATTGGTCGATAGCGATGTCACTTTACATATTTGATTATCCAATGCAACGATATAAAACAGTCGAGGACAATTTGTTCTAATATGCGCGATGACAGTTTTTCTGTTCGCTTCCGTGCCGCGGACAATATTTTGTAAATGGATGAACTTTTCAAATAGAAAGCAGTGAAGATTGATGAAGTCCAAAAGTTTAATAAAGTATCAGTCGATAAATCATCGTAACTCGAACAGCCATCAATCGTATATAAATTATGGGTACAGGAAATGTTGAAGAACGTGATAATGATTATAATCATACTGTTTTTTAGATAGACATTTTTTCACAATGGTGTTGAATTAAGCAGATATGAGTCTAATATGATTTGATGAACAGTTGAAACGGGCTCGCCTCGAGCCAATGTTTCAATTTGACGCGCGAGGAATCCTCCGCCCTCGCGCTCCGTTATTATAACCTTTACGCCCATCGCACAACCTTCTTTTGAAACATCAAAGGATGCCAAGTTTGCGAACGTTCCGAATTTAATTTAAATTTCAGCCAGACATAGTCCGATAATATCATTATTCATACCAAAACGATATCTTTCACTTAAGTAATTAGACGCAGAATCCTTTCTACGAGGAGAGATTGTAAAGCGATAAAGTGTTAAACTAGTTTGAATCGAGCCGTCTACGGGCCCGGGGCTCGTAGTAGTTTTAGTTTTATTTTCCGAATAAGTTCTGGGAAGGTCGGCTGACGGCTGCCAAGGACGTCTCCTTTACGCGTCCCTTGTTATGATTCCAAATTTTTTATCTTATTTAGAGCTGGCAGGTTCGTTTTTACATATATTTCGACCCTACCTATGGCGAGTCTTCATTTTTTCGTGTTTGTTATAAAACGTTTCGAATGTTTTTATCGTCGCATCCTTTCATTAAGGATGTGCTTAGTTGATAAAAGAACCGGTAAAATTCCTCAGGTCGTTGTACCTGTACAGTCGAAATGAAGGGTATTAATGTTTTCTATATATTATGCTTTGCAATGAACTTATAGTATATTATATGTTTCAAAAAGATCAGTAATATAATGAAAATAAATCTGACGACTCTACATAGTATTGAAAAGGCTGGACATTCTGAAGATCGCTAGCTCGTAGATTGTAACCTTAAACTAAAAGAAAAATAATATTACAATAATTGTGGCAGAATTTTCACATCACTAAACAATACAATACAGCAATAATGCTTCCTACGTCGAGCATCAAACTCACATCGTTACGGAGCCCACACACTTTCATGTCTGGTGCATAACTGTAGTCTGGGTACACAAACTTGATCGATAACAATACCAACAACCGATATTTTAAGCTTTTAGACGTTCATCCATCATGCTTCGGAAGTGTGGTTTTAGGAGAGCATTTAAAAAAAAACGATATTAATTTAGAAGAATAAACTAGCAACATAAAAAATGGTCAGAAAATTATTGGTTTATTTTTTATTTTCATGATGACTACTATGGTATCATCGAAGCTCTATCATTTCATTAGTAATTACGTATTTACACGCAAGACTAGCGAGTATATTTACTGTAGAAGGCCCCTTCCGACGAAACAGTACCTAAATCTTGATCAACCAACACCAAATAATCAGGAATTAAATGTTTATTAATATGATTATTTTGACTCATGTTCCACTGCGAAACCAGTTCACAGTTCGCTGTTTTCATTCATTTAATGGCCATCGTAATTGTTTACTCAAATGAAACCTTAAAACGCGAGTAATATACATTAAACGCTTGTGCGAACATTGCCCAACTCTGACATGTCATGCTGACCTTTCATTCACACTTAGCCCATGTTTCTTCATTTCATAATATGTATAATTGTACCTGGAACAAATGAAACATTAATTAGCCGTTTTTCGTATAGATTTTGTTATTTTGACATTTGGCTATAAACAATTAGGAACCAGGATGGGAATGATACTTGTCAAAATACTTATCAATGCACAAGTATAATGATATCCAGTAACAACACCAACCAAAAGCCTAATTTCAAAATTCTACACGGTGTTCGTCATCTTGAGACATTAGAAGTGAAGTGTCGGAGTCCAGGCTTAATGACAGTGATGGCAACTAGAGGCAGATTTGTTAGCTACTCGGCATTTATAAAAATCTGGCCATAAGCATTTGTAAGCAATTTCTGTTTTTCACTCAAAATAAATCAGAAAACAAATTTTAGATACATGGATCTCACTCGCTTATATTAATTTTGGTCGACCACCACGCAAGACCACTCGTATAGGCACATTTTCATTGGCAGGCAAACACAAATAATTTATTTAATACCCTTTTCAACCTTTCAGCCGACTCGAATACATTAAATAAATTAAGGACTTTTATCAAACGTATGTTTTTTTTGTTCGAATACATTCTTGCTGGTTTCGTGGTGGCTTTTACATTTTTTAATGGCACAAACCGGTTTACAGTTTACACCGTGCTTTGCCAGTACGTTAAAATGTAATGTTGTTAATTCATTGGTTGCAGATTGAAATCCATTTAAAATCTATTGTCATTTATCAAAACCCTCGAAATTACTAACTTCCTTAAACCATTCATCTTATTAAGATGGTGCAACCGATATTCGTAGACCATTTATTTTTGGGTGTCTTGTACGAAAGCAATGAATTTTAGGATTGATTGGATAACTTTAACACAAACATCTTATAAAAGGTTAATGACCCTTTTCAAATTAGAATTCAGAAGTCACAGATATCTGAACACTCATGCCTGAAAATGTACGTTGTTACTTTAAAAGAAATACGATGGAGAGAGTTAAAGCAATCCTGCCAACCATACGAAAAGCAACAGCAAACTGTTACTTCGCAGGGGCGGTTGCGGACGACAACTTAGACGTGAGTCGGAGGAAGCCCGCAGCCGTCCCTAATGAGCCGAAGATGGCCGTACATAAAAAAAAACTGTTACTTCAGAATAGTTAACTAAGACAATAGTACTACCCCTGCTTCTTCTTCTTCAGCCTTTAGAAATCCACTGCAGAACAGAGGCCTCCCCCAAAGATTTCCAGACCAACCTACCCCATTATAATGGTGGTAGGTCTCTAATATGTAAGAGTCCGTCTGGGTGGGTACCACCGCAATGTCTATTTCTACCGCCTAGGAGCAGTGTGCAAGCACGGTTGTGTTTTGAAGGACATTGTAGCCAGTGTAACTACTGAACATAGTGAGACTTAATATCTTATGTCTCAGGATGACGAGCGTAGTGGAATGCCACACAGTAATTTGCAACTTACGGTGATGTATGATGTTACTACTGTTTATGGGGGGTCGTATCGCTTACCATCAGGCGAAGGGCATGCTCGTCTCATCATTCCATGCCATTAAAATAAACCCCAGCTGTCCAGACAAAACTGCCTACATTATAGCTCTACCATAAAGCTCTATAACCATTGTACAATTAAACCGTCCTTTACTTTAATCATCATCATTAATTTCACATTGTAATCCAAGCTGCATAACAATAAAATAAACGTAATCTCGAACAAAAAACATGGCTACGTTAATGACATAGGTTTCCAGCGCAAAGGTCATTTTATTTACGATTGGATTTCGAACAAAAATCACTTACCGCTACACATATGGTGGGATTACATAAAGCAGAATCAGTATTAAATATAAACGATTTCTTTTGACTTTAAGGGCATTCAGACTGTAATGCCTTATGCGTGAAGCTTTTTTGGCCTTTGACCGGTAAATTTGGAATTTTCATAACTGTTTTATAACTGCTACAAATGTAAAAATTTATTTCTTTGAGTGCAATAATAAAAGAAACCTTTCTACATCGCCCTCAACTGCTGTTTAACTGATTCTTCTTAATATTAGAATACTAGCATCATAAAAACAACACATCCGATAAATACATATTCGACGCCAAAAATAATTTCTACGGCCCGAAAAAGAGCACGAAAATGTCCCATCAACCACTATTGCCCTCACCCGACCCCACGTGTCGTCGACCCCATGCTAATTCGCGACTACCTACCGGCCAAGTGTTTCATGTGCAAATATCTGCTCGGCGTCCAATTACTCCATTTTTATTTGTCGGTTGACACAGGTGATCGGTTTCGGAGGATGAAGCTATCTGCTTTATTGAGCCTTTGCATTACCAATGAACGTGAATGTATTGGATGATAGCTTTAACCCACGGCTCCGGTCGTTTCCCGAAATAAAAAATGGATTAAAGTTAATGAAAATCAGAAAAGGCCGTTTTGGAGATTGACCGAGCAAAACAGATTGGTTTCAAAATATTTGGGTTTGATAAATGTGCGATTAATTTCTATAATAAAATGCTAACTGATACACTATTCACTATTTTTTTTTATTTAAATGCTTGCGCTATGTTAGGTACTATGTACAGCGGTTAGCAGGTTGCTGAGGCTATAACATTATTTTATCTCTAACAACTGTTGATATAATTCTTTGCAGACGAGTGAAACATGACACAGTTTAATCCAACCAGACCCAATAGGCAAATATTCAAATCGATCACAAATGTATTGTAACTTAGAATAATAACACATATTATTCTATGTATTGTAAGTTATTCCTTTAATCTGACGCAACAATATCAAAATTACCGATTGACACAACTTGATCCGTGTGTAAATTATAAGCCCTTTTAATAATACCTAAAATGCTGACAAAAATGTCCTTACCGGTTAGCTTATTAGCCAAAACATTCATATCTTCAAACTGTATCCCTTTCTGACCTACAAACACACTAACATATCAAAATATCAAAGATCATGTAAAATAACGTGATAACACGGTGCCGACGCGTCTACACGTCCATATTTGCGTTCACGTTATACGACGTTCGCCGTTGATTGATCGACCCGTTTTATCTAATGCCGATAACGTGGAATTTATGTATGCTGGCACTTATAAACCCACGCTTGATAACAGGTGCGTAATGACTTGTGAGTGTGCGTATTTAGTTGGATATTTAGCTCCAAAATGTTTTGAGCATGGCACACTTGAAACTCTTGATGATAAATGATCATCAGTTAATCCGAATGTCAGATAATCATGGATGCATTGGGCAATATAGATACTGTGATTTGGACTTTGGATCTTTGACAATAACTTTCTGGTAACTTTAATAAAAGTCCACAATAACTAGCAACTTGTTTACTAATAGAATCTGTGGGAGCTGTAAAATGTGACTCTTGACCTCCGACGCGCTTGGCCCTCAGTTCAGGGGTGCATGCAGCACTCAACACGCTCCCGACAGAATAAAAGTGGAATAAACTGGTTCAAGGGCGGTGGAAAGTTCTAGTTTTCTAGTAGGAAATTTAGCTGCGTTGAAAAATATGCACAGTCGCTCGTTTTAAACAAAACGATGTACATGGGTTTCTAAACGTATGTATTAAAGCTTTATATAAACAAATAAATAAGTCCCCCTTTAGTAGTGTCGTGAATTTTATCGTAGAGCCATGTAAAGTTTCCGCTGTCTTAGAAATATATCCACTATTCAGAGAATTCTCTTTAAATTTAATAGATGAAAATAGGCAACATATTCTTCTACTTCTGACAGAATATTTTTAGGGTTCACATCGGAACTTTAAATATCCTAGTAAGGCCGTTGAGCTATTTTAATTTGCCGCTAAATTGTATTCTAGTTTGAACACCTGAGCTTCCTAATCCGACAGAGCTGTAAATCCAGCGGCCCACTCAATAACGAAATCCATTCGGGAAGGACAAACTATTTAATATACCATTGTTAAAACGGCTCCGTAAACATGTTTTCCTCTAGTCTAAACGCTTTAGTTGGTGAAACTATTGTCTGATAGAAAAATAATGGAGGAAACAGCTATTGATAGAAATATTGTTAGTTAAAAGCTTCTAAATTTCCTTCCTAAAGAAACCGTATTATCTGGAATTGGGAATGTTCGTAACTAGTAATGATATATCATCAAATGATCCGCTACTTCTTTATCTCCTCTACTATAAAGAGTGTCTGCAACACGCGCTATATTTAAAGAATAAATGTAAACGCGAAGTAATTTTCGCTGCCGAATTTCAATCGAGTTGTAACAACAGCATTAAAACGCTAACAATTAACGTCGCCCGTCCAACTTAATCGGGGCCAATTGAATATAAACTGCACTCGCAGTAGCCCGTGACTCCGTTCGTGCTGAATTTATTGGATCCACGGAAACTGTAGGCGAATATAAAAAAGACATCGTAAACGTTAAACCAGATGGTAATGCCGATGCTATTTAAATTTATATCTCGTGTACTATTGTATCTGTTAATTGGAGGTTCAGACAATATGTATCCAACAAGTTTGTGGATACAATGATATAGCTATGGATCTTATCTCTTAAGTACAGCGCTGCAGGAATGACTAGGCTGTACTGCAGTAGAGAGCTGAATTTGAGTTCCTGTTGTCAAAAATTACAAACGCAGTGCACTTTGTAATTGATATAGGCTAGTCAACCAAGCGACACGTGGTGTCATCCCATTATAAAAACGTTTTTAGATTCGTGTCTTAGAGACTAAGACCTTAAGAAGAAAAAGCAATGTCAAAGAAAAAGCGTAACTCATAGTTAAAACAAGTTAAATTAAACCATAAACCAAACACACAACAAAAAAAAAACAAAGACATAAACATGGACACGTAGAATGAAATCGTACCATAGATAATGTTGTTACAGACATTTGTAGGTAGGTAACGTATCGGAGTGTCGGTCCGTCTGCGCGTTGATCGTCGTTGCGTCGGTTCCGTCTCATTTGACACAAAAACTCGGGTAACTCGATACAAAGTTTCCCGCGGCGGCTAATTGGCCATCGCTCCCAGTGTAACATTACAGACGTGGGGTGCCTATGAGTTTTTGCTAATGCGGTATGTTTGCAGAATTCAGTTACATTATTTTAGTTTTTTTTTACTAATAAAATAAAAGAGTAAAATCGCTAATACATTAAACAGTCTTATTATAATAAAGACAATGCAAGATGTAAATTAGTTTTTTTTTTATATTTTCAATATATATACACACACACACACACACACACTCACGCCTGTTATCCTCGAAGGGGTAGGCAGAGACGCAACTAGTGCACTCATTTTTCACTTATTCCGTCCCATGTGATAGGGGGCGAGCCTATCGCCATATCGAGCACAAAATCCAGACTCCGGGCTGATACTGAATAGAAATATATAAAATAATATTGTTACATGCTAGTACAATACTTTTGTCCACAAGAATTTTATTAAATAGTAAGTAGGCATTAACACAATTGAATTATATTAAATAATAAAAAAAAACCAACCCAATGAATATTTACAGAATTTTTTTTATCCCACTATACAGCGACAGCATAGTCACCGTACAGTGCGACATGCCGCCAGCACGCGGCTATTTTCGACAATTTTATTTACATATTTTAACGCTCAATTGATAGGGGTTGATCAAATTGGGGATAAAACGCACTCTCTTGTGATAATACATCGCCTTATAATGTTACTCGCGCCGCAATTATGTTTTCATATTGATATTATTCTACATAACTTTGAGACGATAAACATGTAATCGATATTAAATAATATTACAAAATGAAATTTTATCTCGTTTACAAACAAGTGTTGACTAAAAACTTGTTTGCACTAAAATGTGTGGTTGACAGAGCTGTCATGAATAAATTAACTTCCAGTATGAAACTCGACATATAACACGATGACGAAATTAATAAGGAGATTCCAATTTCACAAAATAACATTTTGTAATCTATGTCGGCCGGCAATTAAAATGATTTCGTATGTCGAACTTTAAATTTTTTCACCAATGTTACAAGGGAATTCGAAATTCGAATTGTTATTTGTATGCGTAACACGGAACGCAAAGTCGCCGACCCGAATTAAAAATTGTTGTTTATGGCCGCTAAAGACAATAAACATTGAAGTGATAGCGGTGAAAGGTCAAACAATTTGGGACTAACACAAATCAACCGTCTAACTTTGCGTAATTCGAAACGCAATGTCGATAAAATGAAAATGTACTTGCTTGAAATTAAACATGTCATGTACTCAGTAGTAACTTTCATTCCATAAATAATACTGTCATATACATACTCCTTACCAAAATTGGAGCGAACTTGTTTTTGTAATACTATCGAAAACTTCTAGTTATGCACTGTGTACCCATTAATATCAATTTGTTCTTGTAAGAAACAAGTTCTGTTCGACTAAAAATTGCTTTAACCCATCTCATCAATCAAGCAAAAATTCTTGTCTCCCGAAAAATAAAGATCCGATAAGCAAACAAAAGGGGTTCTTTCTAAACAATCATTGGTTGTACAAAGAAAAACATCGCGACATATTTATAGTACATTCTTCGGTAAATGTGAGCTGTACGTTAAATTGAAAGATTTTTTTGTCATCTTTTACTGATAGCAATTTGAATTGCAAAAACAAAAGTAAAATATGGAAACAGTAGATTTGTGTACGGTGGCCTCGTTCCCTTTAAAGATAACCAAAACAGCGGTAATAGAAACCTGGCGTCTGCACACGTTTTATCGTTGGGACTTGAATTAGATGGCATGGATATTAATATGCTAAATGCTCAGACCTTACATGATCCCACTTATTTGGCTGGGTTCACAAGATTGATAAGTCAAAACGTGTGGTTTCGCGTTAAGTAGTATAACATTACACTCTAAATAAGGTTTTAGTTGCATCAACCAAAATTATGATTTAATTAAACACTAATTACGAAATTTAACATGTATAAAAGACATGAGATCTACAGACGCATCACGGTAGCCCGACTTAGGAAACAGAACATAAAAACATTTTTTACTTCAATAAATCACTTAACCTCAAACCTCTGCACCAAGCAGGTTGACATCAAAAATAAGTCGAGGATGTAGTTTTTAACAAGACCCAAACTCTCTTTAAAAACACAAAGCAAGAAGACGCCCCTCATTAAGGCAACGCTACACAAAAAGCCACCGTTCAAGGAATCCGGTAAGCAAACATCTAAACTTTTTCATCTGCCACAACACATGGAACTCACGGCCCAATTATAATAATGGATATTATTTTTACGACGCATCCTAATGCGGACTGACAGACATTCAGTTTCCTTTGGGCGAGGAAATTAAAACAATATGGCGCCGAATGGAAGACAATATGTCTGACCGAAGTGCTGGTGGACATGAAAATGGAAGCTTGCATTGTTCATAGGTGTTGCATTACTTTCAGTGAGATGTTTAGTCAGAATTGGTCTATATGGGTTGCTAATAGTATGGGATGATATGGTTTATCTTGTTAAAATGTCTTCAACTAAAATTTAGTAACTAAGTAAATAAATTACAGCCCAAGACTTCATTTACTATTTCATTAAAAGATGAGTTATCCAAGGACTGTTTTATCTCAGCATTGCTTGAAAGATTGACACTATACTACTTACGAGAATACAATAAACAATACAACTACAGCCCCTTTTGCTACTTTTGTATAAAAAAAACTAGGGCGATGTAACAAAGACTTAATAAATTCTAGAGGAAAAGTAATTTCTAAATGGACTAGCTGACTGACTGAATGACTAGCTTTATTCTCTTAATGTGATCATATTAACAAAAAACTTTTTAACAAAAAATAAACCGACTTCAAAACCACTGCAAACCAAAAAATAATTCAACTTTATATTTGCTTAGTATATACGTATATTTGGAGTCGATGCCATGAAATTAGGCATCTAAGCAAATATAAAGTTGAATTATTTTTTGGTTTGCAGTGGTTTTGAAGTCGGTTTATTTCTTGTTAAAAAGTTTTTATTTATTGCTTTTTTGTTAGTTAACTATATAATAATGTAAATAATACATCATACATATACGATTGCAGCATTCGAGAGTCATCTGCTGTTAGTTATTGAAGAGTTCCATGGCGTATCTCCGAAGATCTTCATCAGATTTTCATAAATTATATACTAAAACCTTCCCTAAAAAAATATACATTTGAACATCGAAAACAACATCCAAATCGGATCAGTAGTTTTTGAGAAACTCGCGGCCATACAAATTTATATACATAGATACATACAAACATACATACATACGGATCGAATACAGAACCTCCTTTTTGAAGTCGGTTAAAAATATCGTTTATGGCTCGTTTTTTGTCTCATCATGTTAACGAAGTTCCTATTTCAGTCTGATTACGCCATCCCTGTTCTCATTTCCTGGCCGTTAAGTCCAAGATTCGGTCAGTTTACAAAAGGTTTTGCATTATTTGCTGAATATCGTATGCACAGTTCCTAAAATGTCATAACACAATGAAAAAATAAGCCTTCATATCTTGGGATTTAAATGTCTTCTCCGGCATGTCAATATCTTGAAATCTAAGAAAGCTATGACTTATTTCCATAAACAGACAAGGAAACTAATCAGGTATTGGAATAGGCACACCACGGGCTGAGCAACACAAGTTACAACTACGCCACAACATACATTGACATTTTACATTCCACCAGCGATAGCTTACGACCCAGGCAAATGCCAACGCACTAATAACAATAGACGGCGCGTGCGCGTCCCCCCAGACGCACTGTTGTTATATGTTAATAAAATGTTTGTCCGAATTGACATGTCAGTGACGCAACGAAGGTTTGGACAGAGTAGCTATGGGCTGGCTGCGACTGTGGAGATGTCAATAATCTATGCGGTCTACTGGTTAAGGCAAGGAACGCAAGGCAATCCAACGTTGGTGCTTGGATTGGTTTTGATTGTCGGATGAGCGGTGACGATTATCGGCCTACGCTTAAGGCAACGTTTTCAGCAGCAATCATAATGTAACCTGTAGATGCATCATGAGGATTATTTTAAAAATATTTTATTTAGCTATTAGTTGGGATGTGATGGATGTTAAATGCATAATAGAGACACTATCACTGCCTATCTATACTATCACTATGACTGCCTCGGTGGCGTAGTGGTATTGCGTACGCATTACGAGTACGATTTGCGCGCTGAGGTCCTGGGTTCGAATCCCGGGTCGAGCCAAAAAATTGTGACTGGGTTTTTCCATCTTAAAATTTACTCAGTCGCAGCTCGGAGTCAGGAAGTTGGCGGTGTGATACCCCCGTGCCTCGGAAAGCACGTAAAGCCGTTGGTCCTGCGCCTGATCTCTCTCCGGTCATGTCGGATTGCCGTCTCACCGGACTATGAGAGTGAAGGAATAGCGAGTGCACCTGTGTATTGCGCACACACTTGTGCACTATAATATATCCTGCGTATCTGGCTGATCTCCGTTGAGATTGGCCGCCGTGGCCGAAACTGGCTAGGAGGATTTCATTTCAGAGACACTATCAACAAAAACTATCGGCTTGATATAAGTGTATGAGAGGTTGTATACTTGCTTGTCTGAAGGATTGACTACGCAGACATAATTAAATTTACATTCACAATTTGTTCAAAAGGATTATTTCATGAGTTATAAAATAATATAACAAGCGTGTGAAGTACTGAAAAATTCCTTTTAAATGAATAATCTGGCGAATAAAGCGTGAATCAGCCCTTAACACATTGTCACTTCAATCTTTAATTAATTGCACCAATTAATAATAAAAACATATTAATACCGTCGACAGCTCGGGCTGACAATACGCACTACACATGGCCGCCAAGGACACGCGACACATCTGGCCAACGTCGAGCACTGATTACAGTTCACACGAACACTTCTGTACGTTAACTAGCTTAATTAACATTAATGAGGACTGTATGATGCTGTGTGATAACGTTGTCAGTTGTTAAACTAATTGTTTTTTTTACTTTCATCGTAGTACAGTGTTGGTTTGTAATTTGTATTCGATAAAAAAGCGTTTGTTATCCAGGATATATTTGGTTTTGACACTTATAGTTTTATTTCTAACAGAAGTCAAATTATAAATATGGATATTATTAAATGAGTCTGCTCGACCAAAAGTTGAATACCACTGTTTCACAGAAAACTAACGGAGAAGTTCAGTTTGGTCGTGGGTTTTGGAAATATCCAAAATTATTCATTTGTAATTAGAAAAACAAAGGTATTAATTAACTCACGAGACGATCGGACTGCATTTTATATTGACACATAAACGCAAATAAAAATACGATATATCCGGATTATAGTGAAGACTTATTCGGATGAACTCAAATATCTCGTCTCAAACTACACTAGACATTGAACTAGTCCTATTCTAATCCGGATTAGGCCAGGTTGGGGGTCTGTGCCTACGATGTGAGGAAACGTCGCGCAATTTTTTACATACATCAATAACTACGTCAATTGCATAGATATTATTTTAGTTCGACTAGGTAATAAATATTATATCGCTACAACTAAGATGGAAATCTTACCCTGTATCTTATACAGACAATAAAATATCTCGAGTCGAATACAAACTTCGAAATACATAGCATGACTCTAAGTATTAAACCTTTAGCAATAAATAAAGACACAACAATAGTTGCTAATTTTATTTGTGTTTTAGTCACGTTCGAAATTAATCCTAAAAGGATTCGCTCGTCTTGATAAAATCTAATAAATTTAAATATAAACTTTTAAACACAAGCTCATTGAGTACACGTTTGTTAATAACTAACACACGTGAGTAATGGACTACGAACATACAGACAAAGCCGCTATATATAAAGTCATTTTAATTTCTTATTTCCTTCAACAAAAAAGACATAGGTAAAAAACAGCACTTACGTAAAATAATGTTAATATTATGTGGAACATTAAAATTTTCGAAAATTGTAAACACGGGGAGAAAATCTACAAACAAGTGAAAGATTGACAGTGAAAAAAAATAAAGAGCTAAGTAAATCAAATGCGTTATTAATCAGGGATCATACAATGTGTTCAATATTATAGCGATTCAATATACATCTGGCCACTGCAGCACTGGGTCGTAGTTGACCAACATGTCATACAAGCTCGACGTTCAACCCGTTAGTGTGTTGCACAAGTCATAATCAATCGTATTTCCTTGGTTTAAGCCTACACTATGAATTCCTTGTATTCGGCCCCAGCTGACTGATGGAACAATGCGCACTTCGCATACAAATTATTAGTTCAAATCAACGTTGGACATTTTTACCGTGAGACCAGACGACGCCCCATTGACGTCTGAATGAGCAAATGAACGTTGTTTCGCCGAGCACTGAATGCTAATGAAACGCGTTTGTTTCAAGCGTCCGCGTGTCCCGCGTTACGTAATTGTGACAATGAAATCTGTGTATTTGTCTATTTTGATTGGTGGTTGTGGACGTTGGTGACTGGTCCTGTGTTCAATATTGGGTAGCTAATTGGCATGATTTGACTGGAATTGGAGATACGGAATATTAGTTTGAGATGGTTATGAGGTCATGTCAAATGAAACGGAAATGCAGTGTGCGAAATACGAAAAAAAACAGAACTATTGGAAGGCTTACATAAGCTACATTTTTGGGAACCTACCCTTATTCATTGAAAGTCAATTTTGTTAGTACGAAAATATTTACTATATCCATTTATAGTACCTATCTATGTAAAAATTATGTTTTTATAAGTCAACATAAAAACTTCGCCTCAAACTCGCAATTTATAGTCCAGAATTTCCACGTAGACAAACAATGGTATTGAAACGCCTTGTCCATTCCAGATGCAAATAAATTATTTAATCCTGTCGCTGGCCTTGCAACACAATATGGCGAGAATCACTGTCACTGCGCCTGCGAGCACTCGCAACTTAACCCTCAACGGCCGCCTAATTTAAATTTCATATCACCTCGGGGTCGTTTCCGCCAAAATCAACACTTACGCGGTCACCACGCGTGAACCAAGGTGCCTATCGAGCCCCATTCAAAATTCATACACGAATGTGCAGCGGGTTGCGATGCGTGTCTTTGCACTGCACTTGAATAATCAATTTTTAACGCGAGTCATTAAGGCGAATGTATAATGGCGTATTTGATTGTGTGAAAACGAACTGCGAATTCAAATTGAAATTTCATTTTCGTACTTAATTTAGCACTGCAGCCTGCACGCGTCTGTTTGCGGATGTAGGTAGCTCACACGTAATTATTAAATTCTTTTTGCGTCAAGGAAATTATTCCAATTCTCTAATCGTCTTTTTTTTATACCTACACTAATCAATCATGCACCATAGACTATGAAAAAATGTAATATCATTATGTATATATCCACAGTCATTATGATCAATATGTACGAGTAAAGGAGAAACTTTGTAAAAACAAGACTTAATAATGATTAATGTCTGATTTGAAATGACGGTGCAAGAGTACCTACAGCAAAAAGTTCGTATTGTAAGATCTATTTTTTTTCTAGTCTATTCGTGTTAAGACCTAGATTTCTTGATGACAAAAAAAATCCCGTAAGAAGATATTGCAAATAAAACATCATTTTGCCATGACATATAAAAACACAAGCTATAGTAATAGTATTCTTCGTTAGTTAATTCTAATTAAAAGCAATGACTTGCTTGCATAATTAAAAGTTAACAAACATTGTATATGACACCTATAAGTAAAGGATACTTTGTAAATGGTTAATCATAGAAATTCGTTAGAAGTGATCGAAGGATTTGGCGCGAGAACCCAACTCACTGCTGAACTGAAAAAAAAAATTACGGAAACTGATTTACTGGCACTCACAGCAACCCTCTCAGTAATAGAGGAGACCCGTGCTCAGCAGTGGGCAATATATAATACAGGGCTGATTGGATTGGATTGGATTGGACAGCAAGCTTGTGTAAATGTAGTCACTCATCATCTACAAATGTTGTCGCCATTACCGGGGACTTGCATATTTTTGAACTACAGTTAAATAAGTATAATATAGGGAATTAAGTTACTGAATGAAACGATGATGTACGAAGTTGACGCTAACTGATTATTTGTTTTTGATGCTAATTAGTAACATTTCATCTAACGAATATTATACTTATTTCTTTTGTTCGATATGCAATACTGTCGAGTACTGTAGTTATTTAAACAATACTACCACTTTATAGCTCCGTTTCTCTCGACGCACGATCGACGTGGATTGTCATATCACGAACGGCTTCCTTGTTCTGTTGTAAATCAACTCAAAGCGGCGACATTACGTCCTCTGTATTGCAGCACAACAAAAGCAGATTGTGATGGAGTATCGTAAACGTCGGAAATCAAAACCAATGCAGATATACGTCTGGTAATAAAGTACTAAAATTTGTAAGCGGATGACTTACTTAGGCGACGTGTTCCAGATTAGTATATTTATTATCCAATTACCGTTATAGTTGAATGTTAATTTTAATATATAAACATGCTTAGATACGAAAATACCTAAGACTTGAAATTTTATGATTTTATAGGTTTAATAAAAATATAAAGACTTTTACTCAATGTCCAGCAGAGAATCCAAAATAGTTGTTCCCATTACCTGAAAAAATAAAAAATATGTTAATACAGACGTAAAAACAAAATATACATCAGTGACTAGTAGTATTTAGCGTAATACAATAACTGGGATTCTTCTGTGTACTGTCAAAAGAGATCGATTTGGAGTGTGCTTTCATAATAAAAAATTATACTTGAAACATCTTTACTACGCAAATACACAAATCTTGTATTAGAAACATAAGTTTGACAAAAACAATGCATAACCGAACAATGAGATAGTAAGCAAAGTTCCGGCCGTTGCGCTGTGAACTCCCATTACTGCCAACGCATTAAACCCCGAACGAGGGCTAATTCTTAGTGACGCCTCATTTACACCGATCACTTGTAATGGCCACTTATCCGCCTGTAAGACGGCCAATCATTATGGATTTATGCCCGATAATAACTCGGTCCCGGGCGGAGTACGCCCACCCGGGTTATGTGGTCAGGCTAGACTTGCATAGTGCATGTGAAATAATGTTTAATTAGACGTTTTCCCTCGCTCGGTATGTTTTAATTTTTGTTATTACATGTATTTAACGTTCAATGGCGTTAAGTCGTTTGAAATTACGTACACTTCGTCGATCAGTTTCTCTTGGAGAAGAGTTGAATCCTGATGCGTCAACTACTTTTCTGGGCATCACACTAGACGCCAGACTCCAGTGGAGACCGCATATAGCAAAATTAGCAGGTAGACTAAGTTCAGCGGCTTATGCAGTCAGAAAAATAAGGCGTCTGACTGAATTACCAAGAATTGTTCATTTCAGTTACTTTCATAGTATTCTGTCGTATAGTATTCTTCTTTGGGGTAATGCTGCGGATATTAATACAGTATTCGTCTTGCAAAAGAGAGCTATAAGAGCTAGCTATTGTGTCGGATCTCGTGTTTCTCTAAGAGACAAATTCAAAGAGATAAACATTCTTACCGTATCATCGCAATACATATTTGCAAATCTTATGTATGTTCGAAGAAATATTGCAAATTTCGACCGAATATGCGATATTCACAATAAACGTCCTAGGAATAAAAATAAACTTGTTGTACATGCTACTCGTCTCAATAAAATAAGCAATTCTTTTGTTGGTCAATGCGTACGCTTCTTCAATAAACTTCCTATGCATATTGTTAATCTTCCAATAAAACATTTTAAACTACTGTCAAAGAACGACTTTGCAAAAAAGGTTATTACAGTATAGGAGATTATTTGGATGATACAAATGCTTGGGTTTAGGTTGCTCGCATTCACACATGTTCCATAATTTGAATTTATACCTATTGTTATTTGCAATATGTAATAACATTTATATATTAAAAAAAAAAAGATGACAAAAAAATACCCACGCTGAGTTTCTTGGTGCTTCTTCTCAGATCAGTGGGCTTTTCCGAAGCACTGGTAGAGTCCTATAGTTTAAAAAAAAACATTGTTAAAATAACGTGTAAAAGTGCCCCTAGGGGCCTAATTACATAATAAACGATTTGAGTTTGAGTTTGATCTGTGGACATGAATGATAAGTAAATATGTAATTTTAGTGCTAATGATTAATAACTGCATGATAGAAAGATTGTGGCTATAGTGGACGATAGCCTAGTTGGGAATGGAACGGTCTGCCGAGACAATGTCCGGAGGTTCAAAACCCAAGACACAAACCTCTGACTTTTTGATGTTATGTATGAATTTCGAGGGTATGTGAAATCTGCCGATCCGCACTAGGCTAGAGTGGTAGACTAAGACCTAAAACCCTCTCAGTAGGCAGAGGAGGCACGTGCTCAACAGTGGGCAGTATATAATACAGGGCTGGTATTATTATTATTATTATTATTGGAAAGGCTGTTATGTAATTAAGAAATCTCCCTCTTAGCCTTTTACTTAAACTGATAAATATTATCGTTGCTCATTACATCTGCCAGTTCTAACAATTCATGAGCATCGGTATATTCCTTTTGATTAACACAATCAATCGAACTAGAAATGACTCAACCGTTCGATTAAATCTTCACTAAATAATTTACACCTAATCATAATCATTGTAATTTATCCGTCGCATTCAAAGCATTATGCATCGAGTGTAACCTGTTGGCCTATCGTCACATGACTCATGCCCTGTGTCGAAACGTTGCCAACTGTTGCAGGATTCCCGGCCTACGTATTGAGTATCGAATACGAATGTAATTTACCGAATTCTCTGTACTATAATTAATTTTAGCGCCGGTTATGCGCGTGGCGTTATCCTTTGGACATTAACTGATGTTGATGACTTTGTTAAAAACACATCAGCGACTACTTCAAAGGCAAGATTTCGATGTGTGCAACAAGATAAAAAAAATATTTATTAATACGTTACCGAACACAGTTGCACTACTTTATGCTTTTACTTTGTCCCACTTTAAATTAAGATTACCTTTACATTTCGTTCAAGAAGACTATAAAACTAAAATCGATTATGCAGTTCATAAATTGATATTAACAAACTTTGTTATTACATTCCGTCATTGTTTTAATGTCGATGTAAAACGCTTAATTTATTGATTACATGAAAGTATATTTTTATAGTTTATTGGAATCAGCGTGGGCTTTATGCGTCACAGTAAGCTGGTCGTGTAAATACTAAGCGAAGAACTCGCGGTAGTTGACATCGCGTGCTATTATCTTGGTGTTATCATAGATGAAAACCTGAACTGGAAGCAACAAGTTATATCTTTAAACAAAAGGGTTAGGAAATTAATATATATATTTAAAAATCTACGCATCTATGCTGACAGAAAGTTACTTTTACAAACATACAATTCCTTGGGGCATTGTTTAATTAATTACTGCATCACTTCATGGGGTAGTGCTTCGAAGTCTGTATTACTAGAAGTTGAAAGGGCTCAAAGAGCAGTACTTAAAGTCATGTTTTTCCTACCGTACAAATATCCTACCACTCAACTCTATAATCTAACAGGCGTTATGAGTGTGCGCAAAACGTTCATCTTTCAATGCCTCCTTCGCTTCCATCGACAGATCTACACTAAACCGCACATAAAAAAGAGGTTAGATAAATGTGCAATACCAAGAGTTAGAAGTTCATGGGCACGCAGGCATTTCACTTATTTAGCACCAAAACTATATAATGAAATCAGTAGAAAAAAGAATATTAAACTTTTAAATAATTATCAATTAAAACAACACATAATTGAATGGCTACAGGATTTAGATTATGAGAAAACTGAAAAGCTTCTAGAAAAAAAATATTGACACTAGCATTATGCAGTTACAAATACATAACACTCATACACACACACACACACACACGCACACACACACACACACACACACGCGCATACACACACAAACGCATACACACACACACATAAACGCAAGTAGATTACAAATATTGTTAAATATAATTAAATAATTGCTCACCGGTTATTATTGTATGAAGTATTTAGAAATAAGGAAGGAACTCTCTCCTGACATACAGGTATGGGAACCTAGTTCAGGAGATTGTACCACAATGGAATTGTACACTTAATTTCTGGTGCTCAATAAAGTTATTATTATGTTGTATCTTTCCTGCGGGAAATCACGGCACGAAGACCGGTCCTTTTGGAAGGCTTGCGTGGGGATATGGATCCAACACGTAGAGGCCCCTTTAAGATACATTACTCTAGTTGGGATGTGTACGCCTTACGGGTACTCTCTCTGTCTGTACTTAAGGAGGAAATACAGCCAAAGACAGCGCCCGTAAGGCGTAAGGACTATTGTAGAGAAGATGGGAATTATACTGGGTCTATGGATGGGATCTAGATGGACTGGTTGCTGGGCTATTGATTGAGACAACGGGACGCCTGCCAAGTAAAATGTCTCAATCATTTGTATTCAAGGCAGACGGTGACTTGCCCCCCACTAGATGGGCATCCCAAAAAGTGGCGTATGCCAAGGACGCAACATCGGTGTGGGTGGCTAAAAGGTGTCGAGAGGTGTGCACCGATTTCACCATCGCGGGTCGCTAACGCGTCCCGGAGTGGGCTTCCTCGCTATTATGCAGATTGAGCACTTCCACCCTGGAGCTCAGGTTCTTAGCTCTTGCGATTTCCACCCCTAGCCGGCCAGTTAAGGCAAGCCAAGGGTCAGGGGGTCTCATTTAGCCCCCACGGAATCAGGGTACGCGGTGTCGCCACTCACCGACGGCTCGCCACAAAGCCGCCCCTGCGGGCTTATTATTATTATTATTATTTATTTTTTTTGCTTTGCGCACACAGCTCTATGAACTGGAGAAAGATACTACACACGGGCCTTAGCCAAGTGTGCAGTATTGTATTATTTTATAATGCTTAACTTATGTTCTTAGTTTGTTTGTCCATTAACGTCGGTGGATAAGAATTTGCGGACTATCCTACAGGTATTGAGTATCGCGGCCTTTTGTAAACCGAGGTATATTTTTGGTGGTAAGTCTAACATTTCTATGGATTTATGTAGATGTTTAGGTATAACTCCGGTAGTAGACAGTATAATGGGTACTATTGAGACTTTTTGTAGTTTCCACATCCGAGCTATTTCGTCTTTCAGATCGATGTATTTGGATAACTTTTCAGTTATAGTGTTCTGGACGTTATGTGTGTTTGGTATACCTATGTCGATTAACATGGCTGTTTTGTTTATTTTGTCTACTAGGGTTATGTCCGGTCTATTGTAGTGTACTGTTTTGTCTGTTAAGATTGTTCTGTCATAGTAAAGTTTATGGGTGTTATTTTTTAATACAGTTTCAGGTATATACTTATAGTAAGGTTTTGGAGGTTCGTTCGCTATTAGTTTGTATTTATAGGCTAGTTTCTGGTGTATTATATTGCAAATTTGATCGTGTCTATGTTTATAATCAGTCTGTACTATTGCTTTACAGGCGCCTGTTATGTGTTGTATGGTTTCGGGTGCACTGTTACATTTCCTGCAAATATCAGATGTTAGACTTTTAATTATATGTTTTTGGTAATTACGGGTCTCAATAACTTGATCCTGGATAGCCATCAGGAACCCTTCGGTTTCAGGGAAAAGCTCTCCGCGTCTGAGCCACTCGTTCGACCCTATTTTGTCGACGTTCGGGTTATTCAGATCTTGGAGGTGCCTACCATGAAGTGATTTTTGTGCCCAAGTTGCTAATTTTGTACGTCGGTCTGTTATGCTTTCATTAGGTTGAGTTGCCGGGTCAGCTAAGTTTAGTGGTGTGTATTTATTGTCATTATGAACTATGGCATTGTGAAGTGTAGATGATAGTGCTTTATTATGAAAATATTGCCTAAGAGTTGTGATTTGTTTGTTGTGGAGATTTGAGATGTCTATGATTCCTCTACCGCCATCCATCCTCGGTAGTGTGAGCCGCTGCAAGCAGGACCTCGGATGATGCTTTCTATTTTTGGTCATTAAAACATTGACAGTTCGTTGAGCACTCTTAAGGTCTGTTTTTGTCCATTTCAAAATACCAAATGAGTACGTCAAAACAGGAATAGCAAATGTGTTAACTGCTTTTATAATATTTCTAGAGTTTAGGTGTGATTTTAAAATTAAATTGAGTCTATGCTTAAATTGTTGAAGTATTCTACTTTTGGTTTCTTTCTGTAGTATCTGTCGCGTCTGTTCATAACCTAAATATTTATATGCGCTATTATGGTCTAAAGGGGTCTATCTGCTCTCCAGTAGAAAGTGAGTAATGGTGTTTGTGGCTCTGTCCTGCTTTAATAGAGTTGATTTTGCATTTGTCAATGCCGAACTCCATACAAACGTCTTTCGAAAAAACTTCAGTAAGTTCTGCTAGTCGGTTAATTTCATCTTCTGTAGATCCATATAGCTTAATATCGTCCATGTATAGTAAATGAGTAAGTATTCTACAATTTTCGTTGGGTTCTAGAACTGAATTATTAGTGTATGTTAATGGATACCCGGAATTTCCTGAATTTAATATATTTGACAATGGATTTAAAGCAAGACAGAACCACAGAGGACTAAGGGCATCACCTAGAAAGATACCACGCTGTATTCGGATGAGTCCAGTTTGTGTAAACCCATCACATGTCTTTATTTTTAAGCTAGTTTTCCAGTTGCGTGAGGTGATTTGTAAGAAGTTAATCAAAAGTGGATTTATTTTATAAATGTATAAGACTTTAAATAGCCAGGAGTGAGGTACAGAATCAAACGCCTTCTTGTAGTCGATATACATGGTAAAAATATTTTTCTTTTTCTTTAAAACCTGCTTTAGTACTACGGAATCAATCGTTAATTGCTCCTTGCATCCTTGACTGAGCTTTCGACAACCTTTCTGTTCTTCATTTAATCCTACTAATATTATAAAGGCGAAAGTTTGTAAGAATGTATGGATGTATGGATGTTTGGATGTTTGGATGTATGGATGTTTGTTACTCTTTCACGCAAAAACTACTGAACGGATTTCGATGAAATTTGGCACACGGATAGATCATGTCCTGGATTAACACATAGGCTACTTTTTATCCCGGGAAAATATAAAGCGGGACTTTTATCCCGGAAAAACTTTTTAAAGCGGGCGGAGCCGCGGGCAAAAGCTAGTAGGTTATATGTGTTTATATGATTATATATTACTTCAGCTATACAGGATGTAATGATTTTATATATTGTTTGGAGACATGTGATGGGTCTATACTTGGCAGGGTTAAGTGGATCATTCACATATTTTGGTAACATGTGTGTTATGCCTTCTGTAACGTAGTTTGGTAAAGTATCTGGCTGAACTATAAAGTGATTGATATGTTCTAGCAAAAATGGGTGTGCAAAAGTGAATTTTTTATACCAATAGTTATGCAAGTTATCAGATCCAGGGGCTTTCCAGTTTTGTAATTTATTGAGAGCGTTGTGAAATACTTCTGAATTAATTTTTAAAAAGCTCATGTCTGGTAGGTTACTGTTCCTAATTTCTTCATCTTTTATCCATTCGGCATGGCGATTGTGTTCAGCTGGTTGTTCCCAAATATTTGCCCAAAAGCTTTGGAGATCAGAGACAGATGGTGATTTATTTTGGTGTGTGTTTTGGTCAGGGTTATTTAAACTGCGGTAAAAAAATCTTTCATTACAAGTAAATTGCGAATTTTGGGTCTTACGGAGCGTACATTGCTTATACCTTTTTAGTCTATGGGTCGCCACTGCTAATTTTTGTTTGAGGGTATCTAATACTTGAGTTGGTTGTGTGTTTTGTCCTTCATGGCTAGAGTGTACATTATATTGTTTTAATATATTATCTGTGTGTTTTATAATTTTACTACTCCTATTTCCTTGTATAAATTGTGTTAGTCTGCCAATTTTAGTTCGCAAATCCTCTATTCTCGTTTCAATTCTTCTTTGCCAGCCTGGCCTAAGGTCATTTCCATTTTTATTTGAAATATGGCTTTTTATTTTAGATCCATTAAATTTAGCCGCAGTTAGGGCGGAACAATAGATGACAGTTTGAAGTTTAAAGAAATGTGTATTACTGTTAATGTGTTCAGGAAGAATAACATTATTTATGTATTTTAGAACTATAGCCAACTTTTTTGACGCTCTCTGCTTCGGTATGTATGGGCGGTGGGTAGGGTCAGACTCACTATATTGAATTAATGATTCGTTAAATATTTGGTCTATAGTAATATTACGATCAATTACATTTGGCTCGGTTTGGTCCGTATTGGTGAAATCTGACTCAACCCAATTAGTCAAAGGAGAAACTGCTTCAGACCTTGGCAGGGTGTGGATGGTGGATGGGTGTTCAAGACTTGTAAAATGAGTAAGACTATTCTGAGTGTTCTCAGTATTGGTACTGACTAGTAAGGAATGATTGCAGGGATTGTTATCGGTGGTGTATTCTTGAATATTGGGCCTTTGGGAAGATGCGATTGTATGATCTATTTCGGTGTCCATGTTTAGTTCTTTAGCTATTTCTTTTCGTATCTGTTTTATTCTATTTTCGGTTAAATATCTATTGTTAATTATCAACCGCCTTTGGTCGGCGACTCTTTGATCTGATATATGTTCCAGGTGTGGAAAATATGAAATGAACTCATGATGCATTTGTTTTCGATAAGAAGTCATGTTAGTTTCCAAATGTGTTACTCTAAGATAACTGCGAATTATGGCTTCATTTTGCTCATTTGTCCATTTCATGCGTTGGTTTTGTGGTTGTGCTTTTACCGGAACAGTGTGAGTTAGTGGTGGGTTTAAAGTATGTTGTGAGTTTAATTGTGATTGTACTTCGTTGTATATTTCTGTTATTCTGTGTTGTGGTATTAATTTATTTCGGATAATGGCTCTGCGTTGATCACCAAGCCGTTGCCGACTTACTTGAATGTGTGGAAATGTCTCAATGAATTTATTGTATAGCGGCTCTAAATATGCTTTACTATCAGATTCTAACATTGTGATTTGAAGGTAGGTGCGCAGAATAAACTCATTAATGTCTTTGGACCATTTCATGCGCTTACTTTGATCACTTGTGGTGGGCACAGGATTTACAGCTTTACGTGCTGTCTGTGCAACATCCGCAAGAGTTGTAGATGATGGGAATGTTTTGTTGGTATCTGACGCAACCCTGCGTTCTCTCGGTAACGACCGCAGATCATATCTACTATGGGTTGATGTTTCCCGGCTTATGGATGATGTTGTTGGTGAACTTGATGATTTATAAGAAGTGGATGGTGATGATATGTTGCGGGTGAATGACGATTATTATTGTAATAAAAGTATGGTTTGCGAATAGGAAATGTTTATTAATCTCGATATTGTAGACAACGCTGAGGTAAAATGTATAGCGATTAAAACCTGGAAGTGTTGGCTTGTTTGTGAATACCAATGGAAATTTGTGAATAATGATGGAACGATAGCAGCCCCCAACTGCTCGCCCCGCGAATAACCCTAATCCCATTTAGTCGCCTCATACGACAGGCAGGGGATGCCGTGGGGGAATTCTCTAGAAGCCTCCGGACCACAGGGCATAAGGCGCCGGTCAGTCGTCCACCCGGCGCCTCCTTCGTCTCCTCCGGCTGCGGGCGGTATCGTTCTGCTCACGATCCGCTCTGTGCTTTCCTTCCGCGAGATGAAGCACTCGCAGAAGGAGGCCATCGCTCGCCATGACCTCCAGCCGCCGACCACGGTGGACACCACGACCGGAAGCGAGAGGTCCCCTCTGACGACTGCTCTGAGAGCGCTGCGTTGTAGGTCCCAGGCTGGGCACTCCTCGAGAGTCGGAATGACGGCGCACCGTGGCGACTGTCAAGCCAGCTTAAGAAGCCAGGTCGCCCTGCCGCGACGGTTCTCAAGCCCGCATCCGGGCTCTCCAGCCTGGTATGCCACTCCTCCACGGCGGCGCTGCGGATGGAGGCCAATTGGGCCGTGACCTCCCTCGGAGCCAGTCTCCGCCCGTAGCCTAACAGTTGCAAATATCATTGCATTTTAATTATAAATGATAATCATAAAATTCCTTTCTATTGTCCTAACAAATTTCTATTAATCAAAGTCGGATGCTGTAAACAAAAGGATTTATGCCCAAGCGCTGGTGATAAACAGAACACTAAAGCTTCCACTTCATTAGCAGTATCTCAGGCGAGATTGCTTCTTTATGTCTTTGCGATTATGAGTCTTATAACGTAGCGCCACGTTTACCTACGTCAATAACACTGTTTTTTAAATATATCATTTGAAATTAATTTTAGACGTAAAATGTTTAAGACCATAGTTTCTAAAAGCCATAGTTGTTACTCGCTTTATGACTAAAGGCGAATCCGCGGCATTCTTGATTGTTATTTTCCTTCATCTCTCCCAAAATATTTATAGTTACTGCCAAAATTAGTAACGGATAACATTCTATAGTCCAAACGCAAATTGTCATCATCGTCATCATTGGGCTCAAAATGTCCACTAAACATTTACCAGACTTGTTAGCTGGAAGTCGTCTGCATCCAGTGACTTCCTTAGATCATCGGTCAAACTCTGTTCTTTGGAAGCTCTAAATATGAAATCACATCAATCCAGTAGTCAAATATTTCAAACCCACTCATGCACACGTAACCATGACATTCAAAATACCAGTCTCCGATGCTCGCATAACTCAAAACATTCTCGGAACAAAACCGGCGAGATAATCGCAAAAATCTCTCATCTCGCAAAGTTCAATATGTGTCGAACATAACTCTTGGCAACAATTCGTATAAAGATAAATCTCTCAGCCCAGATTTACGACACAATAAACATACAACCTCATCAAATTTATTTAACTGCCTATCAGTTTGTAATGGAACAGTTTTGGGCCACTTTTTTATGTCAAATTAAATCATGTCACGGAAATGGGTGATGCGCAAATGTAAAATTGAATAATAATCTATATTCCATTAAACACTGATGTAAATCAATTGTTCAATTTTAAAGGTTGAAGCACACGTGTAAAGGTTTGTTTTGATTTTGTATTTTTACGTACCCGGCAGCTGGAATGATTTGCAAATACAAGTCAGTGATGTGATTTGCTTATGAATGCGTTTTGTGTAATATACAGTTTGACAATTTTAAGTGTAGAGGACTATACTGATCACTATAACACAAAAAGCTGCCAAACATTCATAAACAATCGACAATATTAATGTATAAACATGTCACCAAAAGTAATCACAGATTTGGAACAATAGCACAGTCAGTAACTATGACACAAAAAAAATCAATAAAGACAGATTTTCATTAAACGAGAGACATTTTATCCAACATAGCAGAATATCTCGCAGTAAATAGAAAAGTTATGAAACATAATCATTGTTAAGGGGATTCCATTGAGTTGTAAGTTATTGTCCGTATAATAAGCACTACTAAATGAAATATCAAGTATCAACGCAGACAGTTGAAAGTACTCCCGGAGATTGATTCCAGAAAATTCCATGGAATATAAAATGAAAAATATTAAATTTCCAGACGCACGAAGATCTCAGCTCGACCTAAAGAATTCACTTCTTTAGAAACATTGAGATTTTTTATTACACTTGCCTATTGTAGTTTTGAAAGCGGTAATCTTCTTTATTTGTACCGTGGTTGGGTACATATTTCGTTGTTTTATAATACTCGTAAGTTTAATTAGAGATGTTAAACACACGTCTGAATACATATGGAATGTGTAAACATGGTTATTTATAACGAACGAGGGTAGATGTATTTTTGAAATGGATGTAAACAAACGATATTTCAATGTTCCCACATATATGGATGAAGAAGTTTCAAATGCTCAATGTATTTATTTGTCTGCGATGATCTACGTTCGCTGTACATTACAGTTGGTAGTATTTGATGTAAACAAGTAATGTTTTATACGAATATCGATAATGGACATCAATTCACTTGAGTACATTACTCATCGACATTGCAGCCAGTGACTGGGCTTTATGTGACTTAACATATAATGCCTCAGGATGACGAACGCAGTTCAGTAGTATACAAAGCTTAGAATTTAAAGTTCTGGGATGTGTTGGTAATGTTTATGGGAAGTCTGCACTTTACCATAGGTTGAACTACTGCTCGTCTCTTCAGTTGTAAAAACACATCGATAAGATATCTGACTAAATGGCTGTAATTACGACAGCTATGTTTATAACTCATCACAAATCCCAGCTATTAATTCACACTTCGGTATAAAAATGTTCCGAAACAAAATTACTGGGTCGAACCAATACTGTTATCGGATACACATTTGAAACTATTTCAGTATTTTGATATGTATCACTTGCCACTACAAGATACATAATAAACTCCAATTTCATAATCCTTCTCACAATTACATCCTACATAGTTTTTACCATAACAGCAGTGAGCAAAACAGGCATTATAGCAAAGATTGCAGTATGTCCGACTCGGCGTGCTCCCGACCAACAAGATGATTGATTGATTGAAGCAGAAACTGATAGACTGTGTGTAATGATATTCTATTATTTAAGAACCGTAATATGTAATCCCATCAACTTGTCTTACGTAAACTAATAAATTGTGCGGGTTTACTACACTGTATTGGTTTAGTTCTTGCCGTGAGTCACCTTGATGTATAATTTACAACCATTATTGTATGGGGGAGGTGATTGTACATGGCTGGCTGTTGGATAATTTATTTGAAAATAGGTGGGTTCAATGACATTTCATCCTTTGGGTGGTACCAATCACGTTTCAACGGTTTAAATAGAAACGAAGAAGTCGGGGTAGACATTCGGGAGGTATACATTGACCAAAAAATCAGTACAAAAACTGTTCATACGTTTTGAATCTAATGGTCTTCTTTAAAGTTATTTTAATAATAACACTGTATCAAACGAAATTCATTCACTATTTCACAATGTAAATATTGTTACAATTTGTAGGAAAAGTTCTTTAAAAAGTATAATAATTCCTTTTAGAAATGATTATTTCGATCTCGATCTTTCGATTAGGCCATTCACAAGGAAAATATTACAGTAGTTACGCTTAGAACGATCAAACCCGTAGAAATAAACCATTAAACTAAGGCGATTCCATCGCAAAAAAATCATCCGTCGTTAGAGCAATCCCCATCTTGGCGTAGCTTTTACGTTCTACCCACATTGCGTATGTGTTTTCCTTTTGCGAACCGACAAATAACACCCAAAGCAAAACCCACCTTATACGAAATGTGTAAGGTATATTTTAGTGTGTCTACAGTTTAGGTCATCAACAACACGCATGATAAAAGCCAGCGGGGTACAAGTGATTAAAATGAGTGAGGATTTAGGTGCGGTTGCCCTAATGGGGCTGAAGACCCACCACGCCCGACCCGCGTTCCGGGGCACAGAGTTGAATGTACTCCACGGGGTTGTAATGTATTTGGCAAAAATAACTTGTTTATATAAGCGAAAACCACACTATATTAGACAATTCATTTTTTACTCACAGATGTGTAACAATCTTCTGCTACTATATAATTCATAAAATTTTGGGCCTTAAACTTTCCGTTGTACCTATAGAACATGTACAGTCAGAGGCATAAATAGGTGAACAAATCCTAACTTTCAAATTGCCTAAATACTTTTGTTTTCTTACTAATCTTTTTTTTCTCTTCACAAAAATAAAATAAAAGAGATTTACTTTACTTCAAACGAAGAAAACATTTTTCAGTTTAACTTAACGGGTATACAGGCGATTTAAATTTTGATTTTGTACAGCTACTTATGCTACCTACCTACTACATCATTCTACTCCCTTGGAAGTATTTTCACAGTTCATTCTTCCTCAATATTTCCCTTTCCAAAGCCTCCATCAAACAAAAGTCTTGATAATGCTCAACAGCAGTTACGTTTTAAACATCTGAATAAGATAATTCGTAACCAAAACAGTGAATAAATTATGCAAGAATATCATTTATTTTTTCCGCGAGAGCGCTCCACGCGGCTCATTTTCACCAAACTGAGATCCTTTACATTTTTTCCACGTTAAAAAACCATTAGTACGTCACGTAGCACAATAGAATAGACCACTTTTGCTCACTTTTGACGAGACAGTGGCTAACAGTCCCACTTTCGAGGCATAAAGGGAAAAATGGGGTATCTCCGGATAAGACTGCGGTTTTAATTTGAATGTATAATAAATAGAGATGCATTAATCTTGTCTCTTTATGAAGGTAAATTATGCTAAACTCACCTAAGATAATTTTGCAAAACATAGTTCATTCAAACTTCAAAGGTCTCTTCCAAAAATTCGAATTAAATTATAATACGAAAATGCCTAAACTTAGGAAGCCATACGTCAGTTAAAGAATTCAATCCATTGGGGGTAAGAGATGCCGTTTTTGAATTCCATTGAAAGGTTGGCATGAAGCCCGCCGGCTGGAGACGCATTCAAACCGTGAATCCCGGCTTTAACCTGCGATACACTCTATTGATATTAAGTTTTAAATTTCCATTATGGAAAACCTGTAATGCAATAATAATAATAATGCATTCAACGTTGCTACTGTCATTTTTAATTTCCATGATATTATTATTTTATGCTTTGTCGTTTTTTGTAACTGTGTTATGTTCCTTTTGTTTTTTTTTTGTTAATAGGTACTTATTGTAACTTTATTTGTGTGCAATAAATGTTTTATTATTATTATTAATTTTTTAGTAGTTTCGCAGTTTGTTCTCTTCCTATTTAGCAGCATTCATTCGTTGTTGTTATTCCATTTAAAAATATAGGGGTATTACACAATAAACTTTTTGGAAGGACGAGCGTACCTATATGAGAATATATTTTTGTGCTATGATTTGAGGAACGCATAAGGCCAATGACGCCAAACAAAATTACGACATAACAAAATATTTCAAAACTACACTCAAATCTTGGATGACTCGAGAAGCAAACCGAGAACACTAGATCAAGATATACATTATAATTTTAATCGTTCATAGATAAGTAACAATTGACAATTGTAACCAAGTGGCTCGTAACGATGATGGATGACCGGCGCCGGCCGTGCGTCGTGACCCTGTTTGATAACAAAATATCGATATGCATCAACAGCTTAATTACTTTACCCTTAGACTGGCATGTCGACTCGGTCCTTGAGATGTTCGGGTTCGATTTTTGAATGGTATTCATAGAGGTTTTATATAATTTTGAAGTAGGATAAGAGATGGAAGATTTGACGTTTCTGTTAATAAACTGTAGTAGAATATTTGTCCGGATTACAGCCATGTATTAACTTTACTTCGCTTCAAAAAATACTTGTAGTATCTTAAACTATTAATACTAATTTTGAAAAAGACAAGAACATAAGAAAAATATACATAAACCGAATGAGCTCAAATTCACCGACTCCAACACGAGATTATCAAACAAATTGTAAATCCGAATAACCAACTATAAACAACAAACCCAGTTCGCAACGTAAATAGAACTACACACGGTAGCGCAGTGCGTATAGCAAAAACAATAGGGGGCAATCAAGAGTGATCGCCGCGGAGTCGGTCGTGTCGCGATAGCCGATATCTGCCGATACCGCCGGGTCAAAGTCATTAATCACATCGGTTTAGTTCGACCACCCTCTGGTCGTACACACGGCGCGCGTGTTAGGTCAACTTTGCTTCCAGCGAGTGAATTGCTGTGATGATCTATAATGGCATTATTTAAAATTGAATAGTGTTTGCATTTTGTGAATAATATAAGATTTTGGATGTGATTTTGCATACGTACATGGTAATTGTAAGTATCAAAGAAGTAACGAATAATTTAAACTTTTTAAAACAATATTTGAACTCCTACGTTTTAAATTATGACATACAAAAGTTAGTAATTATATCAGATTTTAGTTTTCAATATTCGCCAGTTTGATTCTTTTAACACGTATAGCTACGTTTTTTCTGAGCTTTATGCGGTAAAGACAGCCAGTACCAAAATAATGCTGTGATGAATGGTGTTACAGACAAGTTGTCATATCTTTCTGTCTGTGGGTACATAACCCTACGTCGGTCCTGTGAAATGCATTTCCTCGTGATTGCTTTAACAAATCTGTCGGCAGTTTCGGCTAGATAGATTAAAGACTATATCGCCCTTTATATGGTTGATTTATTGAATAAGTTCGTTGTGTATGTAGTTAGATATTGAGTAATATTTTTGATGTTAAAAATGAAAATTGAATGCCCATCTAAAATCTAAATTTATTCCCACACGCTATTTCTGACTACATACGTACATTATGAAACTATACAGTCTAGATGGATATGGGAAATAGTGATGCTTAGTATGTATAGACTGCCTCGGTGGCGTAGTTGTATTGCGTACGCGTTACGAGTACGATTTGCGCGCTGAGGTCCTGGGTTCGAATCCCGGGTCGGGCCAAAAATCTATGTGACTGGGTTTTTCAATCTTAAAAAATTACTCAGCCGCAGCTCGGAGTAGGAAGTTGGCGGTGTGATACCCCCGTGCCTCGGAAAGACGTAAAGCCGTTGGTCCTGCGCCTGATCTCTCTCCGGTCATGTCGGATTGCCGTCTCACCGAACTATGAGTGTTAAGGAATAGTGAGTGCACCTGTGTATTGCGCACACACTTGTGCACTATAATATCTCCTGCGTACCTGGCTGATCTCCGTTGACATTGGCCGCCGTGGCCGAAACTGGCTAGGAGGATTTTTCATTTCATTTTCTGATCGGACTTTGCGATTCCTTATTATAAAATTGCTACTATGAAAATAATTTTCTTCTTTATATTTTTTTTAATCCTTAAATAAATGTTTTCTTATCTTCTACATTTAAGTCATTTATCATACTACAGACAAAAATTCAAAACTTTCCAACAACGTTCAAAAATATTTAATTGACAGCCAAAATTCTTACCTTGGCTTTCTATCCAGAGACATTATCCGATATCGCTGAACACGATCTAACGTTTTTATAAAGTTCGACACAGCTCGATAAGCTCAAGTATAAATCATTTTTACGGTTCCCGTGTCTGCTTGTCTATGCAAGCTTTCATGGGACATGAATGGGGGGCCTTTATGTCCCATCGGCTTACAAATCCGCATAGATAGGTAGATTTTGGACTGTGTTACGTTGGAATAGAGTGCGTTTTTGTGTGTGTGACGTGTGAACTCTGAAATGGGTAACATGGCTTGTGTATCGCGTATGATGTAGTAGCTGTAGAGAAATATGTTTATTTTTTATATTCTATTAAAATAAATAAACATATTCAATATTCGATTTAATATTTAACGGCGACGATAAGTCGTTTTCTATAATTTATGTCAACGAGCCTCTGATTCCAATTTGGTGATAATTTTTGTATCGATGTTGTTAGTCATAATGGTTGTAGAAAAGCACGCTAAGTCTGACTTTATATCGGTTCCCATAATGAACACTATTTAAAATTAGTTTCACAATGATCACATGAAATGGCTGAATAGACTTCTAGCGACGGCCTAGTATTCATTGCGACAAATTCCTTTCAATAATATAGGAATAATTAAATTGAAATTTCCTATGAATTTCGGACATATTTCGCGCAGTCCTTAACTTTTGTATTATTATCTTTTGTGAATACTGTTCTATAAGCCATTTACGTATTTACACATCAAAGTTAAAGTTGTTCATACAATAAAGTATAGCATAAGTGAATTAGTAATAACAGGACGACTATAATACTTCATTATTACTCTTTTATATTCCATCACGTTATCACTGTATATACTGTAATTGACAGATATTTTTTATCTGACAGATATATTTTTAATGGTAGGTCTCTCAACTGTATACTGGTGGTAAGTATTTTTACCGCCAAGCAGCAGTGTGCATGCATTGTGTTTCGGTTTGAAGGACATTGTAGCCAGTGTAAATACTGGACGTAATGAGACTTAACATTTTATGTCTCAGGATGCGAGCGCAGTGAAATGCCACACAGTACTTTGTAACTCAAGGTGCTGGATGGTGTTGCTACTGTTTATGGGTGGTCGTATCGCTTGCCATTGAACGAACGGCGTGTTCGTCTCGTCATTCAATGCCAAAAAAAATAATACCTGATGACTAAAAAAAAAATCAACAAAAGAAAATAATAAAGTACATAATTTACTTTGTTGATTCATGGTTTCTGTAATCTACTTTAATAACAGTTTCATTGATATCTTCCGACATGTAAATACGGTAGAAAATACCAGTAATTGTTGTACATTAAACGCTTTTATATTTCTTATTCGTGGTCAGAATGATCTTGACATTTATCATCGGCTATTATGATACCTAACCAAAGCAATAAAAGCAATTAAACTTTAATAATACCTCGGGATGGTTACCATTATTAACATGTACATGGTTTTACTAGGATTCGAGATTCGTGATCGATATAGCAAAAGACTTGCTCCTAGGGTTACCATATGACAGGCATTTACTGAATTTGACAGGCTTTTTAAGACATTTTTGAAAAATTAGAAATATAAAATAATTAGAAGTAGATAAACGCAGTAGCCGCTGAACCGATTTTGTTGAAATTTGGCACACGGATAGGCCATTTCCTGGATTAGCATACAGGCTTCTTATCCCAGAAATTTACTTGTGCTCATATTTGATTTTGATTTTTTTATCTGAATTTTATGTGGATGGCGCTGGCGTACAGAGGGCCACAGATCGTTCAGTAATTTAGGGATTTTTGTAAACACAAAGCCTTTTGACGTAGGTGAAGCTGCTAGCAACACCTAGTCCTTCCTTCCGTCCTTACATAATAACTAAAATCGAGATCCCCGCCGCTTTTGTACGCGATAAACTCACAAAACTACTGAACGGATTTCGATAAAATTTGGTATGGAGATAGTTTGAGACCTTGGAAAAGTACTTTTTATATCGGGAAAATATATAGCGGGACTTTTATCACGGAAAAACTCTTTCATACGAACAAAGCCGCAGGTAAAAGCTAGTACTTCATAAAACAAAGGTAAAAGTCCCAATGTTTTTCACATACAAACGGCATCAAAAATGCCTTATTGTTCTAAAAATCTGTGACACAATTTCAACAATTAAATTGTACGAACAATGTTCATTGTAGTTAATTCGAAAATTACAACTACAATTTTAAAACGCGCTCGCATTTCAAACTCATTAAAGCTGAAAAGCTACGCCTCTTTGTCAAGCGTCCACTTTATAAAGATCCCC
Source organism: Lapara coniferarum (assembly GCA_949316025.1). NCBI lineage: Eukaryota > Metazoa > Arthropoda > Insecta > Lepidoptera > Sphingidae > Lapara > Lapara coniferarum. The sequence continues at coordinate 35,634,712 of OX438920.1, read as the reverse complement.
ACTTTTGCATATCTTTATACGTTTCAACTACAATTGTTCACAGAGCCTCGGATCACATTATAACGGACGGTTCACAATCACTGTCGCCGTTACTCCTTACCCCGTATATTTATTTAGGATACATCCCTCCTTATTTACACTTACAATGCATTGCACAATTGTAAACTTTAATTGCTTCGCGATTAGATACATTTTGTATCGTATGGGTTCACGTATGGTGAAGCAGCTAAGAGGCTGTGACTTTAAGGTATGCAAGGATAAACAAAGGGTTTATTAACCTTGGCTCTGGGCCAGATTGGGATGCGAGCGAATTAGACGACGTCGGAATAATCCAGGATGTGTTTAAGGCTTTCATGTTTATCTGGGCATGTTTTGCGGCCGCTGCAGCACTGTCACGTCAAAGCAGAATGCCCATCTGACAGACTTGGGCATTCTCCTTTATACACACACATAAACTTATACATTTATCTTCGACCCAAAACAAAAATTCTCAAAAACATAGTATAAAATATATTAAAATAATATAACTTTACCTTTCACCAACCGCGTGTCGACTATCCCATAATTTTTGGCAAAATTTCGTGTACAAGAAAAAGAGACAGAAAAATTCGACAGGCTCAAGGTATGGCTACGTTACGTAAAATGTAATTTAAAATTCATGCCTCTAAAAACAGCTTTCATCCCTTTAATGTAATACGTCGCCTTTAAGGTAAATAAGTGACGGCTCTCTAGGCATATGGTTACGTTGTAAGCATTTTAAGTGATAAACTTCGCTGCGCCTTCGACGTCGTTCGCGAGGAGTGGATCATTATTGACAACAGTTTGGTATATCGCTGTAATATAATACGAAATTGATATACGAATTTTAATAATATAGAGCTGTTGAATAACTTGCGAATTATAATGTGACTATTATCTTATTGTTATACAGTTGAGAGATCCAAACTTACAGTTGCACGTTTCATACGATCAATGAGATTACAAGTGGTAGGACTCTCGTATGTAAGAGTCCGTCTGGGTGGGTACCACCCCAATGCTTATTTCTACCGCCAAACAGCAGTGTGCATGCACTGTTGTGTTTCGGTTTGAAGGGCATTGTAGCCAGTGTAACTACAGGACATAATGAGACTTAACATCTTATGTCTCAGAATGACGAGCGCAGTGGAATGCCACACAGTACTTTGTACCGCCCTGTGGATTGGGGGCGTTTGGAGAATTCCACCACGGTATCCCCTGCCTGTCGTAAAAGGCGACTAATAGGGGCCTCCGGGGGTCACGGGTGGGCGGGACGTGCCGCCCACCCATTAGTCTAGCCAACTTCTGTGGCCCCCGTGATGGACATGTCCGAGGCAGCGTGTCTCACGCTGCCTCGGACAGCAAAAGGCGGACACGGTACGGTGTTTCGGGGGCTTCTGAGCCCCCCCAACAGGAAAAAAGGACCGCAAAAACGCGGTACGCGCAGGGGCGGTTGCGGACGACAACTTAGACGTGAGTCGGAGGAAGCCCGCAGCCGTCCCTAATGAGCCGAAGATGGCCATAATAAAAAAAAAAAAAAAAAACACAGTACTTTGTAAATCAAGGTTTTGGATGGTATTTCTACTGTTTATGGGTGGTCGTATCGCTCACCATCAGGCGAACGGCATGTTCGTCTCGTCATTCAATGCTATAAAAAAAGTCCCAAAAACAGCCTCCAACTCCTGTTCTTAATAAGAAAAAAAAACACTGACAATCTCTATGGCATTGTTGAAGCATAAACAATTACATACCAAAGACAAGTCTTCTTTTTCTTTTTTCAGACAAGGCCGACAAATGACCAGATATTTGCTGGCCTTGCCTTAAAAAAATCATTAAAATATTGCTCTTAATCTTCAAGAACTTAGTCCACAGAAGTTGTTCTGATATAACCTATCAGTAAAGACTGCGATCTAGACAAAGTAGGAATAAATACTAATCCTAAGATCAAAGCAAACTTAAAATAATTTAGTCAAATATGTACAGACAGGCACATCGATCGTATTCTACGCGATTAATACGCGGCCAGACAGATTGACTTTCTTCACGGTTCGTGGAGGGTGTGCGAAGGAGATGCTCGTGTTCGCTTCTTAGTGGATTACTCATCAACTATTTATCGAAGCTTAGTCTAAACGATTTTGTAATTCCAAACATTGTTGCGAATTAATGATCTTCTATTATATAAAAATGAATCCCTACTTTCCTTGGTCACGGCATCACGCGTGAACGGCTGGACTGATTTCGTTATTTCTTTTTTTGATGTGTTTATTATTGTCAGGAGAAGGTTCTTATGAAAGAAAAAATTAAGAAGATTCCGCGGAAAAACGGCTGGACCGATTTTAATGAAATTTTTTCGTGTGTCTCCAAGAGGATTCGAGAATGGTTTAGACTCGGGTTCTAGGATTTTATTTCCTTTTTAGGGCAGGACAACGTCTGTCGGGGCCGCTAGTTCATTATACAATGGATGGACTTTGCAATCAATTAGGATTGTTATACTTAATTTGTAAGGTTTTCTTTTTGAGTGACGAATTATAGTGTTTAGAATTTCGATCCAACTTTAAAGAAATGAGACGCGGCTTTAAAATTAATTTTGTTCAAAGCTGTTTTATTCATTTGATTCTAGATAGCAATACAGGCACTTGACATTCAACAAACAATTCGAATAATACGTTGTTAAAGTAAAATGCCGCTAAGTAAAAAGCGATTGAATGAAAAATCCCAAAGCATTACGCCATATAAAGCTTCTAATTACTCGACGTCCATTTTGATGCAGGCGTAATAACGTTACGAGAATCCATTTTCTTTATAATTAAAACGAAGTGTCTTCGCACGGCCGCCTCTGAATAAATTGACTTTACACATTAGTATGTTAAAAGGTTGCTTACAAGGACACTACATCATTTAAATGCATACGAACTAAGCATATATTAAAAACACAAACATCACGCGTTTATCCCCGAAGGAGTAGGCAGAAGTACCATCAGGCCACTTTTCGCCATGTATGTTCAGTCCTGTGTGATAGGAGGCGAGTCTCTCTTAATCGGGCACAAAGTCCCGACTCCGGGCTGATACTCATCAGAAAACCCAATATCATTGCCTGGCCAGGGATTCGAACTCGAGATCTCAGAGCGGTGGTCGTACCACGGAAGATAGCCATGCCGCTGAGGCTAAGCAGCCAGTAAGAATCTCACTATGTTATCTTACATTATAAATGCGAATTTTGTGGAAATGTTTGGATGTTTGTTAGAAGTTAACGCAGAAATAACTAAAGGGATTTGGATGAAATTTAGCAAACGGGTACGTCATGTTCTGGATTAACACATACTTTTAATCTCAGTAATTTACTCCCATGATAAATAATGGATATGTTTAATCTGATTTTTTAAGTAGATGGCGCTTGCGTCGTACTATCTTTAAGGGTATTTTGTAGCGGGAAAGAGTTTTCACGCGAGTGAACCCGCGAGCATCACCTAGTATGTTATATAGAATATTCCAGAATGGCAAATACTGACAGTGTTAAACTCGTCTACGCCACTGATACTTGCAATACGTTCGATACATAAATCTTTCAGCGATAGTTGAAACTGATATAGTAATTTGTATTCAATATACGTGTTCGTGCAAACATTGAACCACTTATTGCGTGTTTTGATACGTTGAATTTGTTGTAATTACAATTGCAAGTGCTTGAATGGGGATCACGATTGTCTTGGCTCTATGCTGGGATCGTGTCTGCTGGACCGAGGATATAAGGGCGGAGTAAGTGGTAGTCCCGAAAAGCCAATGGATTATTAAATCACTATCGTCATTTAAAACCTTTGTGTCATAGCAGATGTGATCAAAATCTGAGTTCGGAAGTTCCTAATATTACCTTTGTCTAAACTGTGAGAAAGACGTCTGTCTAGTTATGCAAGTATTATCATTAATATAATATATTTAGACATGATATATGTATATTTTATAAATTTACAACTCTATATGAAAGAGCCTATTCCATTATCAAACAAACTTTGCAAGAGCATGCCAAAGCTTAAACCTTATGCCTACAAGAGATTAGTAATTTTGTGACAGAACATCTTATAAGGCCATGTAGTTAATTTTTAGACGAGAAGACGTGTGTTTAATGCAAATGTTCTTATAATTTAGACGCACGCTATGACATGGCGCCATTACACGAAAATGTACGCTCAGTGGATTAATGATGACTTTAGAATAAAAGAGGTTGTTTAAAACAAAATAAATTGCTTTAAATTTAAAGTGCCTTAATAGTCAATAATAAGTTATGCGGTGAAGTATGCGAGAGGCCCTCTGAGTAGGTACTACTACAGTGTCTATTTCTACCGCCAATCAGCAGTGTGCATGCACTGTTGTGTTCCGGTTTGAAGGGCATTGTAGCCAGCATCATTACTGGGCATTATGGGACTTAACACCTCCTGTTTCAGGGTGACGAAGCGCAGTAGATTGCCACACAGTATTTTGAACTTAAAGTCCTGTATGGTTTTCCACTGTTTATGGGCGGTCGTATCGCTTACCATCAGGGGAGCAGCATGCTCGTCTCGTTATTCGGAAGCAATAAAAAACAAAAAAATATGTACAATCACTCCACCATCAAACATTTCTCTCAGCAGCAGTATCTGAGCACAGTTATGTCCCTGTTTGATTGTCAGTACTCAGTGTATCTAGTGAAATACACGTATGACGATTCCGAAACCTGTGTGCCACGTACAAATTTAAAATTCAAAGTTATCAGTTCGAATAATAGCGCTATATGCTCACACCAGCTACGTTCTCTTCGCGTCATACAAAAGCATAATAAATCATTTCCAGATCAATTACTTATTACTGTCACTATTTGACTAATACATTCACTATGTTGTTTATTGTCGTACATTGATATAGTTGAACACGGAAAGTCCCAAACACTTGTACTAGTCGAGACATTCAGTCTTTATTGGACAGACGGCTAAACGACCGCACTGGGAGATATTTGCCACAACACTAATGTCTATCGGTGATCGCTCGATACAATTTCATTCTCGTTTCATTCATTTATTCGTTAACATAGTAGCGGTAGAATTATCAAACTATAATTTATGACTAGTGTTATTTAGTACCATTTTGGCAATAGGTAGAAGCTGGATTAACGTGGTGTCAAATGTAGGTAACAATAAGTTAATATAAATGTGTTGTACAAAATATGCCTTTCTAAAAAGCAACATAAAGACATTCAATAGTTATTCTTAGAATTCTTTGCCTGACAATGAATGTGTCCGGTTTATAGATGACAAACAAATAAAGCGCAGTAATTGACGTACTTAAAATTTTTACTTATTAACTAGCATAAAATGATTGGGATAGTCTCAAAACGTAATACTTTCAAAACTAATTTTAGGAAAACTATCCAAAACGTAATCGAAACTTACATCAATCCGTCAGTACATCTAATGAGCCGCAATTTATGTGAAGTGTGTCGAGTCAACTGAAAACTTTTTTCCAAAAGCAACATCGGCATCCAATTAAGGATAATGCACGGAGCCAGAGGATAGCCGTTGTCACGACACCACAAAGGGGGGATTCATTAACTAATTCGATGCGGTTGCGTCTTTTTGTCGCGATCAACGATCGCGTAGATGAAAATTAACTTTAGGATTGCATTAACCAATTTTTCGGGTTATAGGGTTAGGGCCTCTTTCACAACTTTTAAAAAATACTACTTGTCATATAAATTTATAAACCGACCAAATACAAGAGTCATATTCACACTCTCAAATAAATGACAATCAATGGTCCTAACTACATTAGTTGTTTAAAGCAATAACAGCCAAATATTTTTTTCTTGAAAGTTGTGAAAATATAACCCCTTGTATTAAGGTATGTCATATTTATTTATCGACTAACAGTGTGCCTGATTAACTTTAATAATTTAAAGAAATGATTTCTTCAAAATCCAGCTTTAGTGTCATCTACATTGTATAAGGAACTCTTATTAACTCTTATTATTAGGAACTATTATTATTATTTACTCTTACTCTTTTCTTATTATTTCTTTAATTATTATATAAAATTTGTGCTGCATAGGTGTGCGTTGTATGTTATTGTCAGTTTTAGATTCTATTCTTAGGAGGAATTCCCTTTACTGTTGTGGTAGCAACTAGATTTATAGAATCAAAAATCTATTATTTATATCATTCAGAAGTAACATATAGCCCTAAAACTTACCTGTAAAATACGTGAAAAGTTTTTTTCATATTTGTAACAAACGTTAAATCGTAAAAGAATACGACAGAGAGAAACTTTCCTAGCAGTGGGATATTATTTGCGATAAATTATTACTTCGCAAGTTTTTGGCAACATGCATTTGATTTTTTTTATAATGTATGTACATACTGCTAAGTTGGTCGATTATTTGCAGAAAAAAATAGAAAATTTTTATTCTACATAATTGTTTGTATTAATTGGTACAAAAACGAATACTCAATGGTTATAATAATAATAATTGTACTCAGCTAAATGCTTAAATATCTATACATTTATAGTTATTTATGTAAAATACTCGAGAACAAATTATTTAGATATGTGTGAAACGTAGAAAAAACAATGAAAAACGGGAAAATCCAAAGACTGAAGAAGTCCACGGAACTGTCGATATGATTTGATATAGGAATTGTTTCTTGTTGAATGTTTACCGAGTCTTTATTTTACAGTTACACAGATTTATACAGTTACACAGATATACCGTTGATTGTTCCCTAAGTTTCGCTGAGCTTTATCATTTGGTATCATAAAATACGTGCCCTGTGCGATGCTGGCTTGCAGGAGTAGCTGTGGCGGGTGTGAGGGATATTCCCGTATACTCATAACTTGAAGGTTGAGAGGCAATTGACTTAAGCGACATTTTTGTTGAAAAAATTTTAACTACGTTCAAAAGACGCAGTAACCACATATGTATTTAATTTAATATGCCGCAAAAAATTTCGCTTGAAACCTTCGATGAATATGGTATAGCGCAGTGGCTACAAGTGAGTCCAGCAGCCGGCCACGGCACCGGCGTCGCACCGTTCCGGCGGCTTCCGGTCTCGCGCCGAGCCGCACCGGCCGCATCGCTTCATGCAATTTGTGCACCCGCATGAGGAGCAACCATATACACGCGGCTTATTTATATTGCTTTTTATTTGCGAAACATTGACCGGTAAATAACTGGCTTAATTTAAATGCTCAATAATATTCCACAGCCTCTGCCTACCTCTTGGGATACAGGCCTCATATTAAGTATGTACATTATGTAGTAAATACTTCGAAATACTAGTAAATCGAATAGTTTATATTGATTTATCATAATTTGTGTTTCCCTGTACTTTTATATAAGATAATATAAAATGTAGAAATCCTAATTTAAAATAGTTTTTTCGTCAATGAAGCTATTTTAAACTATAAGTAAAATCTTCATATCCACACATAACAGCATCTCTTGTTTCACGCCAATAGTTCACGATCCCTGTCCAGTATAGAAAACGTATATCCCAAGAGTCCGGCAGCCCGACACGGCGGCGACTTCCGGACTTGCCGGTCGCTTGATACAATATACGGCGCCGGCACGCGCATGCCTCACGTGAACACCGCTTATTTTAATATATCGGTATTTTCGAAAACGTTACGCTATTTGGTACGCCATTTTTGTGGGCTTTAAAAATGGTTTACGTGGGAAATATTTTAAGCACTTTGAGTGCACTGTCGACGGGAAGTAGGGTAATGGACGTGTAAAATAATAAAATATATGATTGCATTACATAAGCAATTTATAAGAAAATGTGCATAACGACTCAATATACGTATGTAAGTATACGTCAATATAAACTTGCCCATCAACCATCAAGCGACAGCTTGAGCTACGCTATGTACGAATCTGAAAAAGTTATGCCATTTTTAGCGAGTAATAATTAATATGAAACAAATTGTGTCAAAATAGATATAATTCAATAAGAAATGCATTTACGAGCTAAGTACGATAAAGCCAGAATTTTCGGGCACACACTGCCTAACGCCCGTCGCTTAGTACAATACATACGCACAGGCACAACTCGACACAACCGTCGTCACCCAGCCGACTTCCGCTAGCGCCAGATGCAGTTAGCAACGTCCTATTATTAGGGTTGCCACTCGGCTATCCATTGTCCAAGTTATGATTTTTTTGTGTTTATGCCTTACGTAATAAATAGGCTCTTTGATAGTAGGCATTTTTTTTATTTTTATGAAGCAAACCAAAGTTCAATTAGAAACCACATGCCATCTATAATGATATTGTCATCTTCGTCATCTACTTCAATTACCTCCGTGGCTTCCTCATAGTTTTGTGTAGAAAACGCATTATTCTGCATGCTACCCCTCCCAACTCAATGCACAATTGCAACTGATTCCTACCGACAGTGTATCCTCGGAATTAATTTTCGGATGAAATAATTTCGTGTGACAGTAATAGCCCGGGGTGTTCCGGGACGTTGAACGCTAACGCAGAGCCCCACTTTCCTGTTATAATTTACGCTATTGTAGTTTTAGAGAAAATGTTGCAAATATATGCAATTATGTTAAAAGTAGTACGTTTAATATGCGATTATCTAATAAATTTTGATGCAATGTTTTCCAAGTGTATTTTAATTTTATAGCAGAAATTCAAAATAATATTTCAATCGCATTTTATTTTATGAACCAAACATACGTACAAATATAATGATCGTAAACTATAAAACACCTTGGTCGATTTAAACTTTTACGAGCAATTTATTTCAACACAAAGCGAGTTCATTTGAACGTGACCGCGACATCTATATTTGTAACGTTCGGAAACCGGTGAAAAAGACATCTGTATGACACAATCCGATTGTTTCATTGTCCAGTTTAATTACATTTGTACGATCGAGATCAGATGCACCTATCGCAAAAACATTTCCGCACAAAAAAACGATTATATGTTCGATTTGAACTTCGAACACAGTGTCTCGGCAATTTGTTACCACAATGGACATCTAATCCGTAGTTTTGTGTGAAATATAACGGACAAAAAGCTACGATGTAATATTGAAAGTTATTATTTTTTGATTAAACATACATACACTCACACTTTTTATCCCTGAAAGGGTAGGTAGAGGCGCAACTTATGTACCCACTTTTCCCTGTGCGTATTCCGTCCCATGATAGGTGAGCCTATCGCCATATTGGGCACAAATTCTAGACTCCGGGCTGATATTGAATAGAAAATTCTAATATCACTTTGCCCGACCTGGGGATCGAACCCGAGCCCAGCATTGCACTCGTACCGTAATACAACTATACCACCGAGACAGTCACAGGTCAAAGAGGCAGTTTTGATTAAATATTGACTCATCAAGCCCCGCTACGGACGCTGGCGTCCGAGTATAATATGTATAGGGTTTCCCCATACATCTATACAATTTATACTAATATTATAAAGCTGAAGAGTTTGTTTGTTTGTTTGAACGCGTTAATCTCAGGAACTACTGATATTTGAAAATTCTTTCACTAATAGGAAGCTACATAACTCCTGAGTGCTATAGGCTACTTTTTATCCCGGGAAAATATTTTTGTCCCGGAAATTTTTTTTCGCGCGGGCGGAGCCGCGAGCACTACTAGTAATTATATAAGCGGGGTTTGCCGGTTTAATTATTTTTGTGCGTTTATTGACGACTTTCAGGGGTTAGTAGGCGCCAAAAATAATTGAGAAGGTATAATGGGTTGCAACATAACTACCTAATTATAGTAAATCATGTAATTATTACATGACTAGCTTTTGCCCACGGCTTCGCCCGCGTTAATAAGTTTTTCCGGGCTAAAAGTACATACATAAAACGACAACGGGAAATGAATCTTGATTGATCAGCGGACATTCAATTACGTTCTTTGTTATGTGGCAAATACTTTTAATATAAATGTTATTGCATTATTAAGGATGCGCTTAAATCAAGATAATGTATTAATATTTTTAATAATAAATGCCCATAATTTTTATCATAGATAATATCAGCTTTCAGATTTGAATCTAAGGTCAATAAACTTACAAATGAAAGGAAATGCATTCAGTTCTATTAAGGATGCAAAAGTACACTAAAAAGAAATATTGCTGAACTCTCAATCATTGTGACGTAACTGCCTCGCCGAGAGTGCCTCGATCAACGCTGTCCACAGTAAACAAGCGGAAGAATACATTAATATTCTGTCTAATAATCATAAACTGTGCATCAGTCATCAACATCTCGACCGACCCGGCCGACACAATTACAATAATTGAATCAGGAAATCGTTCCCCTCCGGAGTAAAGTATAAATAAATCAGAAGGGCTCTCAACGGGCGCGCGGCCGGTCGTCACTCGCGCCGTTCCTTACTTATTTACACTCAACTACGCGATAAAAAATCCGGCCAAAAACAAAACGCGTGCGGTGGCGTTGCTTTTTTTGGAAACGTTTAAAAAGTTCGCCATGCACATTGGTTCAAATGTTTGTCATGCGCAAAAACAAGTTTGCCAATACTGTACGTATAAATCGGACGCACACATACATGAACCGAACACCTGGGGCCCCGCTGCACCACGCCGCGACAGTGTGGGGCGACAAAATCATTATTCATCCCCAACACATTGAGCGGACTCGAACAAAAATCGTTCAAAAACTCGTATCCGAACGTAATCTCGTATATAAACAAATTCACAACGAAAAAGCGAAAGGGAAACGGCGGGAAAGTTGCACGGGAACAGCGGCGCGGCGTCCGGTCGCGGGTTTTCTCTACGGCAAATAAATCGCTTTTCCATAAATCCGAGTTTATTAGCGTCATAACAACGGCTCTATAACAATTATATAGCATGGCATTCCGGTAGGGACTATTTATGTTATCACACAAGGCGGTGGATCAATACAAGTGCAAGATGAGTAATGTATCGAATGAAATATTTCTGTATACATTATCTGAACAGATAATCTCATCGATCGTAAATCACGATTGGGATGCGTCTGCGATCGAGACAGACTGCGGCATAACAATTAACTTAACAATTAGCTACTATTAGCTCCTGGACATTTTTGGCCGTATGGCGGATATTTTCCTTCAATTTGAGGACGTCATGGGACGACAATGTAAACGTACGTACCTGCAACAAAGACAACAAAGAATATCAGTAAAATTTTTGGTTACCCACAATATTATTGTTGTAAGCGAGAATAAAATCTAGGCTATGATTCAATCAAATTAAATATTTGGCCCTGCACGTTATAGCTGCTGAGTCTGTGGGCATTATGGCCAACGTCAAATGTCTCAGTTTGAGTGAGCAGTTCGGTGCTATGCAAACCACGAATTAAAGATAGAATGGATAGAGTTTAGCATCAATTTACTAAGAAAACCAGTGTCGCCAAACTCACACATGAACATATTCGCATACTATCATCTCTTCATTATGATTGGCCAAAATCACCAATAAAGATAAAGCGTATAATACAAAATCATTTGCATTAAATTTAACCTTAATGCCATTATATAAACTTCGTATTCTAAAAATTCACATGACTTCATACGACATTATTCCTTCAGTCTGAATTTTGATTTTAATTCGATTTCATACCGCTAGTCCACGCGAGATGGCGTATAATCGCAATGGCATTCATAAGAACTCAATGGCAGTTGTTTTAAGATAAGTTATTGAATGACACCCAGTACGCTACGCATACCGGTAATAGTGTTGCACCCATACGTTACCTTTTTGTAAACCTATCGATGGTGTTTGTTTTATAACTAACATTAATAAATGAAATGGACTTATAACAAAATTATATAATATTAATTTGATAAGTACTGGAAAAGTTGTTGGAACTGTCTTGAATACAATTTTAACTCAGTAAATTAAAAATTATTTTAAATTTTAAGTATATATTTTAAATTCCTACTTTATAATTTCAATACTGCAGATATGTATGTTACACATACTATATTAGCTACACAGCTTATATAGCTAGTTTGCAATAAATTATAATGAGTATATATACTTATCATAGTGATTTCACTGCTGGGGTTAAGAGAGTAAGAGTAGACTTCACGTCTAAGCAAAACGTCAACTGGCAAGGCAAGAAAATATCCTTTGACGGACAGCAGAATTATGCCGGCCTGCTAATAGCTTCTGCAAGTTCCGTTTTAAGGACCCAATATCATAAGACTTGGAAACATTCGTGCCCGGCAACTGTTCCACAGTTTAATAGCAAAATTACGAACTTCTTAACCCGATTGATATGGGCTGAGATAGAAGAAATCACTAAGCAGTGGTTTCGCAAGCCAGCACGCGTGGTTCCCCTAAGGAAGTGTGAGGATGGCCTAAGGTTAAACTTTTGTCCAGAGCACTCACCAAGACACGGACGATAGAATACACTAAGTGAGGCAATGTCTCGGCGTAACTGCATTGATTCCAAACTGAATAGTGCTTTGTGCTGTTTATGAGTGGTCGTATCGCTTGTTGAGCGACATGCTCGTCTCGTCAAGCAAAAGTTGTTTAATTTTGTACCTGGATCTGACTCGGTAATATTTTACGCTTTTTGGGGGCAACAATTTCTTGTGCTTCGTTTGAAGAAGATACGCCTGCGTTTAAATTTATGATTTCAGGTTTACTTTGGAATCCACCACCCTAAGAAATAACATTAACGATGAGATATCAAGTAATACTCATAATATAATATCAAGTAACATAGCTGATCAAACATTGTTAACCTATAAAGCAGACAGGCACATTTATATGTAATTAAAAACAATTATTTAAAACTATGTGTTGTCTCAATAAAAAGCTTTTCCCGTTAGAAAAGCCCCTAAAACGCAGTACGACGCATAGAAAAAATATCCATTATATCCCATGGGAGCAAATTACCGGAATAAAAGTAGCCTATATGTGTTAATCCAGGGTATTATGATCTAGCTGCGGACGACAACTTAGACACTTTAGCCCGGGGAAACCCGCAGCCGTCCCTAATGCGCCGAAGAAGGCCACCGCAGAGTTTTAGTTGGCATGCCGTGCGTTGTACATAGGTTAGGGACTCGGCCCGGTGGCTCAACGCTGGGTCGTAAGGCACGGTGAACCGAACAAAACCACTCAGTCGCCTACCTTGAAAGGCTAGGTGATAGTAATAAGTCACTTTCTCCGCGAAAAAAAAGGGTATTATGATCTACTCGTGTGCCAAATGTCTGAGTTTACTTCTAAGAAACATACAAACCAAACAAACATCCCGACATACAGAGATCCAAAAATTTCCACAAACATTTGCATTTATGATATTACTAAAATAAGACAAGAAGTAAGATAAGATTAAAAAGGGTATTTTTAAATAATAACCTATAGTTTTTTTAATAAATTTATGTAGTAAAATAAAACAATAAAATAAATATTATGGTGTGTGGCTTTCTTATAATTACTTATTGATTGATGAATTAGAATATTTATATGAGCTTCTGCATTCACTTTAAAATATTGATTTCCCCTTTTTTTTACATTACACATCTTCTACAAAATGTTCTGAACATATTACGGAAAATTTGGAAGGAAACCAATTTAACCTTCCCGTAGCATTGATCCAACTTTCCTTAATAAATTGATCTTTTGGAAAACTGAAAATTAACAATCTAGTATTGTTTCATTAATTAATTATTATATCAACCACAGCTATGCATCACAAGCGGATCATGCATCAGATAACTTTTCGTACTTTTCTGCATAACATAACGCTTCAGTGAAAAATTAATAATTATCGATAATATTTTATCGACCACGCATGCACTAATTGAGTAGCGATGACATTATGAATTGGTGACAAATCATTCTAGAACAACTGATTTTCGTTTGCGACAATTAACCATATAGTGAAAAGAATAAGGAACATTTTAAATTGTAATTTTTGTGTCATGTTTGACATAGAAAATCAAGATACATTTTTCAACTAAATAGCAATATACCAGAAAATATTACTTACCGATGGTACGAAATACCTCCGTGGGACACATTTTTGGTACGGCTATTATTTTTGCATTCCAGAATAGCATAATAGGGCATTTTAATATTTTTAAATATTTTTCCAATCATTATACCTTTGACAATGCGCAATGACGACTGAGACCGTTCAAACAGTGAGTTTGTACTGCATTCTAAACTAGTGTATCAAAGGTTACGCCCACTTTATAGTTCTATCTCTATCTCTGTTCTGTGATGCAAACTGTCTGAATTACGCGATTACTATCAGACTATCACATTCAGTAGTACGAAAAATCCAAATGTTCAACTACGCTCAACTGACCTCTTCGTACCAACACTTATATGCATTCAAAGGTACGCAGATATAATTAATAATAATAATAATAAAGCAGTACCATTGACGGAAATTCAAGAGTTTGTACGCGAACGTACTGACAACCTCGTGTTTTACGAACACTTCTGGCGACAATAAACTTTACAGTTTAAGTGCATTGTACTTCGAAATTCGATTCGGACTATGGTTTTGTTTCGAGATTGAATATGCTAATTAAATTCTTGAGGAGTAATGGAACGTATTGATATTAATGTTAAGTTTGTTGTATAATGTGGAGTTTATGATATCGATGAAACTTTATTGATTATATCGAAAGATATTTATTTGGTCGATCGTATTTGCCTATAAAATTAGCTTGTGATAATGTCTTACTGTCATTACACCGAAAAATAAAAAAGCCTGTTGCATTATACTCAACAATTTATGCGGTTGGTAGTTTTCAAACAATCCATTCTCGTATACAAATGAAGGATATTACAAGATTGCTTTCTAAAAATGATTCCAACTGATGTTATCACCAGAATTGGGAAAGTACGACTGAGGCAGCAGTTGCCAATATAAGATTTTACCTCATGAAAATGTGTATAGGGTCTCTATCCGCATGAATATATTTTTGAATCCCTTTTCAATAAAAAAAGACATAGCAGATTTTTTAATCTGTTAGTAAAAATTCTATCAAAATCTGATCAGCCGTCTCGGTAACAGTCTCGATTCAGAAAAATCATGAATCTAAATAGGCCCCTGTGAATTACCCTTTTAACTTTAAGGTACATCGGAAAAAGCGTTGTTTCGAAGTCGCTGACATTTGAATTTTATATTTTTATTTAGATTAACGAACTCAATCTTAACCAGTGCCGGATTAACCACGTAGCAAGAGTAGCAATTGCTACGGGCCCCGCGCGAAAGGGGGCCCCGCATATTTAAGCCCACTCCTCTCTGCTTGAGTGTAATTTTTTGAGTGAAACTTATTAAGATGTGGTATGTTGAATTTTTTTGTTATCACAAAAACGTGAAACGTTTCAACTTTTCCTACTAAGACAATCCACGTCAGACACTCGATACCCGACTATTTCCTTGGCGTAAATAATTCAAATAATTTCATACGATAAACACACAAGTTCTACAAAAAGTTGCTTGTACCTATATGCAAGCTCTCTGACCCAACACTTAGTGTCGATGTGTAGCAGAATTGAAATAGCTCGATTTAAATTGTTAAAATTTTCTATTTATTTATAAGATTAACGGTCTACATTATTTTTAATATAATTTAGTAACCATATACCAAAAATCTATTTTCTAGAATACAAGTATACTAGCGGCCCGCCCTGGCTTCGCACAGGTAGCAAAGCATAATATTTGCACATTTAATTTACTGTCGTACAAAATACTTATGAATTATACACATAACCCTTCCTCTTGAATCACTGCGTCCATTGGTGAAAAACATATGAAAATCCGTTTGGTAGTTTTTGAGTTTATCGCGTTCAGACAAACAGATGCGATGGGGGGACTTTGTTTTATAATATGTTATGATGTAAGGACATAGCCTTAAAAATAAAAAGATAAAAGTAGGCTGTCCTTCGTTGGATCTCAAACTATTTCCATATTTATTCTCTCACGGTTCCACCCGCAAGAAAATATTTTCCGGGATAAAAGTCCCGGTTTCTATTTTTCCAGGATAAGCAGTAGCCTATGTCCTTCCCTCGGTCTCAAACTATCTCCAAACTTGTTTTTTTGCGGTTCCACCCGCAAGAAAATATTTTCCGGTATAAAATCCCGGTTTATTTTTTCCCGGGATCAGAATTAGCCTTGGTTCTCCCCAAGATTTTAAACTATCTCCCTACCAAATTTCATAGAAATCGGTTGAGTGGTTTGGCCGCCCCACTCGCGATAATAAAACCGGGATAAAAGTTCCGGTTTATATTTTTCCCGGGATAAGCAGTAGCTTGTGTTCTTCCCTGGGTCTCAAACTATCTCCATACGTTTTTGTTTGCGGTTCCACCCGCAAGAAAATATTTTCCGGGATTAAAATCCTGGTTTATTTTTTCCGGAATAAGAAGTAGCCTAGGTCTTTCCCAGGGTCTTAAACTATGTCCCTTACAAATTTCATCGAAATCGGTTTATTGGTTTGGCCGTAACGACTCGCGAGAATAAAAAATTCGAGATAAAAGTCCCGATTTGAATTTTCCCGGGATATAAAGTAGCTTATGTTACTCAGGGATACAGGAGCATTTTAATGGTGAAATAATTTTTTAAATCGGTCCAGTACTTTTTGAGTTTATCCTTGTCAAACATACAAAAATACAAATCTTTCCTCTTTATAATATTAGTATATAGATTGAGACTGCCTCGGTGGCGTAATTATATTATGGTACGACTGCAATGCTTAGGTCTCGGGTTCGATCCCCGGGTCGGGCAAAGAGATATTGAGTTTTTCTATTCAGTATCAGCACCATTGATTAAATATAACATTAGCTATTCCTAAAAATATAATATACTTTGTATTCAATATAAACTTTGAAATATGTATTGAAAAAAATATTTTGTGTAGTATCTGTTTTCAATTGTTAGTTTCCTATCAAAATTATTCTAAATTGCCAGGAAATCTCATCTCAGGCTTTTTGTACTTGTCAGAGCCTAACAGCGCCTATAGTAATTTACCACACTATTAATTACCCCCAAAATTGTAACCTATAGATAGCAAATAAACGTATTAAGTATTGAATTGTATCTTTACCACTTTATACTAGCAAATCAAGGGCTCTTTGAAAGAATTTGCTACGGGCCCCGCGCTAGCTTAATCCGGCACTGATCTTAACCAAACACAAGTCCTTTTGTTGTTATCCCCTAATGGTTGGGGTATTCATTATTAAAACCCTTGAAAAATATCCACTGGTCATTTCTAAAACATAGTTTATTTGGCAGCTGGCAGTTATAAAAACTTTTGCGGAATGCAAAATTTCTCTTGTACTCTCTGCAACTTGTACTTAACATGTACAATAAAAAACATTAAATCAACTCTTTCTAAATAACGAGTATGACGTTCAAAACATATATTTGTAAAAGAAATCATTTGCTTGCCTTGATAGAGAACATTACCAAATACATAATTCACTAATTTTCTTTTATCTGAGTTATTTTTTACGAGTTCAAAATAAGAACCCACAAATTAAACACAAGTAGGTGTCAATTACCACAGCTCACATTTCAAAAATATAAACCATTTACAAAAAAAATTATTTAAATCTTGTTCAGAATACGTCTCCTTAACTCAAACATAGCGGAATTTTGCATCGCTCGCGAGAGTCAACTTTCGCTAACGAATATGGCGGTGGCGTGTTGTATTTCGACATTATATCGACACTCGACAGGGCTGGCAGGGCCCACGACCGACTCTCTCCCTCGAAATGTCGAACATTTAAATTATATTATTTGTCCGAGGCAAATGTACGACCGCACGGTGCGTGAACTTTTTTCGTGTATTGCAGATCAATTGGCTCGTTGTGTATTTAAATAAATATCGCTAATTTATTACGTGCCGACGTATTGACGAATGTGTATTGCCATTTGCGAGTAAATTTGGTAATATTAAATTTAACACGGATCCATTTTGTTACGAATATTTCCGATAAAAAAGTCTGTAGCAAAGGAAAAATTCGTAGGTAAGAATAATATGTACCTACTACATACTTTAATTGTTCTAAATACGTATATGATTACATTGACACACGCGTTTAAAATTAAGATGCAATGAAAATAATACCATTCTCATTTTATGCGTAATTGGAAAATAAATTAAAAAATATGTAGCCTATAACCATTGCACAAATACGAATCAAAGATACCTCGTTTGTAAAAATCACTTACATAAGAGCAACGCTGGAGAGGAACATAAAATGGATACATACATATGCACATAGGATGTCAAATTCATTGCAAACATTGCTTCGCTGTAGTCGGACAATAAGTTATTAATGACAACTCACTGCCTCTATTATTTATTTTTAACTAATTTACTCTCTGCAAGCCGTATTGTGGACAAGAGTTCAACACAAAAATCACAATATGATAGGCACAAAGTTGCTGAACAAATTCTCCTCTGATATGTGCAGAGAGTGAATGTATAAGAGTACTGTGACGGGCACTCCGGCCACGATACATAGGAAATGACGGGCACTCCGGCCACGATACATGGGAAATTATTTCACGGGAAAGCCCTTTGAAAGTTACCGTATTTTGTCTATTTTGTAGTGCATCGATACAGGAATTGATGGATTTTGAGTACTGAGTAGGAAGTCAACGTTACTGTGATAAAGGATTATGGTATACTGAGAGACTTTCGGCGCATGGCATTTGGTTGTAGAGCGAGAGGTTGCAAATTCTATCCCGAGTCGATACAGGTGTTTGTGCTAGTCATTAGTGTGGCTCGTATGTTATTTTAAATGGCGTATTAGATTATTTCTTACAATTACATTTTAAATTGTCACATATTAACAAAACGTTAACTTTGTCTTTAATTTTCTTACTCATCATTAATTCCTTGGGAAACGGTTTTTTTTTCATAAATGTAACTGCATGCAATTTATAAAATAGGTCGCAGTTACACAACATCCCGTTTACTGAAACTGCATAAATACTCAACGTGGACGTGCGGATCGCGTTACTACCACAATTACTTCATTCATGCATAATGGCTTCACACATCCATAAAATGAAACACCATGCATAGTGTTTATTACCATACGTATAATGTAGTATCGAAGCATTCAGCCATCCAGTAGATGCAGTAAAAAACATGTAGGTACACTATTCTCGCGATATCTATATTAATCAGTGTTACATAATTTTGTCGCATTCATAATTATTGTTATTTAAAATTAACGCTAAAGAGCCAAAACAAAGTGTAATCATTGACCAAAAATTATTACTCATAAAATCCATAATTACTAAAAGACGCATTAAAATAAGAGCAACAAGTTCAAAATTAATTTAACAGAATAATTAAACAACCATAAATGTAATAAACGTCTACTTTCCCTCAAAGCAAACATTCCGTCAGCCCTAACACAATTCGATATCTGACTGGAGCGAGTCAAGCGCAGTCTTAATTGAAAACTGGCTAATTACGATCGCGATACCGGCGATATTATAACAAAGTAATCACCGATTGTATGCGACCGGTCCACACGACGCGTTCCTTTCATTCATATCCTTTTATTTATTCAAAAAAAGAACGCAAATTTGAACAGAAGTAACCAACATTATGCCTGATTCAATACGACTGTAACAGAAGAGGTATGATTCAGTTTCGTTCCTTTCTTTTTTTGAAAATGGTTTTCACTTTTAATTTTAATTTTATGCTGGCCAGTATTAATTGCATAAGACAATTTACATGTAAATCTTGATCTCATCTTTGTGGTTTTACATTCCTTTTAAGCGAGCCTTTTTTTATTTCATTGTATGACGAAACGAGCATGCCGTTCGCCTGATGGTAAGCGATACGACCATCCATAAACAGTAGCACCACCATTCAGCACCTTGAGTTACAAAGTAGGTACTGTGAAGCATTCCACTGCGCTCGTCATCCTGAGACATAAGATGTTAAGTCTCATTATATCCAGTAGTTACATTGGCTACAACGTCCTTCAAACCGAAACACAACATAATAAATATAGACATTGCGGTGGTACCCACCTAGACGGACTCTTACATATGAGAGGCCTACCACATCTCAGTCACCTTTTATGTAAGTGATTCTTAGACGTAGACATTAAACAAGTTTGACTTTAACATGTAGCTTTATATTGACAATTGTTTTTATTAACGATCACATGTCTTTTGACCTAGACACGACATCTGACCGACTGCGAAGTGATATGTATATTTGTCCTAGTCGTATTATGTGTAACATAATGCTTTTATTGTGGTTATTGAGTATCAGTTTAAGGTGGTTATCCGCTTTACGGCCGATAATAAACGATCCCGATCTTAATCTTTGATCCGATCCCAGGAATAAACCAATCAAGTCATTGTTAAGCATGTCAAAACACAACTTTGTTATGATTGGTCCGTTTCCGCGAGGGATTGAAAAAAATCAGATCGTGTTTTGAAAAGGCTGTTATCTGATGGTTAAATTTACACACACTTTTTCAATTAATAGTGTAACTGAAACAATTCTGATTTTTATCTGCACCTATTCACCACCTCGATGTAGAGTCATCGCAACCATTTTTTTTAACTACTGCTAAAACGATTTGGCCCAGCTCTTACGACCGCCCTTGACGTCATTCTTCTACCCGGGATAAAAACTGAGAAAACAGAACACATTATTGTCACATCGCAAGCGTGTAAAGCTGTACAAATAAAAAAAAAATACCTAATTATGTTCATATGCGTTATGTATTGCATGCACTAGATGTGACAATAAAATTAGTTTTTTTTTCTTTCTTACATTACGCCTACACAGACGCTGAGAACGAACTCGCGACCTCTCACACCCAAAGATCTTAAACTTAAACACACGCTTCAAAAACATGAATCGTCTTACCTCATACGCGCCATAAAATCCTAAACTTCGCACTCGGCGAGTTAGACGCGACGCATAATAACTCCTTTAAGTAATCTTCGGGCGGCCACACAGCGGCCGAAGCGACGTAAATAATATATTCGTTGAACAACGTCGACACTCCATAAAGATTTATGATTGAACCCTCCTATAAATAAAATATTTTAGCATCGAATGCTTTCTTTGCCCTCTTGAGATCGAAAAGGTTTTTGTTTCGGTGATAATAATGTTAAAGTGTTTTCATGTTTTATGACTTATAAAATTATTTAAATTATAAATCCCTGAAAGATATATTCAAATACTAACCTTTAACATTAAGGCGAACTTTTTTCACTTACGATTCCTACGAATCCATTATTAACCAGACGTATCCTTTCAAACCATAACAAAAATTAATCGCATCATACCGACGTTAAGTCTACATCTGGAAGCTACGCAGTGCAAGTGACAGGAGAAAAAAAATACAGTATAAATCACAGTGGACCGCACATTACCCGACCGCGGCAGCGCGGCGGCTTTCGGATTTTAATATCCTTGACAAATTATTAAGTCGTATTTCATGTGTTACACAAATTGAATATTTTTGGTTTTATTTTTTACGTACACGAGCCGTCGCGCCATCCGAAAACATAATTATGCGGACAATAAAAGAAAAATGGGACGTTGTGTCATCTCAATTTTTTTATTTATATAAGTTTGGGATGAAAGTATTTTTCTTGAAAAAGGGTCCACAAAAGCCTGGTGTTCCAAGTCTATACTAAAAATATTTAATTACATTTTAACTATATTATGTAATAAAGGTTGCGTTCGAAGTTATCAAATTGACCAGTTATTTTTAGAGCTTTTCAATATTGAAAAAACGGGTAAATCTAAGCAACAATTATAATTAGATAAAGCTAAGATCATAATCTGATATCGAAACAGCGAGTAATTACGCGATTTCACAAATTTAGTATATAATTCGTATCTACAGCATCTGGACGCTTGCGGGGACGCAGATGTCAAAGCGGGTTTCAATTTAAACACTAGTTCTACAATTTACCTGTCCGTTATCTCGCTGGTTTAATCCGCTTTATCTTAATTAATCCACTTCCACCACATTGTGGAATATTTTGTTCGCTTTTCTTTTAAAAGTATTGGCTTGTGGCTTATCTCTCGATCAATTAAGGTGTCAGGGAAATGTCGGTGGACAATATTTTCTAAGTTTCTAGCGGGTCTTTTTTTATCGATCTGTAGAATACAGTGTAACCTTATTAATCATGTTAATCTTATCTAGACGTAATCTTTGTGTGAATAAATCAATTATAGGAAGATTTATGAAAACTAACTGCGTCCATGCTTGTTTGAAAAATACTCGAATTAGAGTATGTGTTTAATTTTTGTTTTGCTTTGAACGCTCTGCCAAGTAGGGAATGAATTTTGACGCTACAATACATGTGTTTTTCATCCGGACATGACAACTGTCACCGCACCTGGAGTGTGTACATTGCAACAAAGTATAAAGTCGAAGTAGGTGACAATGAATCGCTGGCCAGCTTGCCAATTAGCCTCTTAAAACCTGTTTTAAGGGACGGAGGAGCACATGTGACCGATCGACAAACTGTCTCACAAGATTAATCGTATCAGAGTAACGACTGCAAACTTTTTGCTCCAAGCTGACCTCAGGTGAAAAGCAAAAAAGTTTTGCAAGCCAGCCACATGGTTTGGTTAGGAACGTTTAAAGATAGGATTTGATTAAAGAAGTCCAGAGCATGTATATTATAGGCATGTTTTTTAACTCCAATCGAGTACTATTAAAAGTGTTTTCTTTTTATTGCAGATGAATGACGAGAGAAGCATGCCGCTCGCCTGATGGTAAGCGATACGACCGCCATATACACCATACGGTGTTGCTACTGTTAATGGGCATACTCCAGAGCGCAGACATGAATGTTCAGACTCATAAAGCCCAGTAATTAAGCTGGCTACAATTTCCTTCAAACCGGAACGCAACAGTGCTTGCACACGGCTGATTGGCGATAGAAATAGACATTGCGGTGGTACTTACCCAAACGGCCTCTCACATACGAGACACCTACTACCAGTAATCTGACGGCAAATTCAAAAATATATACGACTGCCTCGGTAGTGATATGGCGATATGCTCGTTCCCTAATCAAATCAATCAAATCATGGAACGGAATACGCACGGTTATAAGTAGGTGCACTGGTTGCGCCGCTGTCTACCCTCTCGGGGATACTAGGCGTGAGTGTGTATGAAATGGGATAAATAAAGAAATATCTGGCCAATATGAACAATATTTAGAAAACTGCACACAATTCATACAAAACGTGTCTCGTTTCTTTTCGACTCCTCAAGCCCCGCGACGGACACCGGTGTCCATCTATATAGGGATTTCCCATACATCTATATATTTAAGCGGGGCTTGAAGTCCAAAGAGCTGTTGCCAATTTGCGCTAAAACAAATTTAATAAAATCTGTGCAACGTAATGCACGTGGTTGATTCACGAGCTTCGCCGCCGCGTCGGTGGCGAATCAAGCGGATTTTTCTAGCAAAACGGATGCTATATTGGCAAATAAGGACTGGTGTACGGGCACACCTACACTTACGGCCAAAAATAGTGTAGTATCGGTGACATTTTGAGTTTTATAAATTGTTTGAATGTTTGATTTGCAAGCTGTGTTAATTATTTTATCATGTCAGCACTTTTTATAGCACAAAATTATTGTTTTTTCTCGCTGTATTTTCACATTACACCAATAAATAACCCGACGAAGTAATATTGTCACATATACCAACGATAACTATATTGCTATGACCGTCCTGTTGATCAAACATACATAAGTTTATATCTAAAGTCAAGGATTGATTAACATTATCAGAGAGCATATTGACACATTTGATTGCAGCCTATCGACTTAGCTCTTCTTATTACGTAATAACGATTTGAATAATGACAAATTTAACAAATCTTTTATTACAATTTGACCAAAAATGAAAGACAATGAATTTAACAATAGCTGTCATTTTTAATCTGTTCATGTTACTTTTATATCCTGGTTACAGTATTATCTGATAGGAAAAAAATCCGCTATTTCCTAGATACATTTATTAAATCTATGGATTTAAATAAATTAAACAATAGAAAAATAGCACCGGTCAATAAAAGATTTAGTTATAACGTCAAGTACTGAAGGCCGGCAGTGTATCCATGCACTGCGCGTTACGACGCGAAAATGATTTACGTAGCGAAAGAAGGAAAGGCCGCCGATCTGCGCGCCACATAAATTCCTCGCCGGGGCCTAAAGACTTACACAGACGCGGCCATGCCTTTTCGACGCTTCTAACTATTGAGCGACTTGCTTTCTCATAAATTGCCTTGTTCAAAAGTTAAATTCTCTTATTTTGTATTCTGAAATTTTTAAATTAAAATAGCTAATAACGTTCAAAGTATGTTTATATTTAATAGTAGTGCTCGCGGCTCCGCCCGCGTGAAAAAGTTTGTCCGGGACAAAAATATTGTCCCGGGATAAAAAGTAGCCTATAGCGCTTAGGAGTTATGTAGCTTCCTATTAGTGAAAGAATTTTCAAAATCGGTTCAGTAGTTCCTGAGATTAGCGCGTTCAAACAAACAAACTTTTCAGCTTTATAATATCAGTATAGATTTATTTTAAACTAGAATTTTGCTCGCGGCTTCGCCCGCGTGAATGATGAGTTGATGAGATGAGTTTATCTGGGATAAAAGTTCCGCTTTATATATTTCCGGGCTAAAAATTAGCCTATGTAACTCGCTGATAATGTAGCTTTATATTGGTGAACAAAAAATTAAAATCGGCCCAGTACCTTTTGAGTTTATTCGTTACAAACATGCAACAATAACACAAAATTACAAATCTTTACTCTTTATAATATTAGTATAGAATATAGATATACAATTTATATATATAATTTATTGGTCCAGCAGTGGACTAATAAAGACTGATGATGATGATGATAGATATACAATGAAACTTACGATATTGAACAAGCTTGCAGAGACAACACAATTATGAAAGTGAATTGGGTATTCTCTACTTTATTCTCATAAATCAAATTATTGATGCTTCATCCTTACTTCCTTACTAATATTATAAATGCGAAAGTAACTCTGTCTGTCTGTTGCGCTTTCACGCCAAAACTACTGATACGATTTAAATGAAATTTGGTACACAGATAGTCTAGAGCCTGAGAAAGGGCATAGGCTATTTTTTATCCCGGAAAAATATAAACCGGAAATTTTATCCCGGATTTTTTGTTTTTGCGAGTGGAGCCGTCACGGCCAAACCCCTGAACCGATTACGATGAAATTTGAGAGGGAAATAGTTTAAGACCCTGGGAAGGACTTAGGCTACTTTTTATCCCGGGAAAACCTAAACCGGAAGTTTAATCCCGGTAAATAATTGTTTGTGGGTAGGTCCGTAAACAAATAGGTATGGAGATAGTTTGAGACCCAGAGAAGGAAACAGGCTACTGCTTATCCCGAAAAAACATAAACCGGAACTTTTATCCCGGATTTTTTTCCCGCAGTTTTTTATGTGATTATTTTTAAAGATATGTCCTTACATCACTAATTATTATAAAAAAAAGTCCCCTATCGCATCTGTTTGTCTCTTGAACGAGATAAACTCACACTATGGAACGGATTTTCATTCGTTTTTCAACAATGGTCGGTGTGATTCAGGAGGAAGGTTT
The DNA here is from genome assembly GCA_949316025.1 of Lapara coniferarum. NCBI lineage: Eukaryota > Metazoa > Arthropoda > Insecta > Lepidoptera > Sphingidae > Lapara > Lapara coniferarum. The sequence goes on along the minus strand of OX438920.1, from coordinate 35,609,066 downwards.
ATGCGTATCCTACTAACATTATAAACGCGAAAGTTTGCAAGAATGTATGTATGGATGTATGTTTGTTACTCTTTTATGAAATTTGGCACACGGGTAGATTATGTCCTGGATTAACACATACTTTTTATCCCGGGAAAATATAAGTGGAATTTTTATCCCGGAAAAACTTTCTAACGCGGGCGGAGCCGCGCGCAAAATCTAGTAAATCATAAGTTAGAAAAATATCTAGACAATATAAAGATAAATATTCCATTGAAATAAAAACCGCAAGCCAATGCTCTTAAATGCAGTCTTTTTCAACACAAACAAAATTAAACAACAAAAAACCCTCCATAAAAGAAAGTAGCACGTGGAAAATCCTTTATTGCAGGCAAATTGGATGTATCCAAGAGACGCGGTGCAGTTAGGGCTGCCAATAACGTATTTCAACATCCGTTTTTAGTCTTATAAAACAAAAACGGGTGCGATTATTGCGTTCCACAAACAAAATTTCTGTGGAGTTTTAGATTAATTCTTTAGCGCCTCTTCCTAATCCTTGACAAGCATATCAGTTTTACTCAAAATACTACAGATTTCACGCGGAATGTAGCAGCCCTAGGGCAATAGTAAAGTCGGAGGCGGGTAAACAAAGCTCTTTTGTACTGCACCCAGACATCGCGGCGCATTCCCGCCAAAACGAATGCGCTATTATTTTTATCTAGATGGTAGATACAACATATTTACAAATAACATCAACCGTTTATTGGAACAGAGGAGTTAGAATTGTTAAATGGTGTGGATATGGAAACTGAGTTTATACCGAAACATTTTAATTTCGAATTTTAAACTTGATATTTAGCAGAAAATGAATAAGTATATGTTATTTACTATGAAACACAATTAATATTCAATACTAATAAAATTATATTAATGCTAAACTTTAATAGGCCTTGTATTTTATTTCAACTTTTCCATATTATTGTGTTTTCCAACAAGTAATCCTGATTATGTAAATCTATCTCAGCTGATGTCACATCTGCAATTGAATCGAGTTGCATATAACCTTATTTATTGCAATATTATATTAATTCGTTTTGGCTACATAAAGTATCAAACAAATCTATCGACTGAAATACAAAAACCTGTGATATATTTCTCTCCTTTCTTCATGCAGTCTGCTAAACCGTTATCTATAATTATTAGTAAATATTTGCAATAATTATTATTTTAACCTTTAAACGCTTTTTATAGTTTTTCATCCACCCCACTATCTGCTTACGCCGATTACTGGAGCTCTTCGGCCACATCGCTAGAAAGGATGGACATAACCTCGAATAACTGATGTTTACTGACAAACTGATATGACTAAACAGTCCTGATATTATGCTGCAACGTCTAAAACTCAATGTATTTCGCCTTAGTAGCCGCTTACTAAATCGAAAAACCTTTGCTCTTCCCTTGTACAAAACGAATCTCGGTCAACATTCGCCCCTCTATCGTATGTGTTCTTCTTATTTATAATGGAATTTCTAATTATTATGACACCTTTTTTGGTTCGCCTGCCTCAGCTAAGATAAACATATTTAAATACATAATTTAATCCAGACACACAACTTGTACCGTGTACCTCATATTAGGTGTTTAATTTCTCCTTTTCATTTATGTTATCTCTTATATGCTTGTCGTGTTCACTTCGAGTAGGTTACAAATATTTTTGAATATTGTATATTATCACTGTATAATACGAATGTCATGTGTTTGTAACCAGTTGAGTGGACGTAATGAAAAGAAAAAGAAAAAAAAACGTCCGAGAGGTCGTAAACCCATCAGATGGTCGGACCAAAACCGTACTCTACTCGTAACACCAAATTTCATGTTGCGCTCCACGATGCTAAAGACAGGAACAGGTGGCGCAACTTGATCGAGACAAAGATTACTCCATGTTCAGGGGATCACAACTCTCAGGTCTGAGGAAAACGATGCAAGGAGGAGGATAGATTTTCATAATGCCTGGCTGAAACTACAAAATTCTTCAATGCTTTAGGTTTAATGCCACAACGTTAATTATCTTCTAATTTATTTAAATACTAGCTTTTCCCCGCGGCTCCGCCCGCGTTAAAAAGTTTTTCCGGGATAAAAGTCCCGGTTTATATTTCCCCGGGATAAAAAGTAGCCTATGTGTTAATCCAGGACATAATCTATCCGTGTGCCACATTTCATCGAAATCCGTTCAGTAGTTTTTGCGTGAAAGAGGAACAAACATCCATACATTCTTACAAACTTTCGCCTTTATAATATTAGTAGGATTAAAATTAATCTGAAACATTTTTACACTTCACTCCGCCTAGAAAATACTAATTATTCCGTTGATCGTTGTTCTAACCTTTATTATTATAGAAAACATATATTTCAAGCCAGAATCATTAGCATATTAGTTACCAACTAAGTAAGCACCTTAATAATCACATAGTGTTATTAATTCATTTAAATTTATTCAAAGTTGTATTGGATACTTTCGATAAACAAGTAAAGTGTTTTTTGTAAAGCATCTCATATTATTATTTTTGTAGCTACAAACGATTAAACATGTGATTTCGAGTAGGAGAATGTATCTTTCTAATTAATATTTGTAATGAATATTTTAAGTAAATATTTGTATGTGGTTAAAGTTAGAAAGTGGGAACTTTTTTTGATAATTGGATACAATGTGACACGGAGAGAAGAGACTCTTTTTTATTATAAATCGATAACCAAGAATCTTTGAACTTATCCATTGATATAAACAAGTATATAAAACGCGATAAAACACAATACCCTTCTACGCAAAACTTTCATTACAAAGAAATTCTAGAATTTTCCTGACAATTATAAAGGCACGCAACAGCGTAGCACAGAAGCCAATATTCGCTACCTTGATTACACTACCGATAACTATAAAGTAAGAGTTTGAAGTAATTGATATTAGATTTGCAGAGTGAAAGTGCACGGTCGTCTGTTGCGCCTTAGCGAGAATATTTTCAATACAGCCCGGGAAACAGATCGAGTTCCGTTAAATTAAGATGTAAATACTTGGTCTGGATGTTGCCAATTAACGGTGAACTGTTCCGTGCTTGCGCCCTCGAGGTAGATGGCATCGTATCGGATGCTTTATCAGTGTGAGTGTATGAATCTGTGTGAGTAACTGTAAAGTTCGTAAAGTCAGATAGAGGAGGCACATCTATAGCAGGGAATTACTTATTTGATACAATAAAATATTATTTACCAAAACCCTAAGTTTCTTGATTCTTGATTTTACAATTTGGAATGTTATTTGGCACTGAGAAAAATTGCAAAATCTTTCTGATGACTCTAAAAATTTAACGCTATTAAGAAAAGATGTTTTGAAATTCTAGCCAACGAAAATAAAAACTCACAAAAAAAATATCCATTAACACAACAGCAATTGTTTTATTCTTACTAAATTGATATTTATAAAAGAAAATTTATTATAATTGGCCAGAGCTGTTTGAGTATAGTTTTGGTAAGAACGTGGGCGCTTAATGGCCAATTAAACAGTTAAAAGGACGTTCATTACAAAACGGTATACAGAGCCATGTACAAAAATAGAAACGCAATTAATTATTGTGTTAGCTAAACGATTTAATAACGCGACCTAATTAATTATTATCATTAAAACACACTATATTAAACGCTGACACGTGTTGGCGATATACAGTAAGTATTTTTAGCCGTAGACTTATTTAAACACTCGACTGTTCATGCATGTAAGTAATAAAAATATACGCAACAGAAAATAATGTAATTATAGTATTAAAGCAATTATATAGCAAACCTCAAAAAGGCTGCCAACATTTGGATACCCTCGTACTAGCTATTTGACCTATTTTATCGGTCATTACGTATGAATATGACATATAAGTATGATCCTTTCTCTTCATACTTCCAAGCTGGCTTAGGAAGGAAAAAAAACCAAGGCGCTAATATTCCCGTTAAAAAAATAATGCTGTAGATTTTATATATATTTGGAACGAGAATCGAACACTGAATAACCTCCATAAACAGGTCCCTCGACTAACTTTACATACTGTACAACAACTAAAACACACACGATATAACTACAGCATACGTTATATTCTAAAGTTAACGAAGCCAACTGAAAACCATAAATAATTAAAAAGAGTGTTGATATTAATGGACCTCTTACTTCAAAAGGTCGTATACACGACCGAAAACATCTTTACAATACGCCATTTATTAGTAAACCTCATTCATACAAGTCATTGAACTGCGAAGCTTCATTTATAAGGCACAGCATATGACATTATCCGAAAAAGGTGGAATCATACATTAATGTAAATGAACCTAACGATAAAAACTAAGGGCCACGTTAAAATGGGTGCTGAAATAAAAATTGATTACAAATATGAAAGAATTCGGACTCGCAAGTACGGAAAACTCAATAAATGAAATGGAATGAGCGAAATTATTCCTATAAAAGTGTATTACTGCTAGCGAAGAAGTAAAAGTGTGTGACAAGCGACTTTCTCAGCGACTTAATAAGCAAAACTTATGAATATGAACGCTCGGCATATCGTGGAGAACTTTATGTAAAACTAAGCGTTGTTATTCTGATGAATTAACTAATCAAACTTAAACAGCTATTATCACCAAAATGTTAGTGTAACACACTTGGGTACTACTAAGTACTTAATAAAGCTTAATTTTTTGACAATCATAATTATTTGATTCGCACGGTTCTGAGCCGGTCACTTAGGTACTTTAAGTGGCTTTTTCATATTTCCAAACAAAAAGAATTGTGAATTTTAAGCCTATTGTGTTTTGAAGTCTTTCCATCGGCAAACCGGTTTACAGAAATGAAACCAGAGATGGAAAAAATCTTTTACAATTTTCATTTTGCATAAATTAAGGGGGTTTCATAATGCAACAACAAAACATGAACTTAGAAGCAGATGTCAGTTTAATACCAACGCCCAAATGTTTACTTGTAAATTTTACAATATTATTATGTTTTTAATTAAGTCTATATTTAAGTGTACTATTATATTCAAAAAAGAAAGCCGTATACTAAAGTGTACATTAAGAAAAAATTACAATTACCTAATGTTACTCCCAAAAATATTTGTTCCACTAACCTCATGTAGTTTATTGGGAAGTAAGTTATTGATTGTTTACAATCTCAACTGAAAGCAAACGTAAACATTACCCAGTACGATTGTTTATTCTCAAACCTTTTACACATTTATCAAAGCAATCAAAACAAATTGAAAAAAAAAGTAAAAGGTCCCTTTCCACTCGTGAGAGTAAATAATGCGAGGCAAGGAAGGGATCATGGGATCTCGTGAGTCACTCATCGCTGCACCCTCGTGCAGACAGGGTTACTGTGCGGAAATTGGCTTATAAAGTTATAAGATGTCCAAAAAGATCCCTTTATAAATAACCACCGACTCAAATAATGCGATCATTGCGTGAATACATTTTCAAACAAAAATTTGTTATCCTTTTGTTTTTGTTCAATGATTGACATACCCCCTAACCCTTGGTGATATTTTATCCGCACAAATTCACGATTGATGTCCCTGGCAACCCTGTGACAACCGTAGCCCCGCCCTTCTTCATCTATTGTCCACACTCGAGTGAAACTAGCGCTCTCGGAAGCACTGATGACCGTGCTAATTGGCTTTTTTCGATTCTTCAAAACGCACCCAGGGAATATGCGAAATGTCACGTTTGCTCATGTTGACGATTTAGAGTGATTGATGATGATGAGTGATGGATGGATTGAGTTAACGATTCACTATTTTGATATAATGTTATCAAATTAACTACTACCATTTATATATCCGGAAAGATCTTAAGAAATCCTAATCAACGTAATTTTTATAATCGCAGGATTTCATGCTTTAAAAAATTTTATTCCTGAAATAAATAAGACGTAACAAAACACGCATTACAAAATTTTATAAAGAATGAAGCATTAATCGATACTTCTTCAAATGCATCTTCTTGCACGGTCGAATAAAACAATAATAATAAAACACTTGAACAAAACAATTCCAACAGTGCCGATCCTTACTCAAATAATAATACATAACTTTTCGCAACAATTGTAGAGTACGTGTTATTAATCACGAAGGTCCTGCACAATAATTACAATGAGCCCGATGACATCACAGTTAAATATCGCAGTACAAGCGTGCGGGCCCGCGGCCTATCGTATTAAATATCGATTATTATCGTTTGTCTTGCTTCATTACTCATTTATTAATAAAATATGCACCACTGTTAGTGATATTGTTTTGTAGAATGCACTGAGATGTTAAACTGTAGTAGATTATAGTGAAAGAAAGAACTTTAAGGAACGTTGCAAAAGCAGCATTAAGAAAATTAACATCATCACCTGATTACACTAGATACAGGCAGATATTAGCCTTTCCTCTTGCCCTGCGTGCATTTTTTCACCCATGGAAAAAAAGTATCCTAAAGCAATAAAGAATAACAGTGCTTCATATTATTTAAAGAATTTTAAAAATTATATCGATAGTATCAAAATTTAAACTTACAATTTAACCACTTTACTCCCTCATAATAATAGTATGGATTTTTCGTATTTTTCATATACGTAAGACAATTTAATGAAGTACTTATGCGTAAAATTTATGAGCTGACTTGCGAGTTGCTCCAGATAAATCACCGTACAAAGAGCGAAAAAACCGTCTTATCTACGCAATTTAACCCTAATCGCACCACCGCTCGGTACCACAGATCCAGACGAAAAAAAAAACTGCGAATTTCCCGAATAAAGTCGGCGTCCCCGCGACACATGTACCTAATGATACGACATGCTAACCCTCCCGACGCGTGCAAAATGAGCGCACTTCAAACGTATCTCCCTGGCACAATCCGTCGCCCCTCGAATGCATTTAGTTGCAGGTGCCTACAATTTTTCTTCTCAGACAAATTCGAATGGAGTTGTATCGTATATGAATGTGTCATTGTGTGAGACGCAGCGGGAGGAAAACTCTCTTTCATGTGTAAAACGCTTCGACGGTAGTTTTGATGAATAATGATAATGTATCTTTCAAAAGGTTTTCCAGATACGTTTGTATTTTTTCTAAATATGGGGTCCTTTGTGACGAGGGAATTTATTTAGCTGTTAAAAGTACGCAGGAAAGCTTCTGTTTTCAATTTAGTGTTACATTTTAATGAGCCTTCAATGCTATTCCCAATAGAATTTCCATAATGGCTATTATTATTCGCAAGTTGTATTTTCGTAAGGGTATCAAGTTGAGATTAAATTGAGATTGGAGAGCACCTGTAATTTTTATTCTTGAACGACAGAAAATTTAATTAATCAAGTTAGTTTTTATAACCGTAGCAAGCTCAGGGGTTGTCGCATTATACCCTTGTTATATAAAATGATTTGCATAAAGTGGACAATTTGAGCTGGAAATATAATGGCCGGGCCCAGCAGCGTGAACGAATCTGCCGAGAGGCTAAAGTCAGACGTTCATTAGCATAATAAATACTTACCCTATGCTCATAGAAAGTGTCGCCGAGAGCACGAGAACGACTATTTGTCCCGGGTACCTCCACGCTCTTGTTCATGCTGATTTATATTTTACAAATTGTATGTAGTAATCATTTGAACGTTGATAAAGAGCAACATTCTTAAAGTTGACGGGTATTTGTTTTATTATAATAGAATACATCAATTCCATCAATTAATAGACATATACGAAATCACGGTATATACACGCCTCGGTGGCGTAGTTGTATGGTAGGTACGACTGCAATGGTGAGGTTTCGGGTTCGATCCCCGGGTCCGGCAAAGTGATATTGAGTTTTTCTATTCAGTATCAGCTCAGAGTCTGGAGTTTGTGCCCGATATTGCGATAGGCTCGCCCCCTATCACATCATGGGACGGAATAACGGCGAAAAGTGGGTGCACTAGTTGCGCCTATGCCTACCCCTTCGGGGATAAAACGGCGTGAGTGTATGTATATGTGTGGTATAAACTTACATAAAAGAAATATTTTTATATATAAAAATCTCACAGCCCACTTCTAATTGCAGGCATTGTAATCATCATGAAAAACTATTCCGTATAATGCAATCCAATCCATCAACATTAACTCTCATTCGCGATCATTGAGAAACAAGAAGTATTTTATCTTGGCAGAGCAAGTTTTACGGGACGTTAGATAAAGCTGCAGCGACGTGAGCGTAACGCGTTATAAACTATGATTTACGTCGTGTGCATCGAGTAGATACGACCCGCCTGCGTTTTATAGGGTTAGGGAGGGACACTGGCAAAATGTTTCCCGTCATTGCCACTTACAAAAGATATTAATAAAGCAAAGTGCGGTTGTGAAGTCTTGGCTGCTTGCGGATTATTATTTACAATTTTTTTATGGCATCGACAAATTTTGTTTTTAGAGAGTGTTAAAACTGTGTACATAGAGATTATGTTTAAATTTTTATGTACTAATACTACTGTTTACTATTCAACTATGGAATGTAAGCGGTCGTGTTCACGCATAATTGGAGGAAAGTGTAAAATGTTAGATTCGTTAATGCTAACACTGTCTGTGTTATTTTCAATTGTTTTTCCTCGAGTTTAAGAGACATAGCGATAGGATTTGATATCAAGGGATGGATATAAGCTTTGCAAAAGATGCTTCTAATTACACATCTGGTTAAACCCTAGAGGCAAAAGGCGTTAACTTATTTTATAATATTGCCGGTATAGATAAAAGCTCGGTATAGTTGGTTTAATTTACGTATCTACCTAACCCTAAAAGTAAAAGACGTAAACTTATCTACACTAATATTATAAAGAGGTAAAGTTTGTAAGTTTGCGAGTTTGTTGGAAGTACTCAACTCAGGAACTACTAACCGATTTCTAAGAAATTTGGTAAGGAGATAATTTGCGATTCTGGTAAGGACATAGGCTCCTTTTTATTCCGCGAAAATATAAAGCCGGACTTTTGTACCGGAAAAACTGTTTCACGCGGGCAGGGCTGCGAGCAAAATCTAGTGTTAGAATATTGACCAAATTGACAAACCAACATTCACTTTCCGAACAATAAATGCGCTCACGTGAACAATTACGAAACGTTAAATTGGAACTATCTAATCTTAGTGCATGAATTGCAAACTATAGACATTAGCGTTATCCTGTCTGAGTTTAAACTGTTCTAGCGCTAAGAGGCTTCATCCTTCAGACCGATAAGCGAATATGGAAGACTTCAATAATTCTTTACATAAGGCGATAGCGAAAGGTTAAACATAACTAAGAGCCGTATTAATAATTCAATCTCAAATCTCAATGTATTGGTATTGGAGTCTTTATATATTATGTCTACTTGAGATGTAACTCAAACTTGAGATTGATTTATTAATACCGCCCTAAGACTTAAAATACGTGGAAGTTAATATTTTGATAAATGTTGAAACAAACTAATGTCGTGTTTAAGTAAATACTATGCTAAAAATAAAAACATTTGAAATTCAATATTTTAAAGTTACGTTTATAAAACGAACTTTTATGAACATAAGTAGACATTACAAGGTTTATAAGCAAAGCAAACTAATGCTTGACAACACACGAGGCGGTTTGGTAAATTATATACTAAATTAAGAATTACAATTAGCTGACTACAATCAACATATTCATCCTACGATCAATAATTAATACCATCGTCGGTGGTATTACGCGAAGTATCTTTTAAATGAAATAATTAATTCATGTGATAAATTTTAAAACAATATTTATTTGCTACTCAAATGTATGCAGATCTGATATAGTTTACGTAAAATAAATTGCAATATGTACCTACCACTTTTGCAATATTGTCGTATTCAAAATATGTCTCTTTATCAAAATCCCAGATAATTGTAATACATTTTTGTTAGGCGCCTACTATTAGGGTTCTAATAATTTCACCCAATCAATTAATCGTGACACACATAAATTTCACCGACAATGTGGGAAAATACACAAGCACATTAACCAAACATTCACATAGACGATTAAGTTTGTTAGATAACGTTATTTGGTGACATCGATCGTTTTCTTTGTGAGGGGTCGTCGGCCTGTTATCAGCCAGGTACAGGGCCGCGTGTGTTGTTATCAGTAACGAGCGACTTTACACCCCGCCAGTAGATGCGACTCTGTTTACCTTATCAATAACTTACATGAGACGATGATCTCGAATATCACTGAGCAAATAGTCGTATATTAAAGTACAGGCTGTTTGTTCTAGTGATCTTTGCCAAAATAAAAAAAATAGAAACAGTAAATTCGAAATTTGAACTCTTACCGAACAAGTCGCTTCAATTCCGAAGTGAAAATTCATATTGGAAATCATGCTTACCTAAAACAAAAATAAATTTATACATAAGTAACACAATATTATAGGCACGGGTTAATAAAATAACATCTTACACACTTTTATATCTAATAAGCTATTACTGTAAAAAAATAACTTAATACGTATGATAGCTGAACATGCTCCATTAATATAATTTACTAGCTTTTGCCCGCGGCTCCGACCGCGTTAAAATTTTCCGGGATAAAAGTCCCGCTCTTTACTTTCCCGGGATAATAAGTAGCGTATGGGTTAATCTAGGACATGATCTACCCGTGTGCCAAATTTCATCAAAGGCCGTTCAGTAGTTTTTGCGTGAAAGAGTAACAACCATACATTGTTACAAACATTCGCGTTTATAATATTAGTAGGATAATGCAAAGAATCCTCGATTGGTAAAAACATACAAATAAATGTAACACATTATTGTTTTATAGTGAACATGCTATCGGCCGCTCGCTCCGATCGCCGCCATGTCAAATGGCAGTGACAGGTGACAGCTGTCACATTTGCGGCGCTAATGTAAACACGGCTACTTATCAGACACGAGTAATATCCTGCAATAACATAAATGCTTATAGATGTGATCACGTCGATTTCAATTGTAATATTACACTGTTTTGTGTCTTCTGCCAATAGCAAATTTGACCTTATTAATTCATCAACCGATTATAGTTTATCAATAATTATTTTTACATGTACACACCTACATTATGTATTTTGGAAATGGCCAGCTTCTCAAGGACGTTACGAAGACTTTATTTTACTCTCTGAGTATACACACACCAATTTTTATCTAATCTCAATATTTGCCTATATCTTGGAATACAAGTATTGCAAAGTTTGAATGGTAAATAAAACGTTATGCCATATCTTTAAAAGTGCTCTTTTTTACAATAATCTGCCCTGGAAACTAATTCTGCCACCATTTTAACGCCAATATTTTTTTCGCATTCGCAAACGATAACCAAGTCGATCATATAAAATATAAACATGTATATAAATCGCGACATCAAATCGCAGCTGCATCCAAAACTTCTATTACAGTATTGAGAGAAAACTGTGATAGTGAAATCAAACGACAGGAAGAGGGAGCGTCGGGCGTCCTCGTGGAGGACGCGGGGGAACTATCGCGCCCCTTGCCAGCACTAAAAATAATATGTTTATGGGATTCTTTTTTTTTAATTAGGAAATATGCTTATTTCTGTGTAATTACATGTTCAGTGATATATACACTGAAATTAGCTATTTTTAATCTAAATTAGCACGTAAAACATCTTGTTCACGCAATCATTATTTTACCAACGGCTCCATTCTTGGAAAATGGTATTTCTCACTATCCTTTTAATCCAGCAGTGATCGCTTTGCAATCAGGTATCCATTTCGAAATATCCCAAAAACTGCACGCGAAGGTTGGCCAGCCCCGCCTGAGCTTGTCGCAAAGTGGCTCATATATCACGACATGGCGGTATCTGCGGCAAACGTCCAACTTGCTGGATATATACGCGTTGCGATGAAATTATTAAACGATGTTGCTAGGCGGAGACGATGTTGCCAACATTTATCTAACTACCGCGATTCGTCGTTGGGGGGAATTTAAAAATTCATACTCGTATAGCAGCATTTTTAATGCAATGGAAATTTTAGTTCGTGAGCACGAGTGTGGGTATTTGGACGAACTCAAAAGATTTATGCGTCAGCTGTGATTTATTTAGTATTTGTAAAATTTTACACTAGGTAAGCGTATTTACTCTCGGTTTAATATAAACTGTGACACAGACTATCCCGCCACTACAACTCCTAGAAGCCAGGATCAGTAATGGCACGCATTTTATAACACCAAGCGATGAAGCTCGGCGAGTCTCAGGTAACACTAGTCTGTCTTTATCCCGCAACGAAATTAATCAAATAGAAAGATAGGGAGAAGTTCGGAATATTAATTGTCCACTTCCCTCCTTAGCAAAGCGGAAGACAAAATAATGAATTAAGGAGGTATTTTAACCTCAAGTATAGGGAATTTAACAACTAGAAAAGATAGTTGTAAAGCACCAAGGATAAAAATTAAATGAAAGTGTCCTATCATATAACCTGTGAATATAACATTATAAACGCGTCTTCAAATTTACCATACTCCCTCCTTGCAGCACTTAGCAGCAAATTGACCGAAATTAATTTAATACGATAATCAAACGAAGAAAACACTGACCTCCTACCATAGTAGGTAACCACGAGCCACAAGACAACACTTTCATTGTTGGAACATTGCCAATTCCCCAAATCTGTCATAAGTCAATAAGTAGCAAATCGCAGATGACCCGTTTGCTAAACGACCTTCAATCAAAAAGTAACCTTACCCTTCTTACAAAAGCATATATTTTGATTCAGTTCACAATCAAGCATTCCCGTTCGTGTTCCACATAAAGTTTTCGAACAGTACCTACGTGCCCTGCTCCTGACACGGTTTGGTGTTGCATCGTTAAAGTGTTCGCTTGGCGATCGTAAATAACGCTGCCCGTGCGCAGACAGTGGGGATTATGCAGTTTGGTGAGAGTATCCTACAGACCATATACTATAAGGTAGACGGAATGTTTCATATAGTTCGAAAATGTGGGGTAAGCTCATTCAGAATGGTTCATATGTAAAGTGTATTGGCGAAGTGAAGGTAATAGCACTTGATAAGATTTTCGCAAAGAAAGTGCATTGCCACAACCGCGCAGTCTTCGTGGGGAGTGACTGAGCGGTTATATTGGGTTCACCGTGCCCTATGACCCGGCGTTGAGCCGCCCGGAAAGATCAAAAACATCAGGCGACCACCAGGACGAGTTCCTAAGACTATATACCCGCATGGCAAACCAACTAAAACTCCGCGATGGCCATCTTCGGCGCTGTAGGGACGACTACAGGCTTCCGCTGATGGAATTGTCTAAGTTGTCGTCCACAACCGCCCCAGAAGATTTGAGCATCTGTCAATAGCGAATGTTTCTTTTATTCTTGGTGCCCCATTTACGATAATTATTACAGTTTTGAGATTTTGTTATTATAGTAACACACATTTTTCGTTACTACTTAATTGATTTTGGGAGAAAGATAACGACTTAATCTGATTTTAATAAGTAACAACGGATTCTTCTTACCGATTCACATCAATAACGTAAAAGGTAAAGTTTATTAACATACTTTTTAATCGACTCTAACATTATTAACACCGAGTGCACCTTCATAATCGTTCCGTCCATTTGCACGGTAAATCCACAACAGCTTTCCACCGAATGAAGTGAACACAAAGCGGAAAAGTTTCACATTTAGCGCTTTAAACTTAGTACAAAAGAAAACTCATTATTTTCCCTGAGCTGTCAAAGTTATTGTTCGGAAGTTTTAAACATTTTTTTAGTATAGTCGCGCCGTCATATCTGAGTTTGACAGCGGCGGATAACTCTCGCGAGTGCCGCGAAAAACTCATTTCCACAACAAGTATACAACAATCTTTGTAAAAGTTTCACCGGATGAAAAATGCTATTGACGTAATTGGCAACGACGTTTATTTTGAAATTTGAATTTTTGTCCAACGTTTATACCTCTGAACAATTTTTTTAGTAGGTACAGTATAAAAATCCGCTACCGGTCAATGGTTTGCCCCAACGTACCCGGGTTTCCAGGTTCAAACCATAACCGGCCAGGCCGATCAAAACTATATAGAAAATACTTTAATTTTACTTGAACAAACATTTTAATAAGCTTAGTATTTTAAAGACCAATAAATACTAGTAACACATACAATGTATTAATGTAATTTACATATTATAACATTCCATTTCACAGTCCATATATTTTCATTTGTACAAGCCGCAGGCCCAACAATACGCAACAACAATTTCTCCTTTCGATCCAACAGCGAAGGTCCATTCAGATCGAACGACAAAAGCGTATCGTTCCGGTCGATTCAGTTCCGTGCAGTGTGAATCAAACTTGTTCCTTGTACGCAATTAGAGTGGCGACTAAGGAATAGTTCCGTAAGACCTTATCATTTGTGACTCCGGACAATGAATCTTGAAAGTCGGAGAACGAAATTGCTCTCTAGCTGGAATGCTAATAGGAGTAAAACTTAACAAGTCATTTGAATGTTGTTTGTTTTGTTTTTTCGCGAACACATTTAATACAGTAACATGTTTTTATTCAATAAATAAAATGTTGCTATTTTAAATGTACAGTACTGTGTACATAGTTCTTAAGTAATTTATCAGATACCATCGTTCCATAGGCGAGTAAATTGCCCACCATGTTCACTCCATTACCTACTATTTACTATACAAATTGAATTATATTTCACACCACACAAAGTTTACAAACACAATTTCTACCAGCAATTTCAATAAAGTATAATATTCATCCCACACAATAACTAAAATTAAAATGTTCCGCGTACCCACTAACTCGATGAAAATACCCGGCAAACGATTCATATTTACATACGGACGACGCTATAGGCCGAGCAATAAACCTGCTACTTTCATGGAAAACTTACCGAGAATTACTTATAATACAGTTTTCTGGAACGAGTTGTGTTTTACGCTGGAGTTAACGATAACCGCTGCTACCCATTAAAATGAATAGTGAAAATTTATTTACTATAGGAAATGAGTGGCCAGCTTGGTAACGTGACAAGGGATCGGAGTTGGAGGTAACGAAGTCGAATGCGGGCGGCGATATATTTCACAGTATGTCTATTCTATTGATATCCTCTTATCGGGACATGTATGCGTCAGCCTGGCCGGGAACATAAAACCCTCGGCGGTGTGTGATTATATGGACCTAATTCCTTGTACTGACAACGTTAATTATAAAACGAAAAAACAAAAGTGGCCCAAAGCATGTTTTTGATTCCCCTGATCAGAATACTTCTGAATCCGTAAAAATTGGCTTTGTTGTCAGAAAAGTCACCCAAAGAAACGATTTTTACTAATAACGGTATGCAACCATTATGTTCCAGTTGGAAAGCAGTAGTCCTAAACTAAATATCTATGTCGCAGGGTAACGAGCATGGTGAAGTGCTTTGTCATTCACAGTTTTAAGTGGTGTTGCTACTGTTTATTTGCAGTGGTTGAGCTTGCCGTAAGGCAAACTACTTGCTCGTGTCATCATTACTCGCATTAAAACAAGGGTCTATATCCATTCAAGCCCACGCGAGCTGCTAACGAGGTGGTGATTAAGTTAGCCAATAGCAAAGTCATTATCTACGTAACGATATTGTAACCCGTCTTCAATTTGTTTCTATTTAACTAATAAATCTCACCGCGATGCTACCGTATTGCTCCACATCTCGAGCCCTTTACAATGCTCTCGCGTGCTGCCCGACCAGTCCTCGGCTCAATTAAACGTGAAAACACAATATACAAAACCGCCAGTACGACAACTGGAATATGAAATCGGACTATGCATAGACGTGCCTTTATTACAAACTAGATTTTGTTTACAGCCTCGTTTGAATACATTTGTCATAAAAGACGAATTAACAGGTAGGTACTTCATTAGAACAAAACGGGAATGTTTCGATGCATAAATAAGCGAGCCGTTTACGTTAGCGGAATGTTAAGTTGTCAGTTCTGTATCGTGAATTCAAAGGGTCAATTATACTTTCTAACTCTAACGAGAAAAATGGTTTTACGGCGTGCCATGCCGCGACACGACCACCCTGGTTGTGATTGTTTTACTTCTTGTCTATATACCTTACCTACAGTAATAAATAAACGTTCCATTTTAATAACTTCTCTAAGCTTTCGGTTTCCCATACCACAATTCTGGCAACTAGTATAAAAACATGACGCAATTCAAATTTCAACCTATTTATAACGTAGCATTCATAGCTCTTAATTAAACTCTACAATTATCCATCACCATTGAAACTGGTACAATGGTCGCGCCCGCCGCCACGGTTCGCAATCCTACCGTTCACTATTCACATTGTGACATGGTGATTTGTGAACGGATGCGACGGACAGTGTATCTGCTGGATACCGCCACCCGAAGCATTATCGATGCCATTCTGAATAAATAGCCAACTGCTTTCTATGAGGTTGATTCCGTTTTAGCGCTTATAGAAAATGTCCAATCAAATCTAGGCGTGGTAACTATGAAAGTAATACATCGTGCGCATTTATTGGATGTTGGGTTGGATTTATTCATCACAACCTGTTGGTGTTGTTTTCAGTGAATTATTTAGATCTGTTATCGTATGACTGTTGCCTACTTAGATAGGATGGCTTAGAAGTAACGGAAGCTTTGGTTTTGCTTAGTGGGACAATTTCACCTACCATATTATGGCCTATACTGCATCGTTAATAAATTCTACGATTAGCCAGTCGCGGCATATTCAAAACCAGCTTCATTTTAATGAACAGCACCGTTTACAGATGTGTTCAAAATCACAATATATAAATATATTTTAGTATAAGATCATAGTCACTTGCCTTTACCTATTCAGCGGAATTTATATCAGATCTTAGCACATAAACTTGACGACCACATTTATATTGAATAGAGTCTAGATAGAGTTGATAAATGTTAATTGAAAACTAGGTTTGCTCGCGGTTTCGCCTGCGTGAATGACTTTTCCGGGTTAAAAATCCCGCTATGCATAGCGGGATTTTTATCATCTCCGAAACTACTGTTTATCCCGATGTTGATAAACAGTTGTTTCAGAGATGTACAGAAACAAATAAAGACAGATAGAAAATAATTATAAAAATCGCTGATTTGTGTTCCATTAGTCTTTAGTCACCCCTTTTCTTTTTTATCATATTTCTTTCAATGTACAGACACACCGGGTTCTACTGCTTTATCATAATATAGATTGTCTGATCTCATGCTATACCATCAGCTTTAAATAGGACCCTACATTTTTACAATGACAAAATTATTTCAATGAATACACAACCTTAAGCTCAAAAGAAATAAATCAAAATACAAAAACACAATATGCAGTAAAGCAACATTATCTATTATGAAACCAGAAAACAAAAACCCTCATTTAGCAAGGAGCTTCGTTAGTCAGGTGAAACTTGATCAACAATGCTTGAGGAAATTAAGATCTTTTTTCACCCGAATCTATCAAAATATTCGAATTAAAAATCCTCTAACAATTGGAGACAGCTGAGCTCGTTAAGGGTACAAAGGTTCAATTTTCTTTTAATACACTTTTTACCTTTGAAATGTATTATTAATTCGAAAATTATTATACTGTCCTTATCGGGAATATTCTGTGTTGTTTTACTTAGCAGATGGTTGATAGGGAAGCATTTGGAGAATTTCAATTAATTACACCATTTGTATGTGAAATTATGTATATGAAAAGAACACGTTAATGGGTAGATTTGATTCTTAAAACGAAGTAGTAACTTGAAGTATTAATGAAGACAGCACGGCCAAAGCTAACTGCAGGCGACTAACTGTTTACTCTCTGATTTGGGTTTTAATTAATCCATGTTCACTACTCATGTATTAAAATTTTCCCCTTGCTCACGTCAAATTTCTCAGATTCAATCAGTACAGTCTATAGACAAAACACAGCTTATCTTTAAGTCTCATCATCATGAGCTACATGAAGTCCACTACTGAATATAGGCCCCTATAGATTTCCAGGTGGACCTGTCAAAACCTGCACCCGGCATGTTCCTGTCTCCATAAGATGCAATATCACACATGCGTGCCATTTTTTACACGAGAATCTATTACGCAAAAACACTAAATCATGGTTTATTACAGTATTTACGGCACAACTGTTATTGTTCGAATAATATAAACTCGTAAAGTACACCAGCGCGGACATTACACCCGCTGTATTCACGGCTGCGAGTGAAACATGCACAGAAATAATTACACCATAAGCCGACTTAAACGCGTCAACTTGCCACCTAGTGTTATTTCTAGTTAATAAATGGGGGGAAATACGAAGCATGGATAATTGATGGATCTTTTTTTTTTCATTTTAAATGTGATTAATGTGCTTTATAGAGGCTTTTCATTCTTGATAGTTGTGTTTTTCTATCGTCTTGAAACTACATCTATAATGTTACGGTTTTGGGTATACTATTGAATACGTCTTATCCCATAAAGCAGGAGGGTGTGTAGACTTTAGTGCGATCAGGCTTGATTGCTCCTTTTGGAGATCGAACTAAGGACTGGAGAGCCACGACAACAATCTTGTAATTCAACTCATTTTTCCAAATTGTTACAGCATCAACAATCTACTTCCCTGTCGCACCTACAAAATCAAATATAACATTTCCAGTTTACATAAATCTTCCAACTGCACTATACATACGACAGACGTACGTCGCCGCGCCGCGCCGGTAGCGCAACACTAAAATGTGCATCATAATATCGCGGAATATTGTCCGGCGAACAAAACACAACCGTTAAAATGTTTACAGCGATGTTAGAGTAAACAAAATGAAACATTTGCGTCCATCACGAACCGCCTGCGCTGGCACTCGACGCGACCGCTCGCCGTGTGAGGGCAGGTCGCCATGCCAGCGATTAGCGGTTCAAATAATGCTTAATGCATTAATTTCACACATGCATACATATACCTACATTAAAAATGTATAAATATATAATTATTACATAGTGATATCATCAATCAATCAAATCAGCCCTTCTCCACCCACTGCTGGGTATAGGCCTCCTCTCTATCACGCCACTCTTTCCGGTTTTGTGCGCATCTCATCCACTGCTTTCCGGCACACCTTACGATGTCATCTGACCATCGGGCTGGTGGTCTGCCTCTCTCTCTGTGGCCGTTCCTCGGGTACCACTCGGTGAGTGCCTTGGTCCACCTGTTGTCGTCCCGTCTAGACAAGTGACCCGCCCATCTCCACTTCAGCTTGGCGATACGTGTGCCTACATCTTCAACTTTTGTGCGTCGTCGAATTTCTATGTTTGGCACACGATCTACCAAGTGAATACCTAGCATGGCCCGTTCCATGGCTCGCTGAGCTACGCGGATCTTATAAATATGAGTTAGAGTGAGGGGCCATGCTTCGATATATATGTGATATAAGTAAGAAATAATCATCAATTTCGTAGATGTGTTAATTTTTATAGGCTGAGATAGAGTTCTTTAACTCGTTTTTTAAAGACTGCTAGTGATTGCGTGCGTCTTATAGATTGGCAATGCATTCCATAATCTGATAACGGAAGTTTACAGTTTTGTTCCGCACATTTGATATAAGGTACAAAGTAACTTGTAAAAAACTGATTTCACCGCTTGCTGATAATCTATGCTCCTAGATTAGAATGTAACTTTTATGTTTGATCGCCTTATACATTTACTAGTAATGCTCGCGGCTCCGCTCGCGTGAATAAGTTTTTCCGGGATAAAATACTTTCCCGGGATAAAAAGTACCCTAACACTCAAGGAGAAATGTAGCTTCCCATTAGTGAAAGAATTTTCAAAATCGGTTCAGTAGTTACTTAGATACGCGTTCAACCAAACCAAAACACAAACAAACTCTTCAACTTTATAATATTATAGTACCTATAGATGTTACGAACAGCGTTTATCAGCAAACGGTGAAATCGGCCCTTATAATTATAATTATTCATAAGTTTCTATTCATGAGACGAACAGCCAATTTTCAGTACAACTACTGCCACGATTTCTATACGGTGGCCTTATTGAATGATCTGTATTATTACGGTGCCGATTTCATGTCGCTTGTCAAACGAAGTCACGTAGTAGAAACGATGCCCGTATTACTCCGTCCAATAAGTCACGTGTTTGGTAATAAGGAAAAAACGGTATAATTCGTGGTGTGGTAGAAATGCGCCCGTGCTGTCATCGGTGGGAAACTGAATTACATTCACGTTATTATGATCCATTACTTCTGTTATTGTAATGATGGTGTAACGTAAATTTGTTGTTTGGTATGTAATTTTTTTGATAACTTTATTTACCGGCTATTCCTTGGACAGCACAAATAATATGTGAAGCGGTAAAAGATGCAGTGATTGTGACTAACAAATGTTATAGGGTAAGAAGAAAGTTCCCTTTACTGACCTGTTTCAAATAGGTATGTCTAATAATTCACCAACAGTTGACAATAATAGGGTAGTTGACTACTTTTTTTTAAATACATTTATCAAACATTTATATCTTCTAAAATCTAGAAGAAAAAGTATTTTTAAAATACAAGCAATAATAAATGAGTTATAAAGTTTTGAAGTTTGATGGAAGGGGCATCTGTCAGATAACGGAAACAGCAGAATGTGACGTCACTGAGTGTCGCCAGCCATAACGCTGCGTGCGTGCGAAGAAAATGACGCGATATCCCCACCACGTCCCCACTTTTGCTCAGAACAATATTTCAAATATGAATTTGAATTTGTTTTTCGTATTATTTTCTATTACATATAAAATAATGTACCAAATCAAACATAGGAAACTACCCCATTATGGTTACTTCAAGTTTCTTTGAAGGTTAGGCATTACTATTTTTAGACGTCAGCAATCCAGTAGTATTAGTTAGATTAGTAGTAGTAGCACAACAAAACATTACCTACACATCCTTCACAGGGAAAACGCCAAGTCGCTTATCAGCCGACCGCAGCCTTACTAATGATGTATAAATTGGTTATTTGCTCAGCGGGCCAGATATTACGAGACACCGGCGCGTACCGAGCGATATTGAATTTATTGTGAGATTATAGGCCGTCACAGCGTGGCGTGGATTTATGACGAGTGCGTAGACTGATGCACTATTAATTCCAATGGACGATTAGTGCACGGTTTGTACTTGCGTGAAAACTGTTGCAAGACCGCCGTGTAGCCTGTCCTTCTCTGAGTATTAACTTTGTAATTAAACTATGACCATAGTAAGATCAAGTAAATAGATAAGCATTTTTTTCTTCTCCAATAATACGTTTCTAGCCAATCGACGCGGGATACAACAGACATAATTGAAACAAGTAAACATTTGTTTTTGTTTAATCTTCCGTACTTATAATATGGTATAGAATACTGTTTTCATAAAAGCTCAATATTAAATTTTTCTTTTTCCTGTAAGTCAGTATTCGAAAATAATTAAATGATTTATATAAACTTGAATCTAACGATACTATGGTATCCACAAACCACAACCGATACGTATTAAAATATACTTTGGAGTCCTCTGACTTTCATTACAAAACAACAAACAATTTACACCCACACCACGAGGATACTCTTCTACTTGGGTGGCACGAATTACCGAAGTCAAACACACAACATTTGTTTAAAATGTTTGCCTGTGACGTGAAGCGAAGTCGCTGCAATTGAGCGAAATGTGTAAGTAATAAATTCAGTGCAAAGCATCAATTGCGTATTGACATTTGGCAACAAACTGTGAAGGGTGGTAGCCAGCCGGGAATCTATTTTGACCTAATGTGTACAGACTAATGTTTGATGTTTTGGAAACATGTGGGTTTGTTTAAACGTAAACTTACATAAAGCAAAATAGTTACTTGCTTTGTAAAGCTAATTTGTAATACTCTTTAAAATATGTGGTACCGGTGGTAGGTCTCTCATATGTAAGTCCGTCTGGGTGGGTACCATCTCAATGTCTATTTCTACCGCCAACAGCAGTGTGAATGCACTGTAGTGTTTCGGTTTGAAGGATATTGTAGCCAGTGTAACTGGACATGAGACTTAACATCCATGTCTCAGGAAGATGAGCGCAGTGGAATGCCACACAATACTTTGTGAGTCAAGGTGCTGGACAGTGTTACTACTGTTTAAGGGTGGTCGTATCGCTTACCATCAAGCGAGCGGCATTCTCGTTTCTTCATTCAACGCAGTAAAAAAATAACTATAATGCACTTATTCACATAGTTGTTATAATCAAACTAGTCTTGGCCTGCGAGCATTACTAATTACTATTTAAATAATGATGTTTTGTACCAAAATAGGAATGAGGATTCAGAATATAATAAAATCACTAAAAGATATAGATACCCAAAACAGAGCCTTGTAAAGCTTATGCCACACCACCGACCGTCGCGTCAACAAATCGACATCCTCCCTATAACAATAAAATTGAACTCCATCTAACAATGGATCCAAAGTGACAGTTTATCACAATAAAAGTTGTAAAAGCACAATAAAAAGACGACACGCCTCCAACTAAATGCGCTCCGACAAAAGATTACATTTTAATTCTGTGATAAAACACTTTCCCAATTACAATGTACGATTTGACGAGTTCTTGGTACTTATGCACTAGGGCTGTGAAATACTTACAAATATATTGGAATATTATAATTTTTCATATAACTTGCCAACGTATTTTTATTTGAAATTGATGAAATAGAAATTGCATTAGTTTTAAATAATTTCTAATGATACAACTTGTAAAGAGGTCGCTTTTCAGCCCTATGACATTAATCCTTAATTTTAACTCTCATAATGTTTATTGTATAACTTTTTCAAAATCTCAACTTGAGGATTAAATTCAGGAACGTAGGTTTTACAGCTAAACACTTCTACTGGACTGGACCAACTAAGCGACATAAATTAACTCAAAAATCAATTCTCCGATTTGTTATCTAACAATACGCCACAAACAGACGGAGTGCTTGTAGAAGTGAATCACAAAAAAGTGGTACATTGTTTTTTCTAGACAAAGAACGATTCTTTATCAAACGCACAGGAGCGGAAATGAAAAAAATCCATTAATATCGTTCACGTGGAAAGAGCCGCTTACAAATGACTTTTAACACTTCAACGTGCGATAAAGGAGAACGGAACGTGCATTTGTGTGTCCGTTTGAAATAGTACTTTATGTGCTGTATTGGTTTGTACTTGAGTGTTAATGTTGTAATGTAGTTAATTAAAAAATACACACATAGCCTCGCGTCTTTATTACTGATTCACAGAGATTATTCCCATCCCACGATTACGTAAAGGGCAAGTCTTTAACTGATAGTCTAATAACTGTCTTTCCAAAATGATCCATTTCGAATACGTGGTACATGAATCTATATAATAGCAACAAATACAAATTCTATAGGTCATTCTATATCGAAATGACCAACCCTAACAGGAAATTCAAAATAGCGCCATCTAGCGGCAACTGTCAGTACACTCGTTTTATACTTGCAGGCGAGACCATAAAAACTTTGAAAGCGTATTTAAAGTGAGATGTATCGGACTAGATACGAACATAATTTGTGATCCTTTACCACTACAAGAACATTCGGGATTAATTAAATGACCTATAAAAATATCTGAGCTGCGGAGACTCGTCGTTTATTAGAATGGACGAGGTGAAATCGAACAGGCTCTTTCATAGAACAGGGAATGCGGATGATGACGATATTTAGGTTGTTGGAAGATGTTACAAAAACAACTTTATACGGTTGTAACTTAAGAATTTGGAAAGTTTTGGTTATTCTTTTTATTTCTTATTAGATATATAAGTAATAACCAAATATTTTTTCATAAGAGTCAATATCCCACTGTCGATTTATCTCACTCCGTGGACTCGCTTCACTGGCCGTGAACAAACGATCATAACATTTACAAAATAACTCAGTATTCTCTGTAAAAGGTAGTAAACTAAGCGTTCACGCGTCCCTCGTACTTTTACGATAATTCGTGTTGGCTTTTGACTGGTTCTTTATTAAGAGAACAAGGTTTACAGCCCGGCGGAGAAACTAACTTTTAGAACTATTCTTAGTGCGTTTAGAACTGTGTTTTAGTGTAACCATAAAGTAGGGCATGCACTTAACTCTGCTACTCGTAACTTTTTCGATTTCTAACATACTTTTATAGTTGTTGCCGGGAGCGTTCGAAACATCAGCTAAAGGCCCCTTGAGGTTTGACCAGTTACTTTTTACAGGTGAACGAAATCGATAACAGTTTTAGGTCTTGTTGATGAAATTGCAAAAGGTTAAAAGTCCATTAAACAAATGTCACTGACTGGAACATTATCATCTAACCGTTTAACTTCATAAAACCTAGTAATTTCCATTCAGCGATATACCATCTCCAAAAGGACAGTACTTAATCAGTCAAGTTCCTAACGAGCCCACCACCATGACTACTAATCTATCATAGCGCAAAAAAATCCATTGCTAATAAATAAAAGTCACAACTCTCAAGCACGCACAAACCTCAACGCCAGCAGAAAGTAAATTACAATAATCACACATGACCATCTTGCGTCCTTATCTATAGTCGTATAAAAGAGTGAGACAAACGGCCACCATACATGGACGAGTTGATGATGCCTTCCGCATTGAGTCCCATGACTTGTGCCGTAAATGATACCCGGTGTGTGAAGTTTATTATATGAAGATACGTGTGAGCCGTTCTGGTGATGATGCAGTATTGAGATACAGTAACTTGACAAGGGAGATTAATTGAGAATAAAAATTGTAAACAAATGTTTTTGTTTTTGTTTGTTATTTTCAGCAGCGATTCTTATACGACTCACGGTACATTCCTTCCCAGAATTAAATTTCGGTAAAACTGTAATGAAGTACATCCAAAAACGTTACTGAAATTAAGTCCCGTGAGTAGGCCTAAAAAACTATGGTATTAAACCATTGTTTTGGATTATGGTTGTCTGTAAGACCACCAATTCTATCACTTCTCTGCCTTTATCATGTGAATTACTATATGTTGTACAATAAAGTTATAAAATAAATAACTACATAAATAAGAGTATTTAACAGAAATCTCTTCAGAGTTACTGCAAATAGACAGATTCTTACCGAAATTTAAACTATACATGTATTTAAGATCAATCATTTCTGTTCTAACACCTCCTCCGCACACAAAAATCTCCGACACAATTGAAATATTGTTCCGTACGAGCTTTTAACAAGCTTGATTAATACTTTAAAACTGCGACTTTGATTGTATAAATTGCGAACAACTTTATCTCTCACTGACGTGCCAATGGCCACATAACTCATAATAATGACACTTAAACTACGTAAAAACATGACGTAAACGTATCAACGCATATTTTTTTCAAGCGTTCGATACAATTCACTTGTACCGTGATTTTTTGTAGAGCGCCGCAAAGTGGATAACTCGTATTTATTAAGTATCAACTGCATTTCAGCCTAGAAATGTCTTGTTAGAGAATATACGGATTTCAAGTCGCTTTAAAAATCTAGTGAAAAAAATATAGAAATAAATGAAAATATCTAATATAACCCATCCATATTGGTATATTGCGTATTCATGAGCAAACGACTGATCATAAAACCTTAGACTAACACATAAAACACAACAGACGAATACTACAGTTGCTCAGTACTACCATAGTATTCAACCCGAAAAAAATCCAGAACACTGGTTTTAAAATTCCCCAACTTAGTAACAAACTGATAAAAAAGCATAAAAAATACATTTCTAAATTCTATTAACCAAATCTAAATTGACCCATAACGTAATAACTCCATTAGTTATGGTCCATACTTGAGGATGTCGTAAAACAGAGAGATGTTATCTCCACACTAGACCACAACATCCTGACGATTTTATTTTTGAATCTAAAGACGCATTCGCCTTTTTACGGCCTGACCAGATACGAATTAATGAAACTTTATTGAGCTTAGAGTGAAGGTACGACTTAAGTGCATTTGATCTGATATTCACTGGAATCAGCATTGTTTTTTCTGTTACAAATGTAGAGACAGTGGATGTTATAGAAATTAATGGTTTCAGTGAAGCAATGGGCATGGAACGAATGTCCATAGCATTGATCGTCGATTATGAATTCTTGGAACGGGTCAAATGTTTGTGGGATTCACAGCTAATTGTTTCGGATCTAGTTGTTGCGGAACCGAAAATGCCTCTTAAATACCTAACCTAAATTATGCATACCTACGTGTGCGGTTAGGTATATTTATTATTTCTCAAGTAGCACGACATCCGGCGGTGATGCATGGATTATATTGTTTATAACTACATTTTCCGCAACCTACGAATACATGTCTAGATCATCAAGGATCTGTGTGTAGCTGCGGATATAAGGCGGGTCATTAGCTCGTTTAAACACGCAATTAATTGCATCAGATTAGTTGTTAACATGTTATTTGAACATCGTAAAATACACACAATACAAATTAATTATGTTCGTTTAATTTCAGTTTTGAAACTATAATGCAATTTTGGTACGTCTGTATAATATGGTTATTATGTCATAATATGCTAAAGAAGCCATCTCGTTAGCAAGTAATTTGCATACAATAAAGCGAAATAAATTAGCGTCCAACACACGGATGCGAGACGGAAGAGAGATCCATCATCTCTGGTGCAAATATTATTAGCTCGTTTTCAAACTGTTACGATACAGTAACAGTAAGGTAATAAAGAAACACATTACGCATTATATTAAATGAGGTACTATTAAATAAATTGCTGAAGTAAATTTGCATAGAAAATGGGATACTTGATACTAAATATGTGGAGGTGACGGTAGCATGAAACAACGATTACAAATCGACGTCAGTGGCACATATTACTTATGGAGAGGTACCTATTGGTATAAAATATCGTATTCTGCTCACATGATTTTCTTACAAACTTATTAATGTAACTTAATAAGACATGCTTTAAAAATTTAAAGCCTGGCACAATTATAAGATCGTAAAACATTTCAGTTATAAAGACCAAACATAAGACCTGTATCAATATACAAACATAATTTCCTGCTCAGTTACATTTATAATTTAAAGCCACTTACCATTCATCATCAAATTGGGGAATGACGTCGCTAAAAGCGTTGACATCACGACAAATCGAAAGTGAACGTTTTAGATATGGTGAAAAATGATAAACGTCCGCGCGGACACCTCTTGTCGCCATCATAAGTAGTTCGTTGATAATATAAATTTTATTACCTGTAAACAAAATAAAAACAGATTATTGCCGCGTCTTAAGTGCCCACTTAAAAATGTTGCCATCGACGAAACAATTATAAAATTTAGTCAAATTAAACGCTTACAATCGAAACATTTTGTAACTATGTTATATTATTCTGTAAGTATGCTAAAAAAATACGTGTGAAAATTCAATATATTTAATTTTCATTATTTTCAACTGTTTCTAGTTTAAGAACATAATAGCAACAGATATACAACTTATAATAAAAACATTTTTAGTTTAAAAAAAATCTTAAAAATACAAAATTTATTATCACACACTCCACACCAAGTATTATAATAAATTAGCAAATATAATTCAAAACCGCAAGAAAGTTACAAACGCACCTTTGATACGGGAACATTTCCGTAATATTTTGTGACAAAATCTTTCCTTTGAGAGTCTCAGCAGAAACTCCACTCCCTGGGGACTGGCTTCAGTGCTTTAGAATGGCTCTTGAAAATTAAAAACCAAGATCCACTCGAAACGCTACGCCACGACGAGAAGGCTTTTGGGACAAGGATACGTACCGATGTATACAAAATTCAGACTTTGCATTTATTTTTGTTATAACAGAGGCATCAAGCACGGCTTGTCTGAGATGAACAGTTCCACCTAACGCGGTATATGATACGTAATCCTAGTAGCCAGTTTCGGCCACGGCAGCCAATCTCAACGGAGATCAGCCAGGTACGCAGGAGGTATTGCAGTGCAAAAGTGAGTGTTTTTTTTGTTTTTTTTTTTTGTTGACGCGGAGAAAGTGACTTATTACTACCGCCCAGTGTTCAAGGGGAACGACTGAGCGGTTATGTTGGGTTCACCGTGCCTTACGACCCGACGTTGAGCCGCCCGGAAAGATGGAAAACGTCGGGCGACCGCCGGGCCAAGTCTAACCTATGTACACCGCACGGCATACCAACTAAAACTCCGCGGTGGCCATCTTCGGCGCATTAGGGACGGCTGCGGGCTTCCTCCGACTCACGTCTAAGTTGTCGTCCGCAACCGACCCTGCGCGTACCGCTGTTGCGGTCCTTCTCCTGTTGTTGCGGGGGCTCAGAAGCCCCCGTACACCGTGACCCCCGGAGGCCCCTATTAGTCGCCTTTTACGACAGGCAGGGGATACCGTGGTGGAATTCTCCAAACGCCCCCAATCCACAGGACGGGAGACGTCGGTCAGTCGTCCACCCGACGCCTCCTACGTCTCGTCTGGCGGCGGGAGGGATCACCACAGCGCTGGCGATCCCTCTCGGCACTCTCCTTCCGCAAGAGGACCGCCTCGCAGAAGTGGGCCACCGCCTGCCAGGCCTCCCGACCGCCGACCATGGAAGCGACCACGGCCGGCAGCGAGAGGTCTCCTCCGACGACTGCTCTGAGAGCGCTGCGTTCTTCATCCCAGGCTGGGCAAAACTCCAACGTGTGTTGGGCCGTGTCCGTTGGTGCAAAAGTGTGTGTGCAATACACAAATACATTTAGTGACAAAAATGCTTAGAGATATACTACCCTTCTGCTGGGCGCAGGTCAGTAACGTAGTAACCTCTAATAATCCAAATAAGATATAACTTTGTTAATTTGTTTACTACAATACTATCAGATACCCAGATATCCTTTAGATACTTAGCTCACTTAGGGCCTGTGCCACAGGTTCCGAGATAGATCTTATTTGATAGCTTATTAGACAGCTAATGTAGATAATACTCATTTTATTGACATTTATTTTTGGGAGCATAGATTAGACTTTAGAGTGAAACTTTAGTATTTGGTCGGCTTATACATTTATATGACGAGTAGCATTTATCAGCAAGCGGTGAAATCAGCCCATAGTCTGATACAACACAACAAATTCAATTAAAATACGAAAGAATTAGCGTGATGCCTGGTACTAACTCATAAATCTGTATAACTATAATAGATTAATGGGTAAGACACTGTCGCGTCCGACGGCGAAGTTTCAGATTATGGCGTAAACCAATGAGTTATTTGAAACTTGAATTATGTTTACGTATCACGCTTCAGCAGTGAATTTAAATTTAGCTTCACCGAAATAGCTTGTTACGATAGTGGCGTATCTTTATCTAAACTACATTAGTCAATCTTTCATTCTGTTTTATCAATACTTTACTTTTTTAATTGGTAAAAAGATACAATAAATCTACAAGTATATAAGGAGGTATTTTTTAGAGTTCATCTTAGAGCCATTGGAGAAAATAAAATTGCAATATGAATAGAAGATTGTTATAAACTTGTTTTCATGCAACCCTAATTTTTAATTTAATTCTATACATAAGACAAAATTACCCCCGAGCAGGCTTCAAAACAAATAATCCAAATAAAACACGAACAAGGAAAACATCCGAGACAATACACAGTACATTTCACTCAATTGGAATAATTTTATCGCACTCATATATTCGACATGCAACGTTCCGTTAGACGGGTGTTTGCGCGCTGAACCCAGAGACCTCTACCATGGGCTTTATAGGAAAAAGACATTGAAAGTCGACCCTATAATGTGGACCCTATGCTGCACTGTCAGTTCTTCAACGTCTAGACTCGAAAAAAGTTTAATGTCTCATACATTATTTCTATCGTGACCTGAAGAGTCTCAGTAACTCCACCCGATTGGACAACTAATTGCACGCCACAGACTACAATAATATGCTTAAAATGAGACGCTAAACAAATTCTCATACAAATTTTACTTGACAAAGTCGTAAACATAGCTCTAGGAAAACTCATGATAGAGCCCAGCGCTTGGCTCTCACAAACTTGCGACTTGATTGCTGGGTATAATTGGATGTCACAACAATTACGTTCAACGTTGCATCAGCCCTCCGTTGGAATAGGACTTTAGACAAATTGATCTTGCAACGGCACACTGTAACTACAAGGTTTCAAACTGGAACGCTTTGCTAAACATTCTTGACGTTTTGGTGGTATTTATATACCGATTCGCGTTTAGCAATGGTAGAAACTACGAAGCGAATACTGTAAGGAACTGAAAGAAATATTGCATATTTATACCTCGAGTAAGCGGCGATAGCCTAGTTGGGAGAGGAACGGACTGCCGAGACGAATGTCCACAGGTTCAAAGCCCAAGGGCACACACCTCTAATTTGTCTAAAATTATGTGTGTATTCTTTGTGAATTGTCGCTCGCTTTAACGGTGAAGGAAAACATCGTGAGGAAACTTGCATGCCGGAAAAGTTCTCTGAATTTCGAAGGTATGTGAAGTCTGCCAACCCGCACCAGGCCAGCGTGGTGGACTACGGCCTTAACCTTCTCAGTTGTAGAGGAGGCCCGTGCTCAGCAGTGGGCAGTATATAATACAGGGCTTGTATGGTACGGTATATCTATAGTTGATAATCTTGCATTATACCTCACAAATACACACATTTATCAAGTCGTGATGAGCATTATTCGGCGACACTGCGCATGCATCGAATCAATACCTAATATGCTAAACGTCACGAGTTTTACATCAAATATTGCCTAGTGTAAAGGAGACCTTATAAGAAGAAAATAAAAAAGATGTAATAATAACGATTGCCAAAAACGAACGTGACTTAAAAAGTATGCACGGAAGTGAAATTCATTAAAATAAACAACACGCGGCACATTACTTCTTATTCAAAGTTACAAACGCAACATCAGTTCTGAATTGAGAACCGCCGCTGAAATGCCATCGAAACAACTTTGTAATACAAATTACATTGCAGCTTTTCATGTTATGAATTTACATTTAGCAACTGAAACTGGGAAAGTTCAATTTATTTTATTTTCTAAACTCTTTAAACACTTTAGTGTACTAGTGAATTCTTTGGTTGTGAGGACTTGGGTTTATTCCTATTGCAATAAAAAAATTGTCACAACTTTCCATCGAGAAACATTTATTGATTGCAAAAAATTGGAACTTGATATCGCTACGCTCACTTTATATGTCTCATCTTAGGTGCGAGGTAGGTAGGTTTTAAGATAAATTATTATGTGCAATGTACATTAACTATACATTTATATCCCAAAAAATGGCTACCTAGCTACTATCAAACCAACAAGTCCTAACGTAATTTCCCAAAAATGAAACAAATCTCGTTGCCTTCCGAATAACGAACACATCTTGCCCTCACGAAAATCACCAACACCTTCGCCTAAATCTAAGGTCAGGGGGTAACATAAGACCGGCCCAGAAGTTGCCGAAACTCCGGTCCCGCGGGGGCCATGATTTGACCGCACTTTTGGGAAACTTTCTCACTGCCTGTTTCGTTACAATGCCGGCAAGTTCGATGGAATAAATCGTACATTTTTATTAGTCGGCCTCACCTTCATTTATCTACCTTTTTATTGGGTGTAAAACAAGGAGAAACGAAATTAGCTTTTCGGTCGCGTTTGATAATGCTAACGTAAAGGTGAGACAGGCAAATGTTAATAAACTGTTTTTATGGATACTTGAATATACTACTGTATCAACGGAATTTCAGTATGGTCAGTCAATACTGACCATACTGGCCATACTTGGCAGTATCAATATACTGCCTCGGTGGCGTAGTTGTATTACAGTACGACTGCAAAGCTGAAGTCTCGGGTCCGATCCCCGGGGCGGGCAAAGTGATATTGAGTTTTTCTATTCAGTATCAGCCCGGAGTCTGGAATTTGTGCCCGAAATGGCGATAGGCTCGCCCCCTATCACATCATGGGACGGAATGACAGCGAAAAGTGGGTGCACTAGTTGCGCCTCTGCCTACCCCTTCGGGGATAACAGGCGTGAGTGTATATATATGTAGTATTGATAAAAAAATATGATTAATACCCGTTATTCAATGCTATACTCCTCTACATAATATCATGAAATTAAACACACCTCATTACCATCTCATGCTGACTAGCGCCATAAATTTCATCAGTCTCCAAGCAACTATTGTCTACGCTGCTCTCCGGTATGTAGGTCATTCGTACAAACTGAATCGACAAACCGAATCTATTCCTACAAAAGTATAAAAACACCCTCATTCATTCCCATAACGATACATTATCCCATATTTACATAACACACTAGCTTTTGCCCGCGGCTCCGCCCGCGTTAAAAAGTTTTTCCGGGATAAAAGTCCCGCTTTATGTTTTCCCGGGATAAAAAGTAGCTTATGTGTTAATCCAGGACATGATGTACCCGTGTGCCAAATTTCATCGAAATCCGTTCAGTAGTTTTTGCGTGAAAGAGGAACAAACATCCATACATCCAAACATCCAAACATCCATACATTCTTACAAACTTTCGCCTTTATAATATTAGTAGGATTCCTGCTTGAATTTCAATATAAAAAAACTATCGCAAATGTGTATAATATAGAAATTTAACTTAACATTTATAATTGTTCGCGATTCAATTTCACTTTTGTTGAGTTTCAGAACGCGATATTAGATCTTCTAACGCGCACGCGAATTTGAACTTTATGCAGCGGTAATAAATTACACCATTTTATTTAGAAAACGTTTGTATGGGAAATAGAAAAATGCTGTTTTGAGGATTTTCCCGGCAATTATTTGAATTTTTCCCACCTTTTAAACCTTCCCTAGACCTTCACGAATAATTCAAGACCAAGATAAGATAAATCCGTTCAGCCGTTCTCGAGTTTTAGCGAGACTAACGAACAGCAATTGATTTTTATATATATAGATTACCATGTTATCTCAACAAAAGCACTGACAATTCATAAGATCAATGACGAATGTATACCATAAATACTTTTTTATCCTTACGCAATCCAAAGTAGTTCGCAAATGTATTACGCAAGGGAAGGGATTGGAATGAATCCAAAAAGGAAATCGATGACCGTTTGACGGAGACCTTCGCCTCGCTGAGATATTGTGCTAACGTATAAACACGGATGGCGATTGGTGGAGAGAAATGTTTAGACTTTACACACACGATAGATAACTTGAATTTCGTTTTTATTTTCAGCGTTTGTTTTAACATTTGTCATGAACCTTGTGTATATTTTAATGTCATATACACTATTGCCATTGTTTAAAATACCTAACCTGTGTTAAATGCCATATTATATCTTTTTTCAAATCTTCCATCATAATTTTAGGTATGAATAAAGAAACGAATATTTTATAAAACTCAATATGAATGAAGTACGCAACATGTTTTAAAGACTGCCTCAGCTTTAGAACAACGGGTGTGAGATCTGCCAACGGCTAAGCATATGCGCTTTCGGTAAGTCATGTAAATGTGTTGTCTACACTATTTATGATTTATGTCGCAGGATTAATCTCATAGTTTGAATCTCCGTATTATTTAATACTAGATTCTGCTCGCGGCTACGCCCGCGTGAAAACGTTTTTCCAGGATAAAAATATTTTCCCAGAATAAAAAATAGCACTCGGAGGAATGCAGCTATTAAAGAATTTTCAAAATCGGTCCAGTAGTTTTTGTGTTTATCCATTACAAACAAACAGTCAAATCATAATATTAGTATAGACATCCACAAAATCCAACATCGATTGCAGGCACTTTTTAACACGCTTTTATTATCACCTGTGAACAACATTTAAGATAGGCAAAGATTTTTATTAACATAGAAACCCGTAATAAAATAAAATACACGTCGAATTGAGCATCTCTTTCATTAAGCTAGTTAACGATGCAAAAAATATTTAAAGTCTATCCCGGTACTGCACTTCGGCTCCTTAATTAGACAACACCCAAAAAGTCTAGATTGACACACCATATACGATGTATTATTCCATACACCAAGCTTCATATTTCATGAACTAAGCCCCTCTGATGATAACAAATTCACAAGCTATTAAAACAATGGCGTGCATTATTTACGCGAGGCTTAATTAGGGAACTCCTTCATTATTCAGTAATCAATATGCAGTAAAAGGGGTGCCGGCTCTTGCTTACTCCATTCATCATATTTGGGAGCATATGTGCCGAGATGAGAAATTGGGCTGACATGCAGCAGATATTTATACAGCATTATCTTCGTATTTGCTTTTCTTTTTTAATTTAAATAATCATAAATAAAATATGTAGTTAAATAATTCCCTGAAAAATTAGACACGTATTAAAAGTGAATTTTTCTTCTTGTGTTCCTTTGACTTCCAAAAATGGATGTAGTATTTTTTTTATTAATCAGTAATTTTCTCACCAAAATATATTTTAACATATTTTTTTCGACACCTTATCGGTATCCAACAACCTTGCCGGGGGGCGACGACCCCTCTAAGACGTCTACATTATTTACCGTTCGACGTTTCCGTATTGAAATTTGCGGTTTTTGGTCGCTTCTGAATATTCGCTGCGCGCAAATTGAGTGTTGCATGGAGAACGGTAGTGTGTCAGCCGAGCTGTGGTTACCGCGCTTATTAAACTATAATTTGATATTTTAAACAACATACGTTAAATTCTATCGTAAATTTATAAATAGGAATCATCAAACTACTATATTTAGAGAAAGAAAAAACTAAATGCGACAAGCTAAACTTTTTAAAGTCTCTTCGAACCTCTTGATTGCGCAGAACATAGTAAAGATAATTAAAAGAAAGTACAATACGATTCAAATAAGTATAGGAACGTCAATGATCTTTATGTATCAAATGTCACTTGAAAAGTACAAAATTTGCATAGAAAACTTATAAACATATCAATAACGGTTTATTTTATTTTGTCTGATTGACTCTTACGTTAAATTTAAATAAAAAAGTTAATGCTAAATTAGCTTAACATAATATTTAATTATTTAGACGTCACAATATGGCGCAAAGTCGATCCTATTCTTATTTGAATCGCAACGTAAGTACTTATTTATTGACGTCAATTTTGTTTCCATTCCTGAAAATTATAAAATAGGAAGTAGACATGATGGTAAGCGACACGATCACAGCAAACACCATCCCGAACCTCAAGTTAAGAAAGCACTCTAATATTATAGCTCTGGACGGCGAAAGTTATATGCTAAATCTAGAATCTAGATTTAGCATATAAATAAGTGATTATCTATATTCTAGATAATCACTCATGTCACGTGCTACAATGACCTTCAAATCTGAATGCAAAAGTCCTTTATATTCGTTATGATATCTATACTAATATTATAAAGCTGAAGTGTTTGTTAGTTTGAACGCGCTAATCTCAGGAACTACTGAACCGATTTTGAAAATTCTTTCACTAATAGGAAGCTACTTTACACCTGAGTGCTATAGGCTACTTTTTATCCCGGGAAAATATTTTTGTCCCGGAAAAACTTTTTCACGCGGGCGGAGCCGCGAGCACTACTAGTATATAATAATAATACCAGCCCTATTATATACTGCTCACTGCTGAGCACGGGCCTCCTCTACTACTGAGAGGGTTTAAGGCCTTAGTCCACCACGCTGGCCTAGTGCGGGTTGGCAGACTTCACACACCCTCAAAATTCTTATAGAGAATTCTCAGGTATGTAGGTTTCCTCACGATGTTTTCCTTCACCGTTAAAGTGAACGATAATTGATAAACAATACACACGTAACTTTGAAAAGTCAGAGGTGTGTGTCTTGGGGTTTCGAACCTCCGGACATTGTCTCGGCAGACCGTTCCATTCCCAACTAGGCTATCATCCACTTCTTTATGATACACTTCGTTATGATAAATCAAATGTTTCCACAAGTTATTACAAAGAGTTTACAAGCAGTAAAACAGTTATCGATAATGCAACAAACGCGAGAATCCATTATTTCGAGTTATCGTTCGACCTCAAAGCATAACGCATAAAACACCAAACATTAACCCACAAACAGCAGGATTTGAGTAGAACGGACCGCTTGGAACTATCGGACAATTTTCCTGCACTAGTTTCTACTTGCCAGTCGACCGGTAAACATTATCATCATTCAAGGTCGATGCAATAATTCTGGTTGCAAGTTTTTTACACGTCCAAAAAATGTACATTGGTTCGATAATAGGACAACTGTCTGGCTGTAAGTATAGTTCTTTATTTAGGACTGCATAGCCCATTTTGTCTGCATTATAAATGACTGCACAAATCTGCCGCGACTGGAGTGGTACCATTGTCTCGCAAAAACTGACGTGAAGAACGTCTTTGCTGTTTCGTCTCATGCAAGACTGCCGTAGGCTCAAACTCCCGTTGGCCGTCGACGCCCTCACAATTCATCTGAGACTGCGCGCTTCATAAAATCACAATTAAACAAAACAACTTAAAAACACATTAATTAAAACCTGGCACCGACAACGAAAATATAATAATAACCCAACCCTCGTCAAGAAACATGAAAAGCGTAAGGTAACCCCTTTTTTGCGAACCGTTCGCGTTAAAAGACACTAGACCGGCCTTAATTACCCCGAAAACCTTTCGGTGAAACAGACCCATTTAATACCCAGATCGGGCTGTTCAATTTCAATCGAAAGCACCCCCGAACACCTTAAAATTCAATCAACGGCTACGCACCCGGTGTATTAAAGAGGGTTTAATTAGACCGTACAATGGTACAGGGTTATGACGTCACAAATAAGGGTTAGACAATACGTGTCCGACCACAATGGCCGGTGGAGTTTAAAGGATTACCCTGCGGACGTCAAGACACGCTCCGTAGGCTGTGGCGCGATGTATCTGCGTATATCTTATACATTTGCCGCTACGAGATTATTACGTAGTTACAGCACAATGTCTTAAGGCGTCACGATGTCCAGACTCTTGTCGATGAATATACATAGTACATAAGCTCACGCTTTGAGTCCCGGAGAGATAGGCAAAGGCGAAACCACTGCATTCTCTGTTGGTCGAGCTTAGAAATCCATTTCATTTTAGGTGACAAGATTAACACCATATCGGGTACGCCAATGACAAATGATATTGTGTTTTCACACAAAACACATATATTTGTCTAAGATTTGAACGTAAAGCCTCTGTTTACAGTCCAAGTGCGCTGCCATTATAC
Source organism: Lapara coniferarum (assembly GCA_949316025.1). Lineage (NCBI taxonomy): Eukaryota > Metazoa > Arthropoda > Insecta > Lepidoptera > Sphingidae > Lapara > Lapara coniferarum. Next base: position 35,571,845 of record OX438920.1, on the reverse strand, counting down.
CAATTAAACTACTTAGGTAGTTGTCGACGAATGGCTTAAGACAAGGTCCCAACTACCTAAAAGGGATTCTCGATCTAGTCCAATCTAGTCATTGCTAAATAGAGCTGCTATGCTAAAAGGGATCGCTAGTAAACTTCGTATGTCTAACATGTAAAAGCTGTGAGAGACTATGTTAAGTGTATTCTAATAAATAGAAAATGTATACATTACTTGTTTTTACATAATAAATACTTGAAAATATATATGACCTTTCATAAAATATATATTTATCCCCGCGAAATATGGCAGTTAAGTTTGATCAATTTGTCTTGGACAATATGGAGAACACCTTGATAACACGATACGACTAGCGGATAATGAATGCCAATTATTTTTACAAAGCGAAGATACGTCACCCAGAATTTTGAATAATATAAATCAAGGTATTAATCAGCTTGTGTTATTAGAAGTTTGATAGGACGTTCTTTAAAACCAGAATATTACTTGCACGCTGCTATCTGTCTGTAGATGGACACAGTGGATCCTAAAAAATGCATCACTGTTTTGAATTGAAATAATACTTACACAACGCTTTATTAGTTAAAATAATATAAAAACATGGACAACAAATGCTGTCACACATAATTCACAAAATCCATTTAATTTTGTTTAGTAAAAACGCCAATCTGCGCAAAATAGAAAAATCACGAAAATTATAGCCAAATACCCGTATCTCCAAGGACCTTCTCAGACTCAAATAGGAATATCCGAGCTGACGTTATCACAACATTAGGACACGGGTTCCCGGAACATTCGCAGTTGTCTGACAGGCAAACCTCCCCTTCCCGCCGAGATATTTGACATGACATGGGGCTTTGTATTTAAGTAGATTTTGCTCGTGGCTACGTCTGTCGAAAAGGTTTTCCGGATTAAAGGCCCGCTATATATATTCCCGGTATATACGGACATAGGTACCTATGTCCTCCTTCCCTGGATCACAAAATCCATACGAAATTGTATTGAAATCAGTTCAGTAGTTCCAGAGATTATTACTTCCTACAAACTCACAATCATCATTATCATCAGACACATGACGTCCACTGCTGAACATAGCCCTCCCCCAAAGATTTCCAGACGGACCTGTCAAAAGCGGTGTGCATCCCAGTGTGTTCTTGCGACCTTTATCACCTCACAAACTTTACCTCTTGATGATATTAGTATAGGCTAGCTTTTGCTCGTAGCTACGCCCGCCTTAAGCTCGTGATTACTAGGCATTAACATTCACATCTTATGTTTTAGTGACAAGCGCAGTGGAATGCCACGTATTATTTCCTATAATTGAAAGTTTTGGATAGTGCTGCTACTGTTCATGGGCGTTCGCTTATTTTTTTTTTGTTATTCACATTTTTTTTTAATGTATTTATATTATGTAAAGGCAAGGGGCTAGAGCTCGTCTCCTCATTCGGGAAAAAATTGCCTGCAGGGTACAGCACTCAGAGCTAATGTAGATTCTTATTGAAAACAATTATCACAACTGGATTAATAGTTTCCGAAATTCCCTTACAACCATGCTTATAAAGTAACATTAAATGTATACAAGATTAGTATAGATAATCCTACTAAAGTTTATGTTACATTGCAATGCAATCAGCCCTGTATTATATACATCCCACTGGTGAGCACGGGCCTCCCCTACTACTGAGAGGAGTTAGGCGTGAGTCCACTACGCTAGCCTAGTACGAGTTGGAAGACATCACATACCTTCGAAATTCAGAGAACTTCTCAGACATGCAGGTGTCCTCACGATGTTTTCCTTCACCGTTAAATGCATATGTTACATTATTATATCCAAATCTAAATGAGCGAAGCTTTTGACAGAATCTAGCATATAAAATATCATGAAAGTGTTTCGCATAATTAATTAGACCAATAACGTAAAATTTTTAAAATAATTGATACAAGAATAATACAGCAGTCTTGAATCTTGGCCTGGTATTCGCTTTCCTAAGGTTTGATCGGTGGCTCGAAGCCAGTGTAAGTTTTCCCTGAACAACGACTTCACAAAATCAATACGATTCCATTAATAAATAAACAATTACAATATGGCCCAATATGGAATTGGCATAATTTTATTATTTGAACTGCCGAGACGAATGTCCGCAGGTTCAAAGCCCAAGGGCACTCACCTCTGAGTTTTCTAAAAATGTATATGTGTATTCTTTGTGAATTATCGCTTGCTTTAACGGTGAAGGAAAACATCGGGAACATTTCGAAGGTATGTGAAGTCTGCCAACCCGCACTAGGCCAGCGTGGTGGACTAAGGCCTTAACCCTCTCAGTAGTAGAGGAGGCCCGTGCAGCAATGGGCAGTATAAAATACAGGGCTGGTATGGTAGACACTTACAAGTATTATTGAATGTATGAAAATAAGAAAAACCAACCAACCGGTGATTCAAAATTATATTTTATTAAAAAAAAATATATCAAGTATGAGATTATTCAACGTTGTTTTATTCACAGTATAAAAACTTTCTTTACCAATCCCCGGGGGTACAAAACATAACCAACAATTTTATAAACTTTATCAATACGACAACTACATTAAACAGTTAAAAATCCATCATTCACATTGTTAAATCATTAGATCTCCACTATAGATACGCCCGTATAAAGCCTTCGCCATTAATGCGTAACTTATCGAAATCTTGAAAAATTACCGTTGATAACGAGCTCTTACAATAGGGCAAAATAACTTTCACCTGATGAAGAAAAATGTCGACTATCCTTATATGGAAACCTGGGCGAGGAGGCCGAAAACTCATTCGGCCAAGCTAAATATGCGTATTGATGTATGTCCGCAATTAAAATCTGCATCATTAAAAGATGAAAATCTGAATCATTAACGAATTATAAAGAAGACCGCTGAATTTATTGGACAAACATACGTACAACATATGAGCATATACTTACATAAACCCTTCAATGCATCGCCATCTAGTAACATGTGAAGGTATTCATTGCTGATATTATTATGGCGCTTGGTTACAAATATTAATAAATCATATACTTGAATAATGAAAGTTAACAGATTGATGCAAGACGGACATGTCCATTACGTAATTCGCTAGTTTACGTAAATGTACTTAAGTTACATACGGGGAGAAAGGTCTGGAGACTATGATCATTGCGGCAAGCAACCTTGCATTATTATAAAAATATCGAGTTCTCGTTGTTCGTTTCCGTGTTGAAGCAGATTTTTGTATTTTGTGTTTGGTTACAAAATGACAATTAATATTTTTGTAATTACAGCAAATTTGTGGACCAAACGATGGAAACACTACACCTATTAAAATTCATTTATCGACTTTGCACAAAACTTGACACAAAACATTGCACAAATATAAATAATAGTAATTAAACTATCAAAAGTAACAGTCAATAAATACACGTCTTGTCTCATCGACGTAATCGATCAACTTACGAAAACGTCCTTGCTTCCATCCGAGAATAAATAACATACTGGATATTTATAATTATGAATTTTACGTGAAGCTACTTAATTTAATTGGACCACACCGGAACGACTTGGATGGTTTTGTACAAAAAAACCATCAGCGGACCGGTGAGGGAACATTAATTAATTGGAAATTCGTCATACTGGTCTGCGAAGTTTGTGCTCAAAGGCATTTCAACTCTCCGGCAAGCTCCATACTAAGTTCTTACAAACTTTCGACAGATACGCAATTGAGACCTTGAACCTATTTCTGTAAGACATCGACATGATTTACAATAGAAGTGATTAGTGAGACAACCAAACTAAGAACCAATAATTTGGAAACGTAATCACTGGCGTTTATCATTGTATAACGTAATTATATCCGTTTAGGGATAATATTTGAAAAATTATAATTCAAACGTGCTCTTACACTTAACAGCTTCTGCACTGGAATTTATTTATATTGTATTTGCCGGGTATATCCTTTTTATTAATCTCTTTGAGGGTGTCTGGATACATAGCGTAGGGTAAGATAAAATAATAGCCGTGTAAAAACCAGTTGAGTTGTCAAACTAGTAGTGGGAACGACAATTAGGTGTAGAAAAAGGGTGCCAAATCATATGAAGCAACTAGTTCGATGCAGTTCAATACTAAGTAGTAACTATAGTGGTTTTCATATCGGTCAGTCTTTACTTAAGCGGTTATTATGTTAATTCGGGTTGTTACTAGATGAGTCGATTACAGTTGAGGACATTAGTTAAGTAATTGTCTCAATTACCAATGTGTTATACATAAGTAAAAAATTGGAAAAAAAAGTTAATAATGAATCCTAACGTGGTACTGTACTGTGTGAATATTTGATTACGTGATAATTGATATGAACAATAAATCGTGATTTAAAGAGATAATTCATTTGTGAATTTTATTAAATATGCCAACGTATATGGGCCGCAGCTGTCTGCGACATATTTGATTATTATTTGTCTTCCACTAGGATTCCTAAGTGCTAGCCTGTGCCCAACGTCCAAACAGATACAAAACGTGCTACATTCCTCTAGACAAAACGCTCACAGCTGAAAAGTGTTTTGCTTAACATTGGTACCAGATAGATGTTAACATAGATATTTCTCTTCTTTTTATCTCGGTGTGAAAAAAAATTACTACCACTTTGTAAATAAGCTTTATATTTCCAGCAGTGGTCATTGCTTGACTATAACGTATAAAATATTTTATATTAGTACTAGCAACGTTTAATTTTATATAAAAAAAGCCTATTCCTAAAATATTTACACATTTTTTTAAAACATACACAGTCGCCGCAACATCCCAACCGAACACGGAGCTTATACCTTTTTACCTTTCCAAGGTATTTGTCGCCGCAATTTCAGTTGCGGATTTTCTCTGGTTTTCCACAAATTTTATTTTCGATAGTACCTTGCCGGGCCGGCTTATGAGGAAGGTTCAATGGCTCGACGGCAACGACAAATCCAATAAAGAAGTGTGCCTCGAAGAAATTTATGTTATTGACCGGATTATAGCGAGTGACGTGTGAGAAGTGGTGGTAGCGACCAGTTTGTATAGACCCCTCGACTTGTGTATAGTCTAGTGGGGATTGTTAAGTGAATTGAGGAGGGGAAGATCATGGAAATTGGTCGTGTTATTGATTGTTCGGAGCACCTTTCCTGATACGTCAGCGATCGGCCGCACACGGGCCGTCTGCTCTACATATTACGAGCTAAATGACTGCGGAAATTCGCTTGTCATTTTTGTGATTTAATGCTAAAGTGTGAAGAAAGAATTGAAGACGGAAATGTATTTGAAAAATATTAAAGGATATTCAGGATTTCTGACGCAATTTTTTCCCTTTAAATTTTGTTACATACATAGTATTTAAACATTTATCACACCATCGCGGTTTATGATCATATTAAAACAACTACCACAGCAGAAATCATGTCAATTATGCGTTCTAAAACGCCTGCTATCTCCAAACAGCCCGCCTTGGCTGCACACACGTGTTCTCATGAATTAATAAAGGTAACATGATTATACTAATCCAGTATTCCCACTGTGCAACGCTAATTTCAGAAGCCAATCTCAGAACAAGCGCGGTACACGGATCTAACGTGTACATGCAAATTGCATGATTTATTAATTAGAACATTCTGTACATACTTATACCTGACGAAGAACAATTATTGTGCTGAAGAAGGAAGAAATAACAATAAAAGTGTACAAGGGGTATGATAGAGATTAACACACCAGAAGAAACTTTAGGGTTTTATTTGCGACTTGAGTCTAAGCTATTGGTTGGAAAGTTGATTGGTCTGAAATTAATCAGAGGTCAACTGAAGCTGGACATCAAACGAATAGACAAGATACAATTTAGTCAATAAATTGTTTTAAATTAGATTACTATGAAATACAGGAGGTTAAGTATTATTTAGTGGTAATATAAATACGACAAATGCTTGTTCGGGGTTTGAAAGATTGAGATTAAACGGGGATTAGTAATTCTATTGTAAGCTTGATAAAGTGCGGTCAGCCCTCAAAGTGGACAGAAAATAATAGTGAATGTAAAAGTGATAAAGTAATAGCGAAATAACAACTATACGATCATTTCTAACAAGGCCATTAAGTGAGGTCACGGTTGAGATATCAAAAACAATGGGACGTTAATGCTCTATCGTTGCATACTGTTCCCACACTTATGAATGCATCCGATAAGTAACACTAATTACATGACATTATACTTACAGTGGTTGATCTATGCAACGAATGATAGGAATAGGAAACCATATTACACAAAGTGAATATGTACAATACACATACTTTATAAAACAGAGCGAAGGTAAAAAATATAGGATATAAGTAACTATGATCATTTTTCCTTTACAACTCAATTTACTATTCAGTTCTACTATGGTGTATGTCGTCCATTGTAACCATCTAGTATATAAGCTATGTAATCGTATTTTATTGATTAGTAATAAATAGTAACCTAAACCAAATGGTTGTTTAATTACTCATATGAGACGAACTCTATATGGCGACCCTGCCAGCGCCAGCGCGGTGTCAGTTGCTGTCCCAATATGGAAAGTTTAATATAAACATTGAGTGACTTGTGCATTTTAAAGACGTAAAACATGGATGAACTTATTAACACCGAACAAGTGAAGCTGGGTGCAGGCTGCGTTTTTTTGGCAACGGAATTTAAACAAGATGGGTGGTCAAAAATCTAAAGAACAAGAAGTAATAATCGCTCAAAATGGTGCGGGAAATGCCGCTTCTTCAGAAGAACTATTGAATCATGCAAGTACTACCACCTACATCCTGAGCGCGATATGTATCATTTTAATTGTGGGAAGCGCAATATTTATTTTCCGTTATTATCGAAAATGTCACGGAAAATGGATGCAACGAAACATCGAAACCTATGACTTGCGGCGAACAATAAGTCTGCTGAGACGGCAGCAGCGAGAGGCTTCGTCTTCAGGTCTCACACCGGCATCATCGGCCTGAGAGCAACATAACCAGTGAAAAGTGGGTGAAGTGTTTGAGTGCGTTATGAAAAAGAGGTTTTTATAATCATAGAGTACTATTATTTTATATTTCATGAATGTAGTAATAACAATGTGTTAGATTATATATTTTTTTTCTTTTTACATTTACAATGTACTATGAATTATTTACGTGAAATTCGATATAATATGTAAATCTATTTCTGTATGAAATGTTTATTATGTTATGGCAAAAGAAATTTCGTTAATATTGAAAGAGTTGACGCATATTAAAGATTATTTAGTAAAATTAGGCCCTAGTAGGAGAACGTCGGTCATAAAAGAAAAGAAATTAGCTGAAGCTAAATGTTTATACGATAAATTTTGTTCTATAAGTAATATAATTGAACAGCAGATAAAAACGAATGAAATCAAGGATTCTGATGTTCATGTATTTTCCAAGTTGTTTGACGATATAAATTCAATATACGCAAAAATTATCAATATCTGTTCTGAAAGTATGGATAGTTCGAGTGGTACGAAAAACACCATGGAGCAATTTCAGTTAAAAACTGCAATTGCCTTGTTACCAATTTTTAATGGTGACGAAAAAGTCACTAAACAATTAATTTCCAATATAGAATTATATGCTTCCATGATTGATGATAATGGCAAGGATCAGTTAATACAATTTGTGTTAAAATCAAGGTTGTCTGAAAGCGCTGTGTTGAGTATGTCTCCTAACTATCAATCTATTACAGATTTAGTCAAGGACATGCGAAATGTATTACTACCTAAGAAGTCCGATACGGCGATACAGGCGCAACTTCAACGTATACGCCAAGACACTATGACAATCGAGGAGTATGGTAAGCAAATAGAAAAATTATTTGTTGACTTGACTATCACCCAAGCCAAGGGAAATTCGAGTACTTACGAAACCTTAAAGCCAATAAATGAGCGAATCGCGATAAAAAGATTTTCCGATGGCTTGCGTAACAGTCGCCTAAGCACGATTATTACAGCGAGAAATTATACTACTCTGACGGACGCAGTACAAGGAGCATTGGACGAAAGCGTTTCGAGCGGTGGCGAACAGCGGATAATGAATTTCAACAAAGGTAGGTCCAACTATAATAGATTTTCTGGAAGTCGTAACCAACGAATATGTCGCGGTAATAACAAAAGTGTAGTATTTAGAAATTCCGGTTTTCAAAATTCGAATTTCTATCGGGGTAACAATAACTATAATCGTGGGTCAGGCAGTAGCATGCGTAGTAATAATAATTATCGTAATGCTTATGGCTATACAAATTCTCGTGGCCATACAAGTTCTCGTGGCCATACACGGCCGAAGCATAATAGTTTGAATGTTGCTGAAATGCATAATAGCAATGACATAAATAACTCTGATTCCGGAGTGCAAGATCGTAGTAATAATAATAATGGGAATTGGTTTTTTCGAGCATGAATTATATTTTTATCAAAACATTAATTCTGTTTACTTCAAAGTATTTGATGAGTCAAAAAGTTGGTTAATTGATACTGGCGCGACGTTGTCCGTAATAAGGCAGGAGGTGTTAGATAGCTGGAACATTCCTTTCCATATCGAGCGTGTTAGAATAAATGGCATAGGTGGGCATATTTATTGTGAAGGCTTTGTTTATTTAATATTACATCATGATAATTATGAGTTCGAACATAAATTTTATGTATTGAAAAATGTTTCTTGTAGGACTGATGGTATTTTAGGACAAGATTTTTTGAGTAAATTTAAATGTGTATTAGATTTTGAAAAGAATATTTTGACTATAAACAATAATGAAATTGTGAATATACCTTTACAATTGGATCAACGCGGTTCACATTACGTTGATAATTATATGACCATACCACCGAGATGTGAAATTACTTATTTCGTACAAACTAGCTGTCAGAATGAATGCGTAATTTTGCCGAAAGAATTGTGTGATGGTGTATTTTTGGCGTCAGTTTTGGTACGACCTTCTAACAGAAAAATTCCTTTAAAGATTTTGAACACTAGAGAGGAGGAAGTAAATTTAAGCTATTTTACTCCAGATATAGTTAGTGCGGATGAGTACTTGTTATGTTCATTTGAAAATAATACATATAAGAATGCAGATCGGGTAAAGCAATTGTTCTCAAAGTTAAATTTTAATCATTTGAATAAAAAAGAACAAATTTCTATCGAAAACATATGTGCCAAGTATTCTGATATATTTTTGTTACCAGGAGATAAGTTAGGTGTTACGAACTTATATAAACAGTCATTACAACTAAAAGATAATGTTTCTCCTATTTATACTAAGCCTTATAGGCTTCCTAAAAGCCAAAAATTTGAAATTGATAAGCAAATTAACGACATGTTAGAAAATGATATTATTGAAGAAAGTAAAAGTGAGTGGTCTAGTCCAGTCTTGCTCGTTCCAAAAAAAAGTGATAGCAATGGAAATAAAAAGTGGAGAATTGTAATCGATTACAGAAAATTGAATGATAAGCTTGAAAGTGATAAATTTCCGTTACCTAACATTACCGAAATACTTGATTCTTTATCAGGAGCTGTCTATTTTACTCACTTGGACCTCAGTCAAAGTTATTATCAACTAGAACTATGTCCAGAAAGCAGGAAGTATACTGCTTTCACGACAAATAAACAGTACCAGATGAAACGGCTACCGATGGGTCTAAAAATTAGTCCCAGTGCCTTTAGTCGCTTAATGACAGTAGCAATGTCTGGGTTACATTACGAGAAATGTCTTGTATATCTTGACGATTTAATTTGCTTTGGTAGAAGTCTTGAAATACACAATCAAAATCTAATAGATATTTTTGAAAGGTTAAGAAATGTGAATTTAAAACTTAACCCAGAAAAATGCCACTTTCTTTCTAAACAATTACTGTATTTAGGTCATGTAGTCTCTAAAAATGGCGTTTTACCTGATCCTGAAAAAACTAAAATAATTCAAAGCTATCCTAAGCCGAAAAATTCTGATGAAGTAAGACGTTTTGTTGCTTTCGCAAACTATTATCGGAAATTTATTCCTCATTTTGCAGAAATAACAATACCATTAAATAAACTGTGCAAAAAATATTCCAAGTTTGTTTGGTCCTCTGAATGTGAAAAATCATTTACTACCCTTAAGCAATGTCTCATTAATCCTCCTATTTTGCAATATCCAAATTTTGAAGAAGAGAATGAATTTATCTTACATACAGATGCCTCTGGCTTGGCTATAGGATCTGTGTTGTGTAATAAAAATGACTTACCAATTGCATATGCAAGCAGAGCTTTAAATAAATCAGAATTAAATTATCCTACAATAGAAAAAGAACTTTTGGCTATTGTTTGGTCTGTTAAGTATTTCCGACCATATTTATTTGGTAAAATGTTTACTATTAAAACGGATCATAAACCGTTAGTTTATCTATTTAGTATAAACAATCCATCAAGTAGATTACTGAAATTTCGTCTTATCTTAGATGAATACGATTTTAAAATACAGTATGTCACAGGCGCGAGTAATGTAGCTGCAGATGCATTATCTCGGATCGTCATAACATCCGACGATTTAAAAAATATCAGCCATGACGTTTTAAATGTTATGACACGAAGTATGGGGAAAAAGATTAACAATAAGTTAGACGACACTTTTCATAACAAGGATGATACAAACGATCGGCCTGATCAACCGAAAGTTGTTGAAATTCTTGAGAAGCCAAAAAATTGTACTGAGCTCGTTATTTCTCGATATAAATTAGAAAAATCGAAGCAAAATGTGCAATTCAATGATTTTATTTATGTACCAACTAAAGGAAAAATTTTTGTGAATCCATTTTCTTGGTCATGTTCAGCGCGAGACGCTTTCGTGAGAGATTTGGTTTCTATTTGTAATAAAGTTTTAATAAATGAAATTTATATAATAAAACGTAAAGAAAATCAGAAGTACATTAAGTGGTTAACCGAATATAATATGAATAATAATAAAGAAACCATCCCGCTAGTTCACATTTTAAAAAATGTAATTAGCATAGAAGAGGATGATGATAAAAAAGTTATTCTTAATGATTTTCATTTACTTCCCACTAGTGGTCATGCTGGTATACGACGTATGCTTACCAATATTAAGAAATATTATTTCTGGCCGAATATGGCAAAAGACGTGACGAAATTTGTAAACAGTTGTGACAAGTGCCAAAAACAAAAACATTCGGTACAAACAAAACAGCCAATGGTAATAACTACTACGGCTGGTTCAGCCTTCGATAAGGTTTACTTAGATATAGTTGGGCCCTTAGATAAGGATTACGATGGTTATTGTTATATACTCACACTTCAGTGTGAATTAAGTAAGTATGTAGAGGCGTATCCATTAGTTAGTAAAGATAGCGTTAGTGTAGCACGAGCCTTCGTGGACAATTTCATTCTCAGGTACGGCATCCCACGTGAAATAGGAACGGACCGAGGCACCGAGTTCATCTCAAACACCATGAACGAGGTATGTAAGTTATTAAATATTAAACAAACTGTTTCATGTGCCTATCATCATGAATCTATAGGCGCTTTAGAAAATTCACATAAGTCTTTAAACGCATTTTTGAGAATTCAGACTGATAACAATTCTAGAAATTGGAGTTATTGGTTACCGTATTGGTGTTTTTCATACAATACTTCTGTTCATTCTTCAACTAAGTATACACCTTATGAGCTTGTGTTTGGAAAACGTTGTAACATACCTTCTAATTTACAAAATTGTACTTTCGTTGAACCTTTATATAATTCCGATAACTATCCATTAGAGTTAAAATTTAGATTACAAAAAGCTCAGAGTGAAGCGAGACAGAATTTGTTAAATTCTAAAGAGGTTAGAAAGAGTAAGTACGATGCATATTTAAAACCTGTAATATATAAAAAAGATGATTTGTTATTAGTGAAAAATGAAACAGGAAATAGATTTAACAATGTGTATTGTGGTCCATTTAAAGTTTTGGAAGACCTTGAACCTAATGTAAAAATTTTGCGCAATAATAAAGAAGAAGTTATACATAAGAATAGGACTAAGTTGTATGTAACCTAAAAAAAAAAAAAAAAAAAAAAAAAAAAAAAAAAAAAAAAAAAAAGTATTTTTTCTTTTTTTTTTATGATTTCATGGGGCGTATGGTGTATGTCGTCCATTGTAACCATCTAGTATATAAGCTATGTAATCGTATTTTATTGATTAGTAATAAATAGTAACCTAAACCAAATGGTTGTTTAATTACTCATATGAGACGAACTCTATACTACCCAACACCAATAGAAAAAATACAATATGGCAATATAAAACGATAGCCGCCGGCGTACAAATCACCGCGATAAGTTGACTTCTTTCGATCCGCAATTTTAATATAGCTCCCAATATTACGTGACAGAGAGTGCCCGTGAAAAACATAATGGAAATAAAGGGAAGCTGTGCGGGCGTAAACGTAAGTTTCCTCTTAGGGAGGGTCTTGTTTCAAACCTCTTTACATCGACTACTCGCAAATTGTATAATAAATAATGCGGGCGTAGCTTATTATTTATAGCATGTGAGTTCTTTTGAAACCAATGAAGTCATCTTGTCGTTCGGAATTACGATGAATAAAATGATTTATTGTGGGGAATTCTTTGATGTTCAATTTTTCGAATCAACTGTGCTACAGTAGCTTAGGCTCAATTTAACCACGCGGCAAGCGTATTTTTGCAGAAAATGTTATTACATAAGTAATTTCATTTGGGTTGAGCATACGGCATTCAATTTTCGTGTCAAAGGATTCTCAAATCTTTTCTATCTGGACGTGAAGAAAACATTCAAGCTCTTATGATTTAGGTGGTTGTTTTAATATGGGTTTTTTAATAAACAAACATAAAAAACACATTTCATAATAAAGTCAAGTTAGTTTATCTTTATAAAAGAAAAATTTCAAAACTCAGAATTACATAACATATGATTTTTTATGCCATTTAAGTTATTAGATCTTACACGTAATTATACAAGGTGCAAATTTAGGCAGGTCCCTCCGCGGCTATCGTTGCGCTCATCGCAGTAGTCAATCAATCACAAACGATGCGACCGAATACGAAATTAGCACTTTAAATAAAGTTCACACCGTCGATGAATTAGTATGTATTGTGAGTAGCGTGTTGAATGGTGATATTTAGCAGCGTATCGCAATAACGCTCGTCCGGCCGTCCCCTGCGGCGATGGTAATTTGCGGACGAAATGCTTGAAATTCGACGCAATTATCCGACCAGCGTATGTTGACCCGCGAGCTGCCCTCGCAAGTGTCTGGTGATATTAAAAACGCATACATTATTCTACTTTTAATAACACGCCTGATGTGCACGCCTGAACAGGTATTAATTTTTGTTTTGCTTTCCGATCGCCGCGAGCGATTACTGATTCCGTTTCATAGCCTAGTAATAATTCACAACTGATAATTTAAGACACTCTTGTGGGATAATCGGCGCGTTCAATATAAGGGTGTGTTATGTTTTCACATCTAGCATGAACATTCGATTTATTTTACTAAGCGGTCCTGTGAAAATTAACACTATTTATAATATAACAATTATTAATTACATAACTAGATATATCGTAGTTGTATTACGGTACGACTGCAATGCTAAGGCCTCGGGTTCGATCCCCAGGACGGGCATAGATATTGGATTTTTCTATTCAGTATCAGCCCGGTGTCTAGAATTTGTGCCCGATAGGCTCGAACCCTATCACACCATGTGACGGAATACGCATGCCGAAAAGTGGGTGCATTAATTGCGCCTCTGCCTACCCCTTCAGGGATAAACGGCGTGAGTGTGTGTGTCTGTGTGTATAACTAGATATACAAAGGTGCTGGGATTATAAGCAATCGCTCGTTTACACGATGTGACTCAATTTGCGATTGCAACTCGATAACCTAAAGCGATAATTACTATACATTCACTATCTCATCCCACGTAGGCACCTTTGGGACTGATATACATCATATAGGGTAATGATCATATAGCTAGAAACAAATTTACATGCAGCTATTGCATGGTACAAAACTATCAGGGGTCAAGTTATACTGGTCGAACACCGATTGTCCATTTCAGTCAATGCGCCCCCTAAAGTTATTGTCGTGATAGAGCGATGTTTCGCCACTTCAATCGTTCCATTATCCAACTATCGAATCATTTGCAACATAATAATTGACCATAAATGTAACCCTACTTATTTCCATTTCACACTGTATATTACAAATATTATAAATAGGTATATTTTAGGAACCCGCCTGATGCATGCCGTTTCTGACAAGTTGGTCTGGAAATCTTTGGGGAGGCCTATGTTCAGCGGTGGACTTTTAAACGCTGAAGCAGGTATATTTTAAAGGTGAAGCCGAAGATGCAGCGTGGAAAATGTCCCAAATAGTTAAGCGCACTATTAATCCTACTAATATTATAAAGGCAAAAGTTTGTAAGAATGTATGGATGTTTGGATGTATGGATGTTTGTTCCTCTTTCACGCAAAAACTACTGAACGGATTTCGATGAAATTTGGCACACGGGTACATCATGTCCTGGATTAACACATAAGCTACATTTATCCCGGGAAAACATAAAGCGGGACTTTTATCCCGGAAAAACCTTTTAACGCGGGCGGAGCCGCGGGCAAAAGCTAGTAAGTAAATATTATAATAGACCATGTCAAGTAAATGATCTACTTAAGATTATAAATTGACACGTATACGTCAATTTAAATGATTAGCTCAGTTATATAAACATAACCAGGCCTTTATATTTCGGCAATTAGTTGATGAACGATATTACTAAGTACCGATTTCACCGTTCGCTGATGAACGCTACTCGTCACATAAATGTATAAGCGAACCAAATACAACAGTTCTATTCTATGCTCAAAACCTAAAATGAGTAGGTACTGTCTACATCAGCTGTTTAATATGATAATTGTCAAATAAAATTTACTTATAGTAATAATACCAGCCCTGTATTATACTGCTCACTGCTGAGCACGGGCTTCCTCTACTACTGAGAGGGGTTAGGCCTTAGTCCACCACGCTGGTCTAGTGCGGGTTGGCAGACTTGACAAAACTTACTTGACACCTCTGAAGCTAGCCCTAAGTATTCTATGTCTACCAATTTAAACTATTCAATAACCACTTCACAGCATCATAAACAATATCACTAAAATACCGAACTGAAGAACAAAACAACTTTACCGTCCCAAGGCGGGCCATTAGTTAAATTACTTTAAGCACTCGATCAATTATATACAAAACTTAGATCGCACCTGATCCGGGATTAAATTCAGGCGGCAGAAGCGGTCCCCGGTCTCTAGGGAATCGGAGCTGATCAAAGGAGGATTTGTGTGGCGACGCATACTCCCCGGAACTGACCGGATGAGACGAGTCGTTAAACTTCTGGTTAAGTTAAAACAGGAATAGATGTTTTTTGCTGTGGGAGGCGCGATGTCACATTTGATGCATGATTCGTCTTCCTGGCGTCGCTTAGTAAACAGTTCACATCTTTAGCTTGATCGGCATAAATGTTAACTGTTTGCCTATCATAGTTTTATATACACTTATTCTAGACATTTTTACATATATTTGCAAGCCATTTTGAATTGCACGGTTTGCAAATCTTTGAAATAGATCTATGTTCAGCAGTAGGCATCATGTAGCTAGCATAATATTATAGTACGTATCATTTCTCGCATTGTTTTTTATTATGCTGAGTCGCCATCAAACCGTGTTGCTAACTATTTTTTTTCCAAATAGTCATTTAAAATAGCTATGCCTAGAGCGCATATCCATTCACAACAGCAAAGCACAGACAAAACATTACCTACGAATATCGTTATCATTTAATACCAGGAGAAATAAATAAAAATGCACTTACTAATCTCTTATTACATTCCATTTGTATCAGACGTAATTATTCGTTGCCTTTAACGACTTACATTGACCTTGATACATGTCATTGAATGATCATGCACTAATTAATCTCTTATTGCATTCTTCCATTATCATATCGCGTTTACTTTAAGATAACTAAGCCATTGACGCAAATACTCTGTACCGGACTCAACGTGGGTACAAAAATATATGTTATCACTGATATTATTGATTGCGAGCTTTATGATATATCTGTGGGTGCGTGCTGGTCTCGTAATCTCGTGTGTTATATGTAGCGTGTAAAATTAGAAGTAGCTTAAAACGCCTGAAATGTCATTTTTTCAGAGACATTTAACATATATTACATAATAAACATAACATTTTCATGTTATTTTCCACTGACTGACTCGGTAGGCGTAGTTGTATTACAGTACGACTGCAGTGCTGCGGTCTCGGGTTCGATCCCCGGGTCGGGCAAAGTGGTATTGAGTTTTTCTATTCAGTATCAGCCCGGAGTCTGGAATTTGTGCCCGATATGGCGATAGGCTCGCCCCCTATCATATCATGGGTCGGAATAACGGCGAAAAGTGGGTGCACTAGTTGCGCCTCTGCCTACCCCGTCGGGGATAACAGGCGTGAGTGTGTGTGTGTGTGTGATTTTCCAAGTAATTCAGTACTCTATAGCATTATTACATTATCATTTCTGTTGCCATTATTGCTTAACCTAAACGTGGAAGTTTATTAAGTTGTTTGGATGTTTGTAACAAACACATAAACCGAAGAACAGATTTGGATAAAATTTGGCACAGAGATATGCCATATTCTGGATTAAACTAAGGCTACTTTCATCTCGGAAAAATACGTCATGGTACTTTCACTAGGCGGAGTTGAAACCAAAAGCTAGTTATCGACAATTTAATGTGCATTTACATGTTGTTAACAGTATTTTTTCCAACATAAGATAATTGCATACCAGCAAAGACAACATAGAAAATGACTGAACACATTGCCGGCAACACACGCAAACATGATATGTCTCACGTACGCGGGAAATTCACGAAAAGAACCATTGTTCCGAGCTATAAAAGATGTAAACACGCGTCGCATCCACACTCTTATCCATTAGTTAGCGGAACGCGAAACAGTAATCGTGTTATGCGATATTTGATCGCTAGGGTTACGTTGTACGCGGGCCGCGGTTACCGGGATCCCGCCCGTTTCATATGCTATCGATGTTATTTGACTCTTGCGTATTTTGTCGACTTTTTCTTTGTGGGGAGAAGTTGGAACAATATGTAAAATATATAGAGTATGTTTTTGTACTTTACGGTTCATCCGTAAAAAATGTCACGAGATCATTGGGTTATTTGAGTTTAAATTATCAATTTACTTAAACAAGTTATATATAATGGAAGATGTTGTTATATAAGACCCGAGCGTCGTCATATCAACATTATAAGTACTTGTATGTATTTACAAGTGTCCTGAGATCTAGGGTATCTTTGTTCAGAGGAAAACAAATAAGTTGCCAAGATAAATGTAACAGTGCGAGTGTAATAACACTTCGCATTAAAATACTAAAGGGTTATCAACCCCAAACCCCAACAGTTTATAATCAGAAATAGAATATTTTTATATTTTCTGCGCAAACTAAAAAATATTTACTTTGTGAGAAGGAATACAAATATCATTACCGCCAAGCCTTGAAAATATTTATGAATATTTAAGAAGACTTAACTCGTTTAAGTTAAGTTTTAAGTTAAGTGGACGATAGCCTAGTCCGGAATAGAACGGTCTGCCCAGACAATCCGGTGGTTCGAAATCCAAGGCACACACCTCTGACTTTTCGAAGTTATGTATGCATTGTTTATCTATTATCGTTCGCTTTAACGGTGAAGGAAAACATCCTGAGGAAACCTATATACCTGACAATTCTCCATAAGAATTTCGAGGGTATGTGAATTCTGCCAATCCGTACTAGGCCAGCTTGGTAGACTAAGGCCTAAACCCTCTCAGTAGAGGAGGCCCGTGCTCAGCAGTGGGCACTATATAATACAGGGCTGGTATTATTATTATTTAACTCGTTTAAAGAGTTCTAATGAAGATGTTGATGAAAAATGTGTTTATATTACAATCACTTATAAATAACATGTTTAATAAACACACCGACGCGACGGCACACTTACTACACCTTTTCCTTACGCTCTCTACGCTTATAAGCGCTGAAAGATACGATAATTGATAACTATAAAAAATAAACATACATACATATACACTCACGCCTGTTATCCCCGAAGGGGTAGGCAGAGGCGCAACTAGTGCACCCACTTTTCGCCGTTATTCCGTCCCATGATGTGATAGGGGGCGAGCCTATCGCCATATCGGGCACAAATTCCAGACTCCGGGCTGATACTGAATAGAAAAACTCAATATCACTTTGCCCGACCCGGGGACCGAACCCGAGACCTCAGCTTTGCAGTCGTAAGTACAACTACGCCACCGAGGCAGTCATAAAATAAACATCGTCTTTAATATAGAGTAATTAGTTTTATCGCCTATTTGTTTAGGGAAATTACCTAAATGCCAACTAATCGTCCGCAACCCCACGACTTAATGTGGGGTCAAGATCACTAAAGCCCACCCACACCTCCACATTAATTAAACTACAAAATGTGCAGGAACAATAACTCATCACGGATCATCGGTGGAAGAAAGCCCGCTGTCCTACACAGCGATACACGACTAATAACTTAATTACAAGCCCACAAAGACTTTAATCACATGACACTGACCTAGCGTGTAGGTAAGCCGAGATAAGAAAAATGCGGTCTGCATGCGACGAATATCTTTGAGAATTTATGATTCGCTGCTTTCAAAGTAATATAATAATGATATGTTTATTGGTAGCTATTCAATTAGTACTTTCTCAAAATATAAAATAATTAAAATTATTTTATATTTTAAATTAAACGGTTACTCGAATATTTTTTTATTCGACACTAATGTAAAGGGATAGACCATAAGTAATTAAGTACTGTAATTTAAATTAGACGTGCTTTTAGCATACTTCCAAACTACAATATTTATAGTAAAATTACTGTAAATATTTGTTTATTTTATTAGTTTCAAGCTGTTGTTGCTTATGTACTTTGACAATAATATGGTGCAGGCTAATTTGAAGGTTCAAAGACGCATTTGTGTCGGTTTTGGCTGGTTGTGTTAAGTCGGAATATCGCTGGCAGTCGATTATTTTAGCTCTTATGCCATTCTAAGAACATCATAAAACCTCTATATAAAGTCTGTATAGGTATGACCAAAGAAGGAAAATTTCGCAGATATTAATTGGTGATATCCCCTTGCACTGGGAAATTTCAAAAACCCTGGCATTTGAAGGATAGCTGCTGTTCCATAAGTGATAGGAAAATCAACATCCTACGTAATAACCACATTTCAAATGCCGTAAATATTAGCTCCTTTGGATTGCAAGTTGCTTCCTATAAACAAAGTCAAAAACCTTTTAACTTTACCTCTTTATAATATTAATGTAAATATGAACTACACTATCAAGTACAGCACCACAATGACGCAATCATAGTCGGTTCGACGCTAGGCACAACACTTCCACGCTACATCCATTCTTACTCGCTAGCTTAAAAATATTACTAACTTGACCCGTGGGCCATGACTCATACAAAAATTCATAGCGTCCAGTATAATCCCTGCCATCCAATAAAAAAAATCCAATCCCCAAATTCGTCGCATACAGCTAGCAACGGCCCAAAGCGTACGCAGTAAGCCGTGTCAACTCAAACAGGCAGGTCGCCGTTTACATACACTCGGCTCGTGTTTATCGAACGCATTAACCTCTCGGATTCACGTCCTTGCACATTCGATATTAATTACCGCCATATATAATTCCATCCATGATTCATAAATATAGATCTGTTTTGCGTCGCGTTTATTCCTATGAAATTTAATATTCGCAGTTTCTCATGGAAAAATGCTCGCGTATCTCTGAAATGACCACTTACTCATAATTTTGTATATCATTAAAACCAGTTAAAGTAGAACAACACTAGTATTAAATAGTATTGGCGTAAAGTATAACCGTCAGTTTGTATAGTTATTGAAGCCGTCGAATTATGTAAATAAGATTTGTTTTAGTATTTCCAAGTTTGTCAAGGACAACGTCTGTGCCTTATTAACTGTTGTTTTTATTACGTTGAGTTCTGGGGACGTTTAAATCTGAGACCTTCGAATTTACAGCCGCTCAGGTTTCGCAAGGGTCGCGAATGTTTCAAATTTCCCTTCGATACGCCTTTGAAAAGAAATCATTACACTGGATTTTACGCCAATCAAAGCGGATCTAAATTTATGGAAATATTGGTTTTTGAATTCTTATTTAGAAAATCATAATAGTCAAGTATAATGCTCAACCATATTAAAAGCTGTATCTGTTATTATCAAGAAAAAAAAAACAGAAAAGGATTCATTTATTTTCATTTAATAATATCCGTGTGTTTATTGCGAAAAAGCACAACAAATTGGCATCGTTTAAACATTTTATTGACTTCCGAATTTCATTCTGAATCACCATCGTCCTACATTAAACGACAATCGAGTCTCAGGTTGACAGTTATTTCTTATAATCATTCGAATATACGAAAAGAGAAAAAAATACTTGTAACCGTCTTCAAGACTTACAATCCGATACCAAAAGTCAACGCTATAACCATTACATAAATCAGTCCAGAGTCCAAATAGAATAACTGAAAAGAAATAGTCTACGTTTCACATCAGCAGCACTCCTCGCCAACTCGATTTCAAAGGAATAGGTCTGGCTAGTGTTGGGACATGTCCTAACGATTGTCCGACATTCACCAACTAAATCTGAATCGCAAAATCGAGAGGAAAGTTCCTAACTATTACCGTTACGGTATCACTCCGACCTTCGGTAAATATTGTGGAAGTTTTTGCAAATGGTAAATATTGTGATGGCCGTCTGTAACAGACACAGGGAAATTGCGTTTCATATTCATGCCATGTTACTCACAAATGTTTTCAGTAGATGTTCCTAGAGATAGTAAACGTCGATTTGAATTTAGAATTTACATTGTTCGGATAAGAATATAGAAATCGTAAATAGTTGTCAGCAAAAAAAAATGTCGCTATAGTGGCCTCAGATTTTTCTTAGTTTGCTAGGCGGTCGAGAAATACAACTTAAAAAAACATTCGTATAAAGCACGATTTCTAATCCAGTAAATAATCTGCATTTTACTGATATACAAGTTAAAATACTAGGCCTGCATTCTACTTTTAACAGCACTAAAATGAAAGCATAAACAGACTTCTACACTAATAATTCAGCCAAATAACACCAAAACAATACAAATTATGCCAACTCATGTCCAGTTAATACGGAAACTGGTTGCAGGAGTCGCCGCTCTGCAGCCACCGGATCCGTTCGAAAGTTTCCACTACCATAGGGTTACCATAAATACTTGAAGCTAAACCGGGATATTTCTATGTCTAAGATATGACCCATGGTAAAATACGGAAGCCTTTTCTTTTATGCCTACGTAATTCACATGTCCCTTGTATTCATATATTATCCACCTACTAAAACTATAATTCTGAGACGATTTGTACATTAACCCGGACGACCGGGACGTTCAAAACCGGTGACATGTCCCGGTATGCCGGGATAGATGGCCACTCTACACTACCGGTCTTTAAGCACGAAATGTTGCCACTAAATAAGTTTCAGACGAATGTACACTCGCACTAGATTAATTCTACCAAAAGTTGTTAATTGCTAACACGATGTGAGATCATTAATCTTCTACGCTCTGGAATTTTTATTAGCGACTGTTACGCGGTTTTTACATTATTGAGATGAACTTGCATGTCTTCTGTAGCTTTGTTTTCAATTTACATAATTGCTCTCGCATTCCTGAGCTCAAAGGAAACTTAACTGTTCGAATCAATTACTCATATAATTAATCAATGACGAAGAAACTAAAAGATAAATTATATTTTATCGCTGCTATAACTAAATGAAATTTAACACGAAACTTCTGCAATCCATATAAACAAAATAATGCGGACACAGCACATTCTTCAGTATACAAATACTCGTGGTATTCTTTTTGCGCACATACACCACAATAAATTAAAAAAGTTTTGTATTCTTCGTCTATTTATTTTCGCTTCGATTCGGAAGTTCATATATCGATTTTATCTTCAAATTTTATAATAATGTGTTAAGAATAAAACTGGCTGAGATTGTGAATGTTTAATGGAAAGAAACATTGAACACATTCATTATTCTATCAATACATGCAGGATCGACAAATAAGATAATATAAACTCCTGTTCACCTTTTAGAAAACAATATTAGACGTATTACACCTAGCATGTCGGTTCTTATAAGAATCCGCCATATCGCGGTCATTTTGTTAAAACCCGCCAACGAGCCATAGAATTAGAAACATTCAGCCAACATCCCAAACCACATTAATGAAGTTTTGTGTACTAAACTTCGGCTCTTCGCAGTTCGGGTAAAACACAGTAACACGCACTATTCCATGGCTGCGCAGTCAATGCCACCACTTTTATATTGCGATGTTAGCAGACCGTTGCGAACGCGCCATTGCATCGATACAAAAAGCTTTTATTAGTGCGTATTGCGGCCGTTCATCCGTGTTATACATACACAATGTTGACATATTATCTAAAAAGCGTTGATTAACACACACACTCACGCCTTTTTTAAGAACCAAAAGACTATTCTGCTGTAATAAAAACAGTACCAAAACATTTAAAAAGACAAAACAAACACCGACCTAAACATGCTCCAACACATTTGTAACACAAAGGAACAGTAGCACTGTGGAAATTATTACTAACTATTATTGCTACGGTACTATTGGGAATCGGTCTACTGCCGGGACGTCTGTGTTCAAATGATTCATTGCAATATATTTTAAACAAAATAGATGGTTACGTTCCATATTGGAATTGATATTGGTTTTCACGTTATTGTTCGTGTATTGTTAACGCGGTGGAGAGGAAAGAGAAAATTAAGATATTTTATCAGGCGCAATAAGATAATATAACTTTTTATGCAATTATTGAAATTCTATTGTTCACCACCACCACTTTATATATTGCCTTGCAAGTTTTACCACTAGCAACTAGTGTTTTTACGTCTCGAACATACTAGACTTCACGCAATAAGCGTTTATAGCAATTAATGAAAAAAAGCACTGATAAAAATCTCTTCCAATTGACATATCAGCTGACAAACATACATCACAAAATTTTATCTATCATTAAAATTACACACCCAACCAAAACCAGTTGATGTTTCATAAAAATAAACACCTATTGGTGTCCTGATGGCGTTATAAACTACACCAATGCTATGGTAATTTTATTGGTATTAATAGTGCCTGGTTATTAATATAAACACAGGCTAATGACCCATACGTTAACGACACTGAAACCAGAGACAGGTGAAACAGTTACGTCGAGTTGTTTATCAGTGATATTGATCTAATTTACGCGTTTAGATAGTATATTATGTATTTTTAACGGACATAACTCTTTATTTTTTTATTTTTTTGTTGCATTGAATGACGAGACGAGCATGCCGTTCGCCTGATTGTAAGCGATACGACCACCCATAAACAGTAGCAACACCATCCATAGCATTCGACTGCGCTCGTCATCCTGAGACATAAGATGTTAAGTCTCCTTATGTCCAGTAGTTACACTGGCTACAATGTCCTTCAAACTGAAACACAACAGTGCATGCACACTGCTGCTTGGCGGTAGAAATAGAAATTGCGGTAGTACCCACCCAGACGGACTCTTACATATGAGAGACCTACCACCAGTTAAAGATGAAATCGGGGGAATTATTTTGAAGGGAGATAACGTCTATAAACAAATAGTGGCATTAATTTAAACTCAAAATCTATATTGGCTGGTATGTGCGCTATCGAGTCACTTACTTTAAGGCAGTATCCAACCTCTTATGAGTGACCAAAAGGTTAAGCTATCAGCGATCTTACAAGCCAAATAATAATGCATATTTCTGGTTTTTTGCAAACACGTACCTATTTACATATAATTTAGATTATGTTCTCTGAAATAAATTATATTCTGTTCTTTTACCAAAATGGCTATAGTATTCAGCATAGCTCTGTCATTTGAGCCACCATTAACTAACACCAGTCCAATACTGGACCTGTCAAAACATCGATTAGCAAAAGCAGCTCATAATATAACAGCATTACAATACAATTTTACTCACCAGCCCATAGACCATGGCATTTGTATGACACAAAACAAAATCACAGATATCGATGGTGTGGCGAGGTGTTGATTCGCTGGTGAAAGTGGTAGACAGCGTGACGATGTTGCCCGTCGCAAATCGCAAATTATCCTTGCTTCTCCCTATCTCGGACTGTTTAAAGGGAACAATTCATATACTTCAGCGATAAAGAAATTAATACTAACCCAAATATCTATGTATTTTTCATGACGTGAATTTGAAAATCTAATATAAATTACCTGTGATAATTTAAATCCAAGTGAAAATACATGCGATTCTTATTTCGTATGTTCTGTAAATAAAACCGTGGAGGCACAGGAACGTTACTAATAGACATCCTCGTTCTTAAAACGACTCATAGAAATACTTAATATATTAAATAATGCTATCCCAGCCACAATTTTCCTAAAAATAAACATAAACCCAAACATCAATGACTTCTCGAACAACCGAATAATCAAAAACCCCTAATCAGTCGTTTGAATTCAACGCTCAATCGAAAACCGCCTCATGTTTAGACCACACCGGGGAACTTAAAAAAACATATTATCGTTGCATTATCGGAGAAATGGAGGAAGTGTGAATGACAGTTCGTGAGTTCACCGCGCACGTTTCCAACATGCATAACAACACATTCTCCAAAACCTTCGTGACCGCTTACCTGTAAACGTTAGAAGCTACGTGGTCATGTCAGCTTGAAATTTTCTATACGTTCTAAATGCCATAATAATACCAGCCCTGCATCATATACTGATCACTGCTGAGCAGGACCTCATCTACTGAAAGGGTTTTAGGCCTTAGTCGCTCACGCTGGCCTAATACCATTGAATCGTTGGAAAATAACAACATTAAACTCCGATCCGATATTTCTATCCTCGAAAGAAAAATACAAACACTTGAAAAGTCATCCAGGGGATGTAATGTTGAAATTCATGCCGTACCAGAAAAACGTAACGAAAATGTCTTGGACCTATTGAAGAAAATTTGTGAGGTGATCAATATGCCTTTACTTGATGGAGATATCCGCTCCGTTCGCCGTATTGCCAAGCTGGATTCCTCGTCTGGCCGTCCCAGGAACATATTACTAACCCTTCCTTCTGAACGCCATCGTGACACCTTCATCTCATATTTCAAGAGGTACAATAAGGATAACAAGTCAAACCCTCTGAATTCTGTACACCTTGGTATTCCTGGAGAAAAACGCACTATTTACGTAGCCGAACATCTGTCACCGGAAATTAAACAGCTACACATGGCTACGCGTAAGACTGCTAAGGAACGTAGTTATAAGTATGTATGGGTGAAATATAATCGCGTCTACATAAGAAAGAGTGATGATACTCCGGCAATTCACATCAAAGACATTAACAGTCTAAATAAGATACTTTGATAAGTTCTCGCTATTTATTTTATAATAGTAGTTGTCTTTTTTTTATTTTTTATTAATCTGTTATTATTTTTTGTTTAAATTATTCCAATGCTTCTATTTGGTAATTGCTTTTGTTTTCATAATGTTAAAGATTTATTATCAAAATGTTAATAGAATAAGAAGCAGAACTTCAGAATTTATGTTAAATACTTTAAACTTCGACTTTGATATAATATGCCTTACAGAAACAAATTTCAATGACAGTGTATTTGATGGTGAATTTATTGACCAAAGATATAATGTTTTCCGTAGGGATCGTCAATCCTCTAGTTCAATAAAAAATGAAGGTGGTGGTGTTATGTTGGCCATTAAAAAGAATTATAATGTACTAAGGCAATCGCAATGGGATAGTACAACGGAGGATGTTTGGATAAGCATTTTACCACCAAAAGCCTCAGATCCGATCATTCATGTTTGTGTCTGTTATCTTCCTCCTGACATTCCAGTTGAGGAACTTAAATCTTTCCATAAAAATGTTCAAAATAATATTCTTACAGCGAATACCCGTGACATTTTCTTAACAATAGGCGACTTTAATACAAGGAATATAACATGGTCATCAGTTTCAAACAGTAATTTTTTAACTGCAAGTAATGCGACCGACACGAAATCTACACTTCTCCTAAATACTATTTTTATATGTAACCTCTATCAATTTAATGGTACATTTAACATAAATAACCGTTTACTTGATTTAGTTTTTTCAACTTGTACAGATGTACAAGTTGTTGAATCTATTCCTATAATACGTGTCGATAATTATCACCCCCCACTGTTAATAACTTTCAGTAGCAATACAAATTACAAGTTTGTAAAATGCGTACCTCGTAGTCGTTTAAATTTTTACAAAGCTAATTACAGCGCTATTAAATACGATTTATTGAATGTGGATTGGTCTCAGCTTTTACATAACGTTGATACCGATATAGCAATTGAAAAATTTTATGTTATCATTAATGAAATAATCTCTAGACATACTCTTTATAAGAAACCTTATTTAAACAATTACCCATTCTGGTTCTCTTCTGGTTTAATGGCGTGCCTCAAGGAGAAAAATAAATATCACCAACACTATAAAAAATTTCAAAACCCTCGCGACTATGATACCTTTTCACTATTGCGCAATAGAGCTAAAAAATTGTTAAAGAGAGACTACAATGACTTTATTTCGTCTACAGAAAGCGCATTACCTAACAATATCAAGGCTTTCTGGAAGTATGTTAATGTGAAAAGGGGCGCTAAATTTATACCTCGAGTAATGAAATATGGTAACACAATTTCCAAAAATGGCCAAGATGCTTGTGAATTATTCTCTGATTATTTTGGTTCTGTTTTCGAATCAACATCCCCTCAGCATACACATTGTATTGGAACATATTATTGTTCGAATAGCGTCCTCTCTTCCATAACCATAACCGAAAAAGAAATAGTCAAAAAAATTAACACGCTTGATGTCAAAAAGGGTGCAGGCCCTGATGGAATACCTACTTTCTTTATTAAAAAGTGCAAACAAGAACTCATTAGTCCACTACTACACATTTTCAACTTATCATTAAAAACAGGTAATTTCCCACGTCTTTGGAAAACAGCCCATATCATTCCCATTCACAAGACAGGTGATGTAACGGACTGTCGTAATTATAGACCAATTAGTATCTTGTCGTGTTTGGGTAAAATTTTTGAATCTATCATCTTCGATCATATTTACTATCACATAAAGCCAATGATATCATTGAATCAACACGGGTTCGTAAAAAATAAAAGTACCATTAGTAATCTTCTGGAATACAAAAATTACCTTTGCAAATGCTTCGCTAGGGGAGGTCAGGTTGATTCAATTTACACGGACTTTCAGAAAGCATTTGATAAAGTTAACCACTCAATACTGGAATCAAAATTGGCGTCATTTGGTATTCATGGAAGTCTTCTGAGGTGGCTTATCTCATATCTAAGGAACAGGAATCAATTAGTTATCTTGAAAGGCTTTATTTCATCCTCAGTCACTATCACATCTGGGGTCCCTCAGGGTTCTCATTTGGGGCCTCTTTTCTTTATCATGTTTATAAATGATCTCGCTAAAAGCTTAAACTCGCCAAGCCTACTATATGCGGATGACTTAAAAGTATTTCGTACCATAGAGAGTGATGTAGATTGTAAAAAGCTTCAGAGTGACTTAACAAAAATATCAGAATGGTGCTCTCTTAATTTTATGTTTTTAAACACAGATAAATGTTTCGTGGTCTCATTCTCAAACAAACGCCAGAAAATAATATACCATTACAAAATTGCTAGCCACTTATTAAAGCGCCAAACATTTGCAAAAGATCTCGGAGTAATTTTTGATGACAAATTAACTTTTCGAAATCATTATGAACGTATCTCAACTAAATCCCTACAAATGCTTGGTTTTATCACAAGAGTTACTAAAGATTTTAAACATCCACAATCTCTCCTATATCTTTATAACAGTCTTGTCAGAAGTGTACTAGAATATGGTGCAGTAGTTTGGTCTCCTTGTTACAAAGTTCACTCCAATAATATAGAAAGCGTCCAAAGGAAATGTCTACGCATTGCCAGCTACATATCTCATAAAGGTCGTAATTCTTTTACATACGAACAAAGACTTGATACTTTTAATATGACCTCTCTTTTCATCAGGCGTCAGCAGCAAGACCTAATATATCTTCATAAAATACTTCATTCGCATTTGGACTCTCCAACATTATTGTCATCCCTTAAAATTAATACCAACTATACTGTACGCAACCCCAGGATTTTCTCGTTACAAGTCTATAAAAATAACACATCTTTTTACAACCCTGTTACAAGAATCTGTAGGCTTTACAACAACCTCACCCTAGATCATAATATAGAAATCGATGTGTTTAACTCCAACTCTAATGCTTTTAGAAGACAGATAAAGAAAATCCTAAAGTGATTGTTATTTTATGTGGTACTAGCTCTTGCCCGCGACTTCGCCCGCGTTAATAAGTTTTTCCGGGATAGGGGTTCCGCTTTACATTTTTCCGGGCTAAAAAGTGACCTATGTGTTTGTCCAGAACATGATCTGCCCGTGTGCCGAATTTCATCGAAATCCGTTCAGTGGTTTTTGTGTAAAAGTGTAACAAACATCCATCCATCTATACTTACAGAATTTCGCGTTTATAATATTAGTAGGATTAAAATGTTTTATCACCCATTTATTCATGTCTTAAATGTGTCGCCTTAAAAGAGACTGTAACATATTATCATGTTTGCCACCCATTCATTGTTATATCCATTATATATATATATATTTTTTTTTTTTTCTTGAATTGAAATGTAGCACTTTGTTGATGCCCATACTAATGCACATCACATTTTTTTTTTCTTTTTTTAATACTGTGTTTACCTATGTTTAACATGCTGTGTATACATAGTTAGGGATACAACCTAGTCCTATTCAGGTATTGTATAAGCTATTTTGATGTATAATTTTGGCTGTATTCTGTTTTGTGTACCTTGTAATAAATAAATAAATAAATAAATAATACGGTCTACTAAATGCCAAATCAGTAAAATAATGAAAAAATAATTGTTTAGGAAACAAGTGGAAATTTTGAGATCAAACTGGCAAAACAACATTACTAGTCATTTACAGTGTCGAATAAAATTTACAAAACATTTTGAGTCAGATTTGCGAAAAAATACCTGATATTAGTCATCATCCCCGTGATAGAAGCAATGCATGCAAAATAAATAAATTAAATGCAAAACTAATTTATTGTTCTGCACTAACCAATGTTACTTTGATGTAATAAAACATACACTTAAAAAGCTTTACAAACGACACCGCCACAAGCAAAAAACAATACATTCAGAAAATTAATTAAAAGCCGTAACTTGCTTGAACAAACTTGTGCTCTTGACGTTAGAAATTAAAACTGTGCACTAAAATACACATTTACAACAAATATAATTATATCAAACAATGCAATCGCAAACTTTCATACAGCACTAGCATTTAAAGTACCTCCGCAATTACACAAAGGACGTTGTCACCCTCAAACCACTGACTGACCGCGCGAGTGAGACAAGGACAGTGTATTAATATAAGAATATATTATTATGGACTAGGAAGTCTGTCAACATCCATTTGTGGATGTCGCCCGGCGCGATGCACTTGCAAGCACGTCCGGGTCATGAAACTTGTATTAGTTTCGAGTCCATATTAAACATTTATTGGGGACTGTTGTCTCAGTTGGTTTCAAGACAATTATACAACTCGAGTCATCTCTCTTGAAATGCTATGAGACCTCGTTGTTGAGAACATTTTCCTCGTTGAAGGATAGAAAACTTTAACCGTGGAAGCAACCAATGCAGTCATATTAAAAATATTTCTAAATTTCTGTTGCATTACTCTTCATTCACGTCAAAATTTTCGGCAAATATTATAAAATGTCACAAGAGGAGAAGTAAAGTTATAATATTCTTTTGATTCCCCAAAATCTGAATAATCAAAAATAACATAACTGTCAGCTGCGTAACAATTTCACCAAAAGTCCGATATTCGGTTATTTGATTTCAGTTTCGATAGCTGTCCAAACTTTGTCGAAAATTCCGTTAGACGTGTATAAACCCACCGTCGAATTTCCTTCGTTTCCATCACTTTATTAAATTCTGAAACCCAATCAGACAGCGTTCGCAACAGGCTTTAACGTAACTATTGTGTCCGTGGCAATTTGTGAACTTTTTCAAACACGAAATAACCATAGCAACAGACTATATTGAACCCGTTTCTTTCGTCGGTAATTCGATATACAGAAAGTTTACAAATAACTTGAACCTTGTTTCTTGTGTACTAAAGCCTGTATTTGTGCGTTGAAAGGCGATGTCGTTATGATAAGTACCCAAGTTGGAATGGCGTATAAAGGGATCAATTACGCACTAGTCGCCAGTTGAGTGATATGGGTTTATTTATGTGTATTCAATAGAGCGAAATGCATTACAAGACGAGATGAAAGTGGCCGATTTCGAATCGATTTTGCTACTTCAGTTGACAGTGGACGCAACGGGAAGGTTGGTCTTCTTACCGTAATATGCTTTGTCTATGAAGATACCGAAATGGGTTAATGACAAAACTCAGCTGTACTAGTTTTTTACGTGGTAAAGCTACATGTATGGATGACACTAGTATATTGAATTTGATTTTCAATAAGTAGAAAGTATATATTATACTAGCTTTTGCCCGCAGCTCCGCCCGCGTGAATGAGTTTTTCCGGGACAAAAGTCCCGCTCTATATTTTCCAGGACACAATCTACCCGTGCGCCAAATTTCATCAAAATCTGTTCAGTAGTTTTTGCGTGAAAGAGAAACAAACATCCATACATTCTTACAAACTTTCGCATTTATAATATTAGTAGGATGCCGCAAAGACGCCTCTTAAAATTAATTTAAACTGCCCTCTTTATTAACCAACTTCAAACAACAACCAACCAATCAACCAATCAACTGAAAATGGCAAAAGGCGTGATGCTGTGTCATTTTTTTTTATTTGTAGCAGCCGTTAATGTAAATACAAACGTTTTAAAATACAAAATTAGTACATAACAAATAGTCTTACATAAGACTAGTACACATAGCACGACATACAAAAATAGTCCTTGACGACTCACAACTTCGCGCCTCATAATCGTGTGAACATATCTCACCCTCGACATTCGTCGCATCCGTCTCCGAATAAACTGTTCGTGTACTACGACCCTAGTGATGGCCTGACGGAATGGGCTTAGGGCTGAAACTAGTTCAAAAGCGTCATAATATATTTAAATTCAAAGATTTGAAGGGGTTTTTTCCAATATATTACAACTAACGTTTTTGTAAGAGTGGACGATAGCGTCGTTGGGAATGGAACAGTCTGCCGAGACAATGTCCGGGGGTTCAAAACCTAAGGCACACACCTCTGGCTTTTCGAAGTAACGTGTGTATTATTTATCAATTATCGTTCTCTTTAACTGTGAAGGAAAACATCGTGAGGAAACCTACATACCTGAGATTTTTCCCTTAGAATTTCGAGGGTATGTGAAGTCTGCCAACCCGCACTAGGCCAGCGGGGTGGACTAAGGCCGAACTCCTCTCAGAAGTAGAGGAGGCCAATGCTCAGCAGTGGGCAGTATATAATACAGGGCTGATTGCATTGTAACATTTTTGAGAAAAAGAGTTTAACATAAAGAATTTCAAGATATTATACCTACCTTGAATCTTTGTCAGATAGTATAGTTTTATCTCAGTATTTACAATTCCTCTTATCATTAATTTAACACTTGTGTAGGTATTGCTGATAATTCCACTATACACATTAATGATAACAATTACATCATCTTATTAACCTAAG
Organism: Lapara coniferarum; assembly: GCA_949316025.1. Lineage (NCBI taxonomy): Eukaryota > Metazoa > Arthropoda > Insecta > Lepidoptera > Sphingidae > Lapara > Lapara coniferarum. The sequence goes on along the minus strand of OX438920.1, from coordinate 35,539,796 downwards.
CTGTGATTATCTGTATTTGTTTCACCCTGGCCTAATCTGATCTTGAATGTAATCTAACATAACCTATTACCCTGTTTGCAAATCAGCTCATAGAAAACTAAGCAATTTTAAATGAAATTATCGCCACACGGTAATCGAGAAACTGAAGAAATATTTCTTGTAATATTATAAATAATAAAAAAATACGTATACCATATCCGTAATCTGCAAACGTCTTTTCTGTGTCCAATAAGTTCTTCCCAAAAACGAAACATAAAATCCAATACCTTATCAATCAACATTCAACCAAAGCCGAATGCCGATGTAGATATACAAAGTGCCAACCCTAAATCCGTTCGCAAACTATGTCCGCTGGCGGGGTCACAAACGAGCGCGCGTCAGTGCGTCCCAGCGTCAGGGCTGACACGCGCGATTTATCCGGGACTTGACCCTGCGCGTCCGGTGCCGCCAATTGACACATTTGTCAAACTGATGACCACCCTAGATGGCGGAATGTTTGACGGACATTTCATTGCGGGGTAAAATATCGATTTTAGGAGACAAATTGGTACATGGACTACAATTCACATTATAGTAGAGAAGTATAGCCAAAAATATGACCGCAATTGAAACCACCAAAGTGTTAAGACTAATAAAAAAAATTGCAAAAAATATTCTTGCTAGCGATTTCTTTTGCAATATCTTCGGGTAATATCTGGTTAACAACGTTTTACATATAATAAAAACTATCTACATTTATACAAAAAGCAAATATCAAGTAAAAAGCCAATTTTCTGCGTCGTGGTTATGAATTCTAAGCTTCAAACTAGCTAAAATATTCGATGTCTGCTCAATTATACGTGGATCCATTTTTTGCTGAACTATGAAATTGGTTCTACGATTGAAACTTGAGTATAGATCTATGTAATCAGATAAGACAAAGCGCTCTGGTGAGAAATGTATATTTTATTCATTGCACATTTACCTATCTGGCGCATAGGCGACTGAGGTCACAGAATTCATATCAGCTGTCGCGGTATCAAACAACCTCGATAGATAATACGTGTTAGAATACAAATACTACATTCGGACGTGTCCGTTTGGGTGGAAAGTGTTAAAACAAATGTGTGACAGTCGCGAGGTGACCTGGCTGACAGTCTGATACTTGTTAGTAGGTAAGTTAATTGTATTTTGTGGTTCAAAGGCAGTAAAATGTATTACAGGCTACTTGGAGACAAGTGAACGAGTCTGTTTTTATTTCAAAAAAGTGTAACAGAAGCCACATTCGAATTTCGAAAGATTTTCAACTCGATGGAATGTTATAAATTCAAAACATTTTATAAATCAGTCTACCGGCTCATATCATCATAAAAAATCGCCGGCATTTTCCGAATGCTTAACATTCACAAATTTCCATTTTTGAAACGTTACTGCGTCATTTCGCCGCAGTAAAAACAATTCATATCGTCGTGCCTTGGTGTCTGCCGGCTTGCCTTGCATTTTGGAACCGCCTGGTTTGAGTCGCTCCTATGGGAAGCGGCCGGATGGGCTGACTCTAATTCCATGGCGTAAAGGTCGTGGTCTTTTGTGGGACGCGACTTGTGTTAGTACATACGCCGCTTCTCACTTGCCACGCACTATGGATAAAGCTGGTTCGGCTGCCGAATGGGCGGCAGTTCAAAAACACACGAAATATTCCACACTCGAACGGACATATTTCTTCATTCCCTTCGCGGTGGAGACTAGTGGAGTGTGGTGTGCAGAGGCTAAGGACTTTGTGCGGGAATTGGGGCAACGTTTAAGGAAAAGGGTGAGGATTTCCGTTCTGAATCATATCTGGTGCAACACATATCTCTCGCGATACAGCGTGGTAATGTTGCCAGCGTCCTGGGCACCTTTGCGCCAGGGATGGTCCGAGGCGGCCTCTTCGACTAGGTTTATGAGGGAAAAAAATATAAATGTAAAAAATAAAATAAACAAATAGAATTATATTGGAAACTTAATTAAACGTGTATAGCTTTAAATTTATTTAGTTATAAGTTATTTTTAAAATTGTTTTTATATTGATTTTGTGCATTCTGACTAAGAATTTGTAACACTTACCTGATTTCAAATTAAAATAATTCATATCCAATTCTGAAAAATTGTACTCAAATTCTGATACACGATACGAATAAACAAAAATGTTTTTGTATTCAGCGATCAAATTATAGTTACCTCGACACGACAGTAAGTGGTTTCTACTGCCGTGACCGCCGTAGTAATCGACTGACTAGTCTTTCGCGTTAAATGGCGGATGCACCATTCAACGCATACACAAAAAAGTGATAATTGGAATTTCCAGCCAACAAAGATCGAATGACATTGGTTTTTCGAAACATTACAAAAGGATTTTATTGTATTTCAATAGATCTTCGGATGATGGACGAAAAAATCAGCAACTGTGATTACGTTACGCTCCGATGCGCCATTGTTGCGAAGTCTAGAAAAAGTTCTTACCTATTCAGTTAGACTCGATGGAATATTTTGTGATCTCTCTTTTCGCAATACTGACCTGTAACAAAAAAAAATTCTCAATAAAAATTTACAATCATTGTAATCGTAAACACAAGACTAAATATCTAGTAGAAAAAATATTTTAATAACTAAGGTGTTAAGTACATTTATAACTATCAATGTCAGACCAAATATACTAAGAAATCGATACATTAAAAAAGAAGTCTTTAATTTTTACATTAAAAACCTCGCAGTCGACTTCGTAAAAGACGCAAAAATCCTCTGGATGCAGGCCGCTTCTGACAGGTTGGTCTGGAAATCTTTGGGGGAGGCCTATGTTCAGCAGTAGACTTCTAAAAGCTGAAGAAAAAGAAGAAACTTGCAGTTTTGAAATCAGATGCCAACAAATTGCCGCTAGTCTCCAAAAACATACATATTTTGAGTTACAACTCAATCTTTTTGTTGCGATAGTCAACAGTAGCCACAGATGCAAATATCGCAATTTCCCAGCTGAGGTATGGATTAGGAAGTCGACTACACAGTGGGGGAACCAGTCGACATTACGATTTATGCGGGATTAGAAACGCAATGATTTCCCTTAACCAGTACTATCGCGTTAATACATAAAGTGCACACTGACTTCGTTGTTTAAGTTATCTAATGTTTATAAAAGTAATTTGTTCTGTTTGTCTGCTTCAGGTTTGCTTCTGGTCGACGAGTTTTCAAGTGGTTTTGTATCGTACGTCGTTTGTTGTTAAATATGTGACAACAATGATAAATGTTGTTAGTTAGGATAATCTTGGTTAGTTACTCTGGGTACGCGCGGAAGGTCTTTGCATCGATTGAGTGTATGCAGATAATTAATTAAAAGTTGGATGGAAAATACTAGGGAAGATACTCTTTTCAACGTTATAGAGAATAGTGTTTGTCTATTTTATTACAGTAATAATTATGTATGAAGAAGATTTAAACACTTGTTTGATACTCAAAAATGCACAGACTTCAAAGCCTACAAGCATAGAAACAAGAAATGCTATATCTGTAGAGAATTATAAATATGTACTTAATATGATAACTGATATTCATAATAAAACTCATTTTAAAATGATGGTGACAAATTGGTCAATAACTAACTATCATAATTATTAACAAAAAATGTTAATAACGAATAACCATCCGTTCACACACGAGTTGTTGACATAAAAAAGAACATAAACATTCCAAATAGTGTATCGCATTTCAATGCTATTTATAAATGAGTGTTCAAAAATAAATATCTATAAAACCTCAGCGGAAACCACACCTTTGGGTAACGTGATAGATAGAACTAATATGATGTTTGTGGTGCTACCATCAATTCCTGTAAGTTAATGCTGCTTTTACATTTTGTATTGAATATCAGATTCAATAAATGCTTAGTTTGTTTTAACTCGTTCACTGCGCAGCCGTTTTTGCTTAGCTGTCTTTGGGCGCGATACAAGTTACTAATTCTGACTGGTACCTTGACTTACAGTTGGGGCGCTACCAGTCTTGAAGGTCTGGTACAGATACCTTCATTAAGATGTTTATATTTTTGCATTGAAAATAGGTAATTATTTTTTAAGAATATAGAGGTTAATATATGAATGAATCGTACCATCGCCCAACTTAGACTATCTAACCAATGGACACGATATGGCCGTAATGCGCAAACATTTTTTTCTGCTAATCCTGACGGGGGGCAAGGTAGACACGGATAGCACATATTTAACAAAAAAATCCATACGTGCAGGGCTGAATATAAGGTCGCTTTTTACACAATAACAACAAAAATCACAATTTCTCTGGAGCACCACTTTATGTCATTATCGTATAATGTAATGACAGCGATCGCAAGTCACATAGGTGTTAATAAAAGTTTATAACCAGCTGCGCATGTAAGATCAACGAAGGGTTCTCCTGGTCATCCCATCTCCTTTGCATTGCTAGATACTCAAAGTCGCCCAAGGATATTATACCATATAATTTTGTTAATAGAAGCTTTTGAAAATACCAGTATTTTACCCGGTACAGCACCGGCATAAATAGCAAATCGAAAGCAATTAGTCATTACTAATTTGTTGATACTGCAGCTTGTAAGTCCGTGCGAATTACGCGTCTGTTGTTCCGCAGACCCCACTATCGACACACACACGCACTTAAGTAACTACTCTATAGTATTGTATTTGTAACCTTATAATTAATTAAGTGAAATAAACTCAGTGTCTTCCCAAGTTTTATTTATCTCTGTACACAATCCCAAGAACTGCACACACACGCATACACAACAGATTTAAGACATTAATCAGCAAACGCAATAAAATGGGAGATTATAAAAATAATTCCCATAGAGGAGTGTTATTACCAACACTTATGTATGGTAGTGACAGCTGGATATGGCAGAAAAAGGACGAAAGTAAGATTGAAGCAGTAGAAATGAGAGCATTAAGAGGCATGTGTGGGGTGACTGTGTGTGATAGAGTGCGGAATACTAGGGTGATGGACATGTGTGGAGTAGATGATTGTGGTGGAATAGATGATTGTAGTGACCAAAATCGAGAAGGGTATGCTAAGGTGCTTTGGCATTTGGAGAGGGTTAATGACAGGAGACTAACAAAGAGGATATATTAGGCAAGTGTGTATGAAAAGGCCAGTAGGGGTCGACAGCACCGAATCTTCGAATGTCAGATATCTGGCATTCTAAGTAAAGCCCAGTTCAAAAGTACCCTGAACCGGCGGTAGTGCAGGAAAAGATTGATGAAGGTGGAGGAATCGAACAAAGTAACAATTTATAGTCTCTGTCTACCCCTACAGGACAGGGGCATGATACTATGTTTCTATGTATTATAAAAATAAAATGTTTAAACACCAATTCTTAACAATTGTTAGTACACATACTTAACCTTACTCATAAACTAAAACTAAACTAAACTGATGCAGACTAATTTACAAACGCAACAATAGTAATCGATGTGTTGAAACAATGAAAGTTTAATTATTTATTGCTTAACCAATTGGAACCTAAAGCAATAATACAAAGGATTACGACAAAACTAACTTCACGACCTAAAAATACTAAGATAATAAAATCCATTACTCGCCGAACAAGGTCGCTCTAGAAAAAATCAACATTCGTATTTATTACAGCTTTTTCGGTATAATAGCTCATGTGGTAACAAATTATGTCTACGATTGTGGGTTCGAGACAACTCGTAAGTTAATACCGCAATAAGTAGTGCAACTTTGAGACGATGATGTTGAGCGCAAAGCAAATACACTGCCATATGTAACTCACAAATTTTTGCCTACCGGATGCTATATAACTTTAGGAAACTATAAATTAAACAGTATACATTGCGAAGCCGAAATACCACAATAAAAATGTATTAATTCCCCAAAAATCACTTCGTTTTTTTTATGGCATTGAATGACGAGACGAGCATGCCGTTCTCCTAATAGTAAGCGATACGACCACCCATAAACAGTAGCTACAACATATAGCAGCTTGAGTTATAAAGTACTGTGTGGCATTCCACTGTGCTCGTCATTCTGAGACATAAGACGTTAAGTTTACCCACCCAGACGGACTAATACATATATAAGAGTCCTACCACCAGTAAAATCATCAATCATCAACCACTTCGTATCATGAAATAAAAATCAAACACACTCATAAGATACTTTCATTTTATTTTCATTTCGAAACCGACCTGAGTAAACAAGAAAACCCATAATGATATATTTTTCCGGTCTGTTTGCTGAAAATGTATTTTTTACTGGGCAAACCCAACAATAAGCCGGGTATATGATGTAAAGCGAAACAATTCTTTTGTCTGTCAGCAGATATGTATTCTGTCGAGAGACTGATGGGTCCGCCCCCCGTAATTAGAACCTTTTTTTATTCTTTTTCGTGGCCATTAATGTTTTACTCGCGGAACAAGCGTTTTTATGGGTCGTGCGATTGCAACAAAGATAAATATCAACATCTGTTTTTTTTTTTTTTCAAAAACAAATTTAATAATTGTACTGTCACGGTTACATAAAGTATCGGACGTTGTGAAATTGGAATGGTTAGGTTTGTGATTTAAGCTTTCAGAATTGTTGAGCTAGTTTCCAAAAGCAGAGTTATCAGAATAAGATTTTTATATTAGAATCATGTCAATACTTATGAGTTGAAATAGTTTTCTTCCAGATCAACCAACAATCCACGCGAACATCTTTTAACCAAAATGTGCATTTCCAACATAAAGACTCTTCATTCTTGACATTCTGCATTCTGCAATAGCTGGCACGGACTCAAACACGCCGTTTAAATTATGAACACCGTACAATTTTGTTGGTGCCCTGTAGAAACGCTGACTGCGTCCCTATGCATAGATCACGGTACATTCGTGGGAGTCTTTATTAACTTGCCAGGCGAAATTCCCGTTCTTTGTTATGTATTAACCGGTCTAGACCTAAGGCTGGCTGAATTACAACACAATGGATACCTTAAAAATCACGTCTGAAGAGCTTTTTGTTGCTAAACCCTCGAATAAAATAAGAAGTAGAAAACAAAATTTGATATTGCTTGCAGCTTTTAAAAACCTTTTAAATTTTAAAAACCTTCTTAACCTCTTGCGTACAGAGCGCTGGCCACACTGGCGCAAGCGCAATTTTTCGCGTGTCTGTCAACACGCGAAAATCGACCTACACGCACACACATAAGGCGCGTCAACACGCACACATATCGAGTTTGACAGCTGTCAGACCGGCCCGATTGGGCCGGTCGGGGCTCGAGAGGTTAATGCTATAACAAGCGAATTTAATAAGACTTGTGGGGTTAAATCAATTACAATAAAAAATAAATTAATATTTAGTGCCTGGGCAACTAAAGGCATAAGGCGTAGTAGAGATGTTCTTTACGAATTATACGACAAAAGGTCCTTTACACCTGATGTCAAATTTGCTAATTATGTGAGAACATACTCTAAAATTTTTAAAATAGTGTGTAAACTGGCTAAAGCTTCTTACGTTAGGGACAATATAAAAAAATCGGATAATAAAATAAAAACAACGTGGAAAATAATTAATTCTGAAACTGGCCAAATTAGGACTGACAAGGAAATCGCACTTAATATAAATGACGTACTGGTTTCTGATAAAAATACCGTTGCCAACTTTTTCGATAACTACTTCACTAACATTCCCTTTGAAACTACAAAAGGTCTATCATCTTCACCTGAAGCCGCTGAAGTTCTGCTCAGGCGTAATGTCAATTACTCGCAACACAATTTTGAATTTAAAGTAGTTAGCAATTACGATGTTGTCAAAGCGTTTAGAAGCTTAAAACTAAAGACCACTGAAGATGTCTGGGGGTTATCAGTCAAAGCGTTAGAATCGGTCATAGTTAGGATTGCCCCAATATTAGCGGAAATATTCAATTTCTGTATTAAAGACGGCATATTTCCGGATCTCATGAAAATAAGTAAAGTCGTACCAATTTTTAAATCAGGATGCTTAAATAATCCTTCTAATTACAGGCCGATATCCATACTACCAGCATTAAGCAAAATTTTTGAAAAACTAATGTTACTACAAATGCTGTTGCACTTTAATCAAAATGACATTCTACATAATAGGCAGTTCGGTTTTACCCAGGGCCGGTCTACACAAGATGCCGGTCATGCCTTAGTTAGATCTGTACTCGAATCCTGGGAGGGATCACAGGATGCCTTGGGGGTCTTTTGTGATCTCTCCAAGGCATTCGACTGCGTTGACCACAGAACACTAATTTTGAAACTTAATTTCTATGGTATTCGGGGACAAGCACTTAAATTGGTATCATCGTATCTTTCAGATCGGCATCAAAAAGTATACATCGATAATATTAATTCTATAGGATCTCCTGTTAGTATAGGGGTACCTCAGGGTTCCATATTAGGACCGTTCTTATTCCTAGTGTACATAAATGACTTACCTTACATGATAAATAGCAAAGCGGATGTAGTTTTATTTGCTGATGATACCTCACTTATTTTTAAGATCAATAGGAAAAATGAGACTTTTGTAGAGCCTAATGAAACACTTGGTTTCATTTCAGACTGGTTTTCCGCAAACAATCTACTTTTGAACGCGGCGAAAACCAAATGTATAAAATTTTCCCTACTACACAATACTCAACATGTTTCGAATATTGTATTAGATAAAAAAGTCTTAGATCTTGTTCCTTCTACTGTCTTTCTTGGAATAACAGTTGATGCTAAGCTACAGTGGAGTTCGCATATACATAGAATAGCTGGTAAATTAAGCTCCGCTGTTTTTGCTATTAGAAAGATTAGGCAACTGACAGACGTGGCGACGGCCAGGTTAGTGTATTTTGCTTACTTTCATAGTATTATGTCGTACTGTGTTCTGCTATGGGGTTCTGCAGCTGATCTGCAGACTATTTTCATATTGCAGAAAAGAGCTGTTCGCGCTATTTATGATCTTCGATCCCGCGACTCTCTTCGAGACCTTTTTAAAGATATTAATATACTAACCTTGCCCGCTGAATACATATTCCAAAACATAATGTATGTCCGCAGAAATCTAGATAGCTTTACAAAAATCAGTGATATACATTGCATAAATACAAGAAACAAAAATAAACTTGCAGTTCCAAAGTTTAGGCTCAGCAAAACAAGTAATTCGTTTATGGGCAACTGCATTAAATTCTATAATAAGCTTCCTTCTGAAGTAATAAATCTGCCTGAAATCCAATTTAAGCCTTATGTTAAACGTGCATTGATTTCTAGAGGCTACTACAAAGTGACAGACTATTTAAATGACAAGGATATTTGGAATCAGTCCTGCGCACAGCACTAAGGCACCGGGCTTTCACATTGAGCGCCTAAAAAAAAAATTATTATAATATGACATTTATATGGCTAGGTCCATATTGTATTTTTTACATATATTTCTTTTTTTTTTAATTTGTGACATTTAAATTCAATTTATTTAATATGACATTTTTTAATTATTTTTTTTGCTTTTGACATTTTGACATTGCTCTATTATTGTGACGACCGATCTATATCTTATCACTGTTAATGACTAAAGATATGATGTAGTTATTTAGTGTAAATTGTATTTGTAAGCGTGGGTTAATGCATCATGAACGCCAATATATTGTTATTTGGTTGCTTCGTAGTAGTACTTCATTTATATCTTAGGGCTACATTCATGTATGCATTAACCTATGTATTAATCATACTGTAAAATATATATTTAAAAAAAATGCAGTATATCATGACAATTGATGACGAAAAAATTAAGCCCGGAGTTTCTTTCTGCCTTTCTTCTTCGGGTCGTCATCGCTTAGGTAGCTAGTGAAAGGCTGGTAGGTTAGCTAGGCTAGGACCTTTTTATCCTCGCCGGCGAGGACCGTGGCGTTTCCTTTCCTCGTAATGTAAAGATACTCCTTCCCTTTCTTTTATATCAGCTCCACTTCTCCTTTCCCTAGCCCTTTTCCCGTCCCTAATGTCCGTGTCCTCTGTACCTATCAGCCCGTGCTGGTTGTTCAATATTTAACTTTAAATTACTTCATTGGTTTATTATGTACCTTTGTTATTGTGTCTACCTTCATGTCATGACCTGTCATAAGTGCTTTTTTATAAGTCTATTTGACCAATAAATGATTTTATTTTTTTTATTTATTTTTTAGCTATGAGAATATTTTGACAATAGAAGCCCTCAGGGATCATTTTCTTTTCTAAATAATTGGTGAGTTGCTTAAGGATGATTCGCTATTAATCTAAAAGGTAAGAAATCTGTTTAATGTTTTAGGAAACAATAGCCAGAAAAGCTTTCCCAATTATTATTATAACTAGCTATTGCCCGCGGCTCCGCCCGCGTGAATGAGTTTTTCCGAGATAAAAGTCCCGCTTTATATTTTCCCGGGATAAAAAGTAGCCTATGTGTTAATCCAGAACATGATCTACCCGTGTGCCAAATTTCATCGAAATCCGTTCAGTAGTTTTTGCGTGAAAGAGTAACAAACATCCATACATCCATACATCCAAACATCCAAACATCCATACATTCTTACAAACTTTCGCCTTTATAATATTAGTAGGATTCAAGTAAAAATAGACTATAAAACACTGTATTGAATTTTAAACAGTTCGTTATCTTCTGAAATTATATTGATAATCAAATATATTTTTACATTATTTATTACATAATATAGTTATAGATTTCCACCCTACTCAAGAAAAGAAGTGACGTCAATATCAAATCACTATAATTAAATAGCCTGCGAGCTGCAGCGATGCCAGATATACGAGAAATCTCGTAACTTTACGAGATTTGCAGTCTCTATACGAGATTCAAGAAATAAAAAATCTCGTACACTTTTTTACGAGATTTGTAGCATTGTTGATTGCCTAAGTCATGCATATAAACAAAAAACATAAATGAATATCCATGTCTCAAACGATCGACTCAGCACATAACTAGATTCATTACCCATCACTAAAATACTACCCCTTGAGCCTATTTTATCATCAATCAGTAGTAGCTGAAGTTAATTGAAATTGAATTCTAATTAAGTATTTGAATATTTTAACATTATAATTAGTGACAGTGAATGCTCATCCCCTCTACCTAGATAAATAGCAAAAAGTGAAGATGGGCTGCAAAGAAAGCAGGAAACACGATTTCCCAACATCATTGGCAAACTTTTCGTGATGAATAGTTAAGGCATCTGATATTTCAAGACTGGTTGCAGGCAGATCTAAAAAATCACAAGAAAGCGAAGTGTGTATATTATTATTGTCCATCAAGCTCTGTGGTTACTGAGATCACAAATCTCAATTCCCATGCTGAATAAAAAAAAATTAAAACAAACCTGGTTCATCGGGTCAACTCAAGGAATTTATCTACCCCGGGCTAGCTAGTAATAGTACATAGCGTAAATTAAAGGTTTTTATAAATGTATGTTATAAATATTACATAATTTACTCTTACGAGATTATGTATTGAAAGTACGAGATTTTTGGCAACCCTGTTACGAGAAAAAAACTTCGCTATCTGACAACCCTGGCGAGCTGTCACTGGGGCACATTTAGCTTAGAGCAGCCGTACTGTCTAGTTGGTCTCCGGAAATTAAGGTCTAATAATTGTAAAAATATATAATAAAGTGATCATTAATTAAGAATTATAAGGAAAATTAAGAATTATAAATTAAATTATTAATTTGATTATAAACTTTCATTATTATGGCAATCATTATTTTTTTTTTTAAATTAAATTGTTGATCTATAAATATATACAGATTATATATTATATTCGTATTTTTCATCATCAATGTTGAATACAGCAGAGACACATTTATTCTTAGACATCATACTATGTTAAATGTATACGTAAACGCACCAAATGTTAAATGCCCGCCAATTTATTCCATAACCTTGAAATCTCATTCAAGTCGCTATCAAAAACTAGTATCTGACTAAATCCGGATGTAATAATCACAGAACGATATTGACACTACTAACTCGATGCCGGCAATCCGCTCCGATCGCAGTCGCACATTGAATTTCACGACTTCTAAACACAAAACCTATTTTTTGGTCACGCAATTTTTTTACGTGAAATTCAATTCGCGACTGCGACTTTTTGTCCAAAAAGCGCTCGATAGTAATTCATTCGACTGCACGATTCTATAGGTATGGGCGTTTCTTTTGTGCTATTTTTAAATTTAGTTTTTCATTTATCGGACAAGCCTAAGCTACGTGATAAAAGTCGATTCGCGAAATATGTGTGTCGACCTAAATCGTACAATAAAGACCGATAAATGCGAATAGTAAAAAAAGGCAACGGTAAAAGGACATTGCAAAACAGTCTAACACGAAAGTATGTACCAAATGTTTTAAGCGATGATAGTAAACTAACCAAAGTCGGCTTTGTACACTATACGCGAATGAAAATAGGTACATTAATTAAGTTCCTTACACGTGCAAGCAAAGTACTAAATAAGTAATGAATTTATGAAAAGTGCTCATTTAAAGAAAACCTTCACACATCATACATAACAACTAGCAAATAAAATTGAACTACTCGTCCTGCGTATCCATACAGACTGTTACATAAGAGATTGGAGCAAGGCCATGGTTTTTTGGCCACGTTCCTGACAAGACAGTAATGTAACGCTTCGTCTGGTGTTCATGTCCATAAAAATAGACTCTGATATTTCATGTTATACAACTCTTATAGTAAGATTTGGCGCTCGGAATGAATTACGGTCAACATTGTTATAATAAGGCCAAGAGACTATAACCAAGAATATTAAAAAAGGTTTATTAGGATATACGTGTTGATATTTACTCCATATAAGACAAACAAATGTGACACCGGACGTCAATAATTATAATGAGACTATTAGTCTGCTAAGCCACAACTGCACTACGTTAGTAACGCATGTTCATTGATTGTCTTCAAATTAACTTTCCATTTGATAGCGAAGAATTCCACTTGAATAAAATCAGTTAGGTTGACGAATCTATGATACATACAATAGTTTTTGCAGTGAGGCTATATAAAAACACAAATAAATGTGTTTTATCTGCACCCAAAAGCACTGTACATAAAAAATTGACAAAAGTTAAGCTTTCATGATGGGCATTTTCATTTTGCAACTGTTGCTGTTTACGCGACAAGAATACCTAAGTGGTTGGTCCCAATTTTCCGCGTCTCCTGACCGGACCACTTATGCAAATAGTTTCGTGATAACTTTAATGTAAAAGGGTTGGAAATTACCGACCAAAATGTAAACAGAATTTGATGGCAATAGATTGTGGATAAGTGAAATTTCATATTTTATTAAATAGATCAGCGGGTGACCTTAATCGTTTTGGCAGGCTTGTATCTTAATGGGGCATCGTGTCTTACAGGTCAAAGCATCGCGATATGATTTATGTATTCACTAAATATTCTGCCCTCGTAACAATTTACATTACTGGTGGTAGGACTCTTATATGTAAGAGAGGGTCCGTCTGGGTGGGTACCACCGCAATGTACATTTCTACCGCCAAGCAGCAGTGTGCATACACTGTTGTGTTTCGGTTTGAAGGGCATTTTAGCCAGTGTAACTATAGGACATAATGAGACTTAACATCTCATGTCTCAGGATGACGAGCGCAGTGGAATGCCACACAGTACTTTGTAACCGAAGGTGCTGGATGGTGTTTCTATTGTTTATGCGTGGTCGTATCGCTTACCATCAAGCGAACGGCATGCTCGTCTCGTCATTCAATGCTATAAAAAAATAGTTTGTATTGAAGAAAGCTAGTAAAATTACTAGTTTGGAATTAATTTAGGATATCTCAAGATACTGAGGACAGTGTATCTCACCCCGTACTTTGCAATAAAGTACTCAATCACTACAAAATTTTAATTATTCCCAACTTAAAGGTGAACAACCATATGCTTCTCCATTCAAAAATAAATAAAGTGCACTTAACAATATGATTGTGAATGAAACTTAATATTCTTGCACCGCCACAAAAAAACATCCAGAAGGTACAAAAAGTTGCACCAAAGGAATCACGTATCTAAATTCTGAGTACGGGCGCGGCATTGTCGCGTGTTGCATCACCGGCGGACCACCGATGGCGGTGCATGAATTAATCGATCATTCCGATAGATCGCCGACAGCGCTGTGCAAACTGTTAAAGAGTCACTGCTATTGAAGGGACATGAGAAGCAATTGGCCATTTTTTTCGTAACGGGTTTTCTTTTGATTTGATCGAAGGAATCAAGTAATTTTCACGTCCTCCTCTCTACTCCTTATATGCTATTGGCATTGAAGAGGCACTTTTTAACGCAACATACATAATCAAATCATAAAAAAATGTCCAGTAGTTCAGCAGACCTTCGTTTTAAGTATAATATTTCCGCGTACGAACGCCTAACCACAAATAATGCTTTATGCTACTTCCTAGATCATTTCGTTGGAACTTAATCGACGCAGACAGTTGTTAGTTTATAGTATGGCATAATTTATGGACTACTTGGCATCGCGCCATCTATCATTTCATGGTAGACATGTGGGCGACTAATCATCGAAATCCGTTATTCGGTAAGAAGCATTATAGGGGGAAGCTTACTAGAGTTCTTAAGCTAATGAAGCAACTATGAACGTACGTAGATACTTGATAAAATCCTGATGAGTAATTACGTACTGACACTGAAGCACCAGCTCTTAATTCTGTTTCGAGTTCTGTCTACTCCGGCGGTTCTTCTGACTCACACTTCTTGATGTCAGCAATATGCTACAGAATCTCATAAAAATGGTAGCCATCAGCGGGTTAATTAGAAAAATCAGTACATTTAGACCTAAAACTCACACACAAGAACGAAATTTTGTTATCCTGGCGATTTTACTTCAGAAATGAAGAATTTTCGCGGTGATAAAATGGCTTCTTAAACTCACACATAGAAAGCATTGACCTTTCAATGCTAGACAGTCATGAGTTATGACCATAGTTTTATATCTTCCAATCTAGCTAAGATTTGCTTCAATTAAAATTCTAATTATCTAACAGAAGCCATTAAATTATTTACGGGCTCTTTAAACAAGTAACCAATTATAAAGAACATGAACGCATCTCGCTTTAGTATTCTAAACAAATGTACTACAGGTTTCCTAGAAACCAATTGAAGAGATGAGGAGTAAACAAGATATAAAAATTTTCACAATATTCTGCTCACTAAAGTAGTAACACGGAATTAAAGAATATAATCAACTTGTATCTTCTTATTTTTGCTGTCGAGGAAATAAAATGTACAATTACTACAGTGGTTGTGTTTATTTTTAACTCCCGATAGGAAAAAAAAAGGGTGTTATAAGTTTAGGGTGTGTATTTTTTTTATTGCATTTAATGACAAGACGAGCATGCCGTTCGCCTGATGTTAAGCAATACGACCATAAACAGTAACAACACCATCCAGCACCTTGTCTTACAAAGTACCTACTGTTTGGCATTCCACTGTGCTCGTTATCCTGAGACACAAGATGTTATGTCCAGTAGTTACACTGGCTACAATGTTCTTCAAACCGAAACACAACAGTGCATGCACACTGCTACTTGGCAATAGAAATAGACATTGTGGTGGTACCCACCCATACGGACTCTTACGTATGAGAGACCTACCACCAGTAAAGTAAAGTGTAACTATATGTCTGTCTGTGGCTTCGTAGCTCTGAAACGAATGGACCGATTCAATTTTTTTTTTGTTTAAAAGCTGATGTGATTGAGATGGTTTTTAGTTAGCTATAATTTACGAAGATCTGTTCATGCGTTTAAAGATCATTAGCTCATTTCCAAAATTCACAAGTCCGATTGGATTAAAATTTGGTGTACTGTGACTTCGGCAATATTTTTAAGACATGTTAACCTTGAGCTGATGCTGCAGCATCAAGTGGTCTGCGGGGTATCCAACTCTTTAGCAACTTATAGCTGATATAGCGTGTGTGGGCGCATAAGAATGGTCTCAACGAGTAGCTAGTAGATAGTTGATTAATTAGCAAGGACCCATAATGGAAAATAAAGTAATTTAAAAAGTTTGAAATAAAAAAACTTTTTAGAGATTTATTGTGACGTGGGTTATTTAAATTTTTATTTAATTTTTATTGAAGAATGTTGTTGTATAAACAAGTGCAATTAGCTGTTCAAACGATGTACCTACTTCCGGTTGATACATTAATTTATTTCATTAATACATACATTGTGCTTCTACCTTTGTAAACAGATTAATAGAAAATAAAGTACAAGAATCGAATTTATTACTGAAATCTTTGTTTTCGAGACAACATTGACTCGTCAACGCCAGCGTCCGAGTATATAGGATTTCCGCATACATCTATATATATAAGCGGGGCTTGACGGGGTAAAACAGATTACTACCCAGTTACTAGGAAAGTATCTTTAAGAAATTGAATTTGGCAATCATTATAATCCATTTACCATTACAAACAATCAATCAACTTTCCTTCGAGATTGCAGTAATGGATTTATCTCTATCGCTCGATATACGCATCGGAGGTAACCCATATTTCGCTGCTATTATGATCTCAGACGCTTATCACTTGTCAAATCCTGACATGTCCGATATGATAGCGACCACAACTACTTACGAGTAAATACTTTCTATGAAAATACAACATACGTTTAAGATAGCTGGTCCGGTTGCGGACGACAACTTAGACGTGAGTCGGAGGAAGCCCGCAGCCGTCCCTAATGCGCCGAAGATGGCCACAAAAAAAAAAAAGATAGCTGGTCAAAAACCGTTGAACTACGTAGTACTAGTCAGTATTCTGTGATTGAACGTTGAGGTGACAAATTTCTAAATAGAAGAGGAAATTGTATATGACGACGTAATAGTACCTAGATTTGAACAATAGTGCTTAGAATAGGAACAAATTGGTAGACGATAACGTACCTCATAGCATTAGAAATAAAATGCTTTTTAATTTAGTATTTATCTTCCTCAATACACTATATAAAATATTTACGCAACTTACTACTACCGATAGAAACGCTATCAGTAATAATAAAAAATTGTTATAAAACGTAATGACATGTCATAACATTCTCAAGGTATCGAGATAAGGTCCACCGTCCAGCAGTAGCATCACTTCAGTTTACAAACATAAACCACGATAAGGGATACATTACACAAGAATGTTATAAAAATGAATAACGGAGACAATGTATTTTGAAATCATTGTTCAAATGTCACCTAAATGTATTTACTTAAACAGTTATAAGCATTGATGTATCTTAATACATACAATATGTGTATTCTAATACATCAATGGCTATCAGTTATATTATGTTCAATAGAAAAAGAAAACCAGTTTGACTTCGTTAAGTTTGAAGCCAGTGGTTATTAAATAGATAGAAAAATTGGCTTATTGTTACTGTTTAAAGGTGGTCGTATCGCTTGCCATCAGGCGAACGGCAAGCTCGTCTCGTCATTCAATGCAATAAAAAAAATATTATAAAGCTGAAGTGATTGTTTCTTTAGTTGGTTGAACGCGCTAATCTCAGGAACTACTGAACCGTTTTTGAAAATTCTTACCGTAATAGGAAGCTACATCACGAGTGCTATAGGCAGTGTTATTATATTATTATAGGCTTTTTATTTCGGGAAAATATTGTATGAAAAACTTTTTCACGCGGGTGGAACCGCGGGTAATACTAGTATTTATTATTCAATCCGCTCATTGCTAGCCCAAATACATCCTAAGAAGTAAAATCTAAATCATTTAGAATCACAATCCATTATCAGACGCTAATTGATGTAAATACGGGCAGTGGATATATGCCATGGCTGTCGATACACTATGCAATAAACACAGGTCTAATTACGCAACGCTACCAAATTGATAGACACCATCATGGCGTAATGTGATGGCTTATGGATAGATTTGCTAACGGGCGTGGACGCAAATCCTATAGCTATTGGGAATTGACTCCTCAAGCCCCGCGACGGACACCGGTGTCCATTATATATATTTGTAAGCGTGGGTTAATGCATCATGAACGCCAATATATTGTTATTTGGTTGCTTCGTAGTAGTATTTCATTTATACCTTAGGGCTACATTTATGTATGCATTAACCTGTGTAATAATCATACTGTAAAATATATATTTAAAAAAATGCAGTATATCATGACAATTGATGACGAAAAAATTAAGCCCGGAGTTTCTTTCTGCCTTTCTTCTTCGGGTCGTCATCGCTTAGGTAGCTAGTGAAAGGCTGGTAGATTAGCTAGGCTAGGACCTTTTTATCCTCGCCGGCGAGGACCGTGGCGTTTCCTTTCCTCGTAATGTAAAGATACTCCTTCCCTTCTTTTATATCAGCTCCACTTCTCCTTTCCCTAGCCCTATTCCCGTCCCTAAAGTCCGTGTCCTCTGTACCTATCAGCCCGTGCTGGTTGTTCGTTATTTAACTTTAAATTACTTCATTGGTTATGTACCTTTGTTATTGTGTCTACCTTCATGTCATGACCTGTCATAAGTGCTAATTATAAGCCTATTTGACCAATAAATGATTTTATTTTATTTATTTATTTATTATTTTATAGGGTTTTACCATACATCTATATATATAAGCGGGGCTTGAACTTTGAAGGGTTAAATGTATCGCCTATTGCTGTGATCAGTTTGAGTTAGGGTGAATTTAATGTAATTTACATAAAAAAATTGGATGCTTGTACAATGATAATAGTTATACAAGTTTTTTAGCGACAGCACTTCAAACTGGGCTCTATGTACCTGATGATAAGTAAAGTAAAGCCTAAAAAGTAAATATATATCGACCGGAAAGAGATAGATTACTTTTTCGATATAGGTAGATTTTTAATTATTGATATTTTTACGAAACAGAACAGATTCCTTTTAAGACACTTTTGGAAATGCTGAAATTCTGCTCGTCAAACTAAAAACATGAGTAAAATATTCAGAAAGCAAAGAAAATCTCTTTCACCTTAAAGCGCGAAATACCGCAGGATCACAACTCCAGTTATCAGTTCTTATCGCAGCCACAATATCAATGAAATTGAAAAACCTAACACCGAACCCGGCGGTCGGACTCAATCTAGATACGTTCAGATAAAAATGAATAGGGTAAGTTTCCTACTGAAACGCCTGGCATCCGTACGATATAGAAGCTACTTTGGTTTTATTTTTCGAGAAAAATCTATTACAATTCTACTCATACTAAAATAAACTGGCGCTAATAAATGTAAATGGGTATTTAAATATCTAGATTACTGCAGCGAAATAGTTTTTAAAAACCGAAACTTATGCGAGCAACAATTGGGTTCCGTAGAAACATTATCACTCAAACTTCGTAAAAGTGCATTTTTCCATATTTGATTTATGCCTCAAATAATAAAGAAAAGAAAGTGTATTAATTCGTAACTTAAATTGGTTAAATACCTGCAGAAATATTTAATTTTACGTCCACATAGGTAAGCTAAGCAGAATTTCATTATAAATTATCGTAATTTTATTTGTTTGTTTCTAATTGCCGTTTCCGTATGCTATGAAAGATGTCCTGACTTTCATTTTTAGACGAACATGCCTGACATCCAACCATTCATTTAACAACGAAACTCCAAAATCATTACTGGCCGTTTCACTTCATTAACATCAACAGTTGCACAAAAGAAACAAAAAATCGGTAATCGCACGCACATCACATCTTAATTAGACAAATAGCCGATCCTAGCCACAATACATTCCCACAGAGTAGGCGACAAAGCTACAGCGATGTTTAATTCATGACGCGGCGAAGTGCAAGCGATGAAGCGCCACAAAACAACTGGGGAATGCTAACTTTGGTGAAGCTCTTCGGATGATGTGACGAAAGACGGTAGAGGCCGACGTGAATACGAATGCAGTTTAGTGGAAGGATTGTGCTCTGGTTTTGATGGGCGGCTGCGGCTGACAGCGTCGTTTCAACATCCGAGGTATTTTTTGTTTGATATCGCAATTTGATGATGCAGCATTTTTCTTAGAACGATATTTGACTAGTGTGGATAGCAGTATCAATGTGCATGACAGCTTCTCACATTGCAAACTAATTTATAAACCCAATGAACACAAAGACAGAGATGTTGAATTCGAAATTTCATTAAAAAACAAATTAAATAAAAACATAATTATACACGACACTAGTAAACATTAGTCGTGGTGTAAAACTACATCAAAGCGGGAAAACGTATCCCGCGATGTAGAAACTAACAAACGACGCGAAACGAGGCCCCAGCAGTTAATCAATTGGGAATGTGTCCGTGCCACGTGAAAGCCGGAGGGGTAATGATCACGGACCGTCTGCCTTCAATCACAACCGATTCATAAGTCGGTACAAATCAATTGAACGATTCATTGCCTCGACCGATACTCGTGATCTCGCAAGCCTTAGGTCGGCCCTGATTAGTTTTTACCAGTATTGCAGATGGTTGGGGATTGTTCTAGAATGTTTGACTGATTGTATGGGATAAATTCGACAGTTCGAAACATTTACTCTACTAACTCTTTCTTTCTCACTTTGAAAAACTACGCGATTACTGAAATGAAATTGACAATAAAAGTGACCGTAAAGAATTGCCGCTTAAAATGTACGCCATAAACATAAAAAGTAGAAGGAATTTTACCTTTTTTGTACTTCACAGACATAAAATAAAACAGACGATGGCGCCAATTTCCTGTGTATCTAACGATGTTTAAATTATGACGTCGGCCATTTTCCCGGTAGAAAAAGTAATAAAATAGTTTTTGCTGCGTATGCTTGCGTAAAATTCTAATTAACGTAGATTGTTGAGCTGTTTCTCGTTAAAAAAGAGTTACTTTGTAATACATTTTATCTAGTTTTATCTTTAATTATTTCTTAGTATTTATTGATCGTTCGTGCATTTATTACAAGTAATTCAGGTCCACTTTTCTTCTTTCTCGTGAGTGAGAATTCCTTACCCTAATCAATTTTCCTTTCCTTTCAGGGCTGTAGTGCATCTTCATGATACTGGAGGTTTTTATGGATGGAGATCACTTGACTCGTCAAGCCCCGCGACGGACGCCGGCGTCCGAGTATATAGGGTTTCCGCATACATCTTTATATATAAGCGGCGCTTGAGGAGTTAACAGGCACCAAATGCAAATTTCAAAGCATATTCTAAAAACATTGAACTACACTACAAGACACTGACAGAAAATCAAATATGATACCACCGTACATTGTTTCACAGTCGATCCATTTTGAAAATACGGCGATACAAAACGTTGCAAAACACCGGAGAATATGTATATTTCTCACGCAAAATCTGTTTATTTTGAACACGATCCGTGCGTTACCCCGTCGGAGCATGGCGTGTGGTAACAAAATGTACACCCTTGTTTATACTCGTATTAGCATGTGAGGCGTATTCGTCAGTCGTCAGTTATACGCGCTCGCAACACGTCAGCGTCAGGAACGCGCTGTAACACGCATTACGTTCCACGTGACCCGCTAACACGCTTCGCACATGTACACAAATGTCTGACATCAGCATTAGTGAATACAGTTATGAAATTGTAAGAGGATGTGTATCTCTCTATGAAAATAGAGCGTGGTGTTGTCTAATTACAGCATAAACACACTTTTCTTTCTAATGATGTGTCTATTGGTTTACTTGATATGATTTCGCACATAGCTACTTCAGTAATTTTTGTAATATGCAAAAAATAAGTGTATTAGTTAAAATATAGATTTAACAATCGTTAGGAGAGCCTAACAGTAAATTACTCATCAGTCATCACAAACAGAGGTCAACTTAAAATGGTCAACACAAGTATCTTACACTCAAACACACCATCTTTTCCCCATTCGCGTCACAGCTCTCAAACACGCCGTCTTCAACAATGACACGTCTTTATCACGCGTGTCACATGTTTGACGTGCGTCGCCAACAAAACACGCGATTATTTCGGCGTGATTCGCGTGACAGCACAACCGATGAGCCGACAGTCGCGTCACGCTACTCGTTACATTTGTTTGTCAATGCGTGATAAGCCGACACGTGCGGGATTACATTTTGCATCGGATTATTTGTGTCATGTCAGATGGGTGCGCGTTTTTATACAATAGATTGAATTTGTATAGTGAAATTCGTTTATTTATCACGTAGCAATTCTAATTAATTACAAAAAGTCAGTACTTAAAAAATAGTTAAGAAAATACAAGTATATTAAATTGATTAATTACCTAGACGAAGCATTACCCATCTTTAAGTTTATTTAAGCACAGGATACGTCGTAAATAAAACATTGTAGTGGCACATAAAACACCGATAGCTGCGCATCAATCATCGATAACCGGAGACTTTAATGGGCTAATGACAACTTGTCACTACATTACATTCACCCCTACTTAATTACACACCGAACTAAGGTCTTAATTAACTTCAACAGCTTAAATGTAATATGTATTGCAATTTGGTTCGAATTAATCGACACTCCATTTCGTTTGTAAATCAAGTTACTTAAAAATTTCATTTTTGGTCAGTCACTTATGGGTAAACAGGTATGACTGGACACTCTCATTATTTTAAAGTATGTTGAGTAGGGTCGGTTAAGTTAAGTTTAAGTTAAGTTTCAGACTATTTCAGAATACATCTGAAACAACCGATTGCCTATTTACTCTATGTCAGAAGGTTCGATTTGCGAAATAAAATAAAAAACGAAATTTAAACATTCGTTATGAAAAAAAAACAGCGATATGTTATACCTATTAATGTTCAGTGTTTACTGGTAGCACTTCTTCCAACAATTTCAAAAAAGCAGAGCTTAATAACGTCTTATTTTCCAATATTAAGAACCACACTAGAATGTCACTAAATTTAAATTCCCGTACTAATTCCCATAATAATCAAAACGAACAACCTCCATTAGCACCAACGCGCTACTCATTCCACGGAACCAAGCATCCAGCCCGGTAAGGTTGCATAGCAACAATGTACAAGGCTCGTGAGAACAGAATTACGGCCGTGTAGGAATATAGGCCGCGGTGAGACATGGTTTTCCGCTCGCAAACATTTTTCCTAGCAGCGCTGACACGGAACGGTCGCGGCGCCTGACCGCACACCGATAAGGTATGCCGTACTTCTTTGAACTATAAACTTCTATTGCCATTTGCTGCAAGAAAACGGACAGTACGTGCTTGAATGGTGATAAAATGTTTAAAGTTTAGGATAACTACGGTCCAATTATCCTTCGAAAGTCATTACATAACGTAACTTCACCGATCAGTGTATAAAAGCCGTCTACTAAAACACAATAAAATAGACACTATCCTGCCCTCGAACCTTTCAACGCGTCGAAACCAAGTTCGGCAGTGGCACGCATTTTACACTGAGCGATATTGACGACTTACCAAACCGTTCGAAACTTAAACCTAAATATGCCACCTCCACAGATAGATGTGGTAAATCTTAATAATAAAGAATATATAATTTACATTTATAATTCCATCAGTTTTTAACTTTTTACGCTGTACCACTACCCACTAATAAATACCACATCATTCATAAAGGAAGCAACATCGATTAAATCTAAGCCTAATCTGTAGAGATAAAATTGCGGCTAAAAAGCTTTACATTAAAATACTGTTGCTATTTCCAGTCCGTCCGTGCGTCCCATCAATGTTCCATAGAACCTATTAAGTGATATTCATCCACATGTCTTCATGTACGCGGTACAATGTTTTTGCTGTCCAAGATGCTTAGCTCCTATCTAGTTAGTATTTAACATCTCTTTAGCCATAGGTTTGTAATAAGAAAAATTATGTACAATCAGCAGCATAAATATCTGTACAAAATCAAAATTTCAAATCGCCTACATACGCGTTAAGTTAAACTGAAAAAAAAAATTCTTCACATGAAGTAAAGCAATTCTTTTTTATTATGTTTTTGTGAAGAGAATTTTTTTTTTTTTTTCATTTTGTTTTCTCATTTGAAATGATTTGAAATATTTAATATATCTAGGGGGTCGCATTTTGTTTTTCGATATGGCGACCACTTTTTATTTCTAAGAATTTATATATAAATATATTTATTATTTTGTATATGCTATTATTACTTGACATTGGCGAAATCACCGATAGATAGGTGGAAGCCATAATTTAAAAGAAGACATGAAGAAGAAGAGAAAAAAAGATTAGTAAGAACATAAAAGTGCGTAGGAAATTTGAAATTTTTAATTTGTTCAGCTAATTATGCTGATGACTGTACACAGTAAAACTATAATTTACAATTATGCATCTGCAAATAGGTATAAATGCACAGTGATGACAGCATGAAAATATTTTATTGCACAACTCGATATAAAGCGAATATTTATACTTGTGTGATACAGAGGTACATTTTGTAAATCTGAATTTTGAATACAGAAAAATCTCCAGCAATTTGACCCGAATTTGAATGTTCTTTCCCATGTCCCTGATTATTACAGGGCACTTTTTAAGGTGCGTAACGCAATGAACAAAATCTATTCAAACATAAATCAAATCACGTCAAAAATATTTTCACGTAATTTCTTCACAATCGATCCTGAGACTCCTAATCAACGCTATTACTTATACAACGATCCCCACATAGACGCACGCAATCCTACCTCCTTTGGCATCCCATTGTGTGTTTTTTAAACACTTCCCATTCCATATTGCGTCCACTAATGCCGGTAAGTGCGGAATAAAAAGCTTTCAACACGCAAGCTAGAAGCGGTCTATCCTTCTTTAGCGTCACCGATCAAGGACCGACTGGCATGTCCGTTCACTTTGATTATTCTCTGGGCATTATGCGATAAACGGAAAAAAATCTTTTGAAAATACGGTATTTTTGGCTTAAAGTGAGTTTCTTAGTAGTTTAGTGATGTGATTAGCGCAAATTATAATCGAAAAATAAAAAAATAGCAATGCATCAACTAGTCGCGAAGGTTAAACCCAAGAGCTTGAGCATTTAAAGCTCGACCAGGAAAAATTTTAAAATCTAGAGGGCGCCACTTTCGCGTTTACATCTTTTTTAACGTTGTCACTACAAGAAATTGGTTCCATATTTTACCACAGCATGGCGAAGTTTTTTATTTTTCTTATCAGGCTGTAAAGTAATCTATACTAATATTATAAAGCTGAAGAGTTTGTTTGTTTGAACGCGCTGATCTCAGGAACTACTGAAGCGATTTTGAAAATTCTTTCACTAATAGGAAGCTACATAACTCCTGAGTACTATAGCCTACTTTTTATCTCGGGAAAATATTTTAGTACCGGAAAAACTTTTTCACGCGGGCGGAGCCGCGAGCACTACTAGTGGCCTAATATCACAATACAAAGTCGTCATAAATTAACTTAATAAAACTTAACACTGACTGATAGATAAAGCTTAAACCGGAACACGGTGACAAATTTCATTTTGGGTTCAACACTGACAAAGGTTTTTTTTATCTTCGCGTAAGGTGTACATACATTTACCGATCACATAGTAAGTTAAAAAATTAAAGTATATGCGTCAGTAAATGTCCCTATTAATGCTAGCGTGAACGAATATTTGTTAACATCAAAATTGCTTTGGATGCATTCTCCAATGTGCCGATTGGTCCGATGTTATAATTAATATTTGTTCCAATTTGTAAAATGTTAGTCAGCACCACGGCCACTAAACATTGTTTACGTAAATTTTACGCAAAATCATCTTAATTAATTAAATGAAAAATATTACTTATCTTTTGTATAACATTATAATTAGGTTCCAGAAAATGCGTAAAACTGTTTACGAAATTACGTTCATGCGCACCACGCGTGCACACACAAAGATAACAAAACGCGCCAAACAATTTGTAAAAGTATAATTTGGGACAAACATTTGTTACAACAGAGACCAATTACATCCAAACCACGGAAGATTACCAGTTGCAACATCCATAACGAAAGCACTTTAAGCTGAAACGAACCTATACATTTCATAATCAGCATGCGTGGTGATTCGCGGCTCATTCCTCCATAACATCAAGAGTTCCTCATGTTTCTGCACGCGACGTGTTATTAATGGGTGACAACATTATCTTTAGCATCTTGCGTGTGTCCCGCCACTCGTCCGACACGATCTGTATCTATCGCTGACACACGGGCCGGGACAAACGATCCGGTTGCTAGTTGCCAGTTGCCGGCTGATTGGCGATTGCCCAGGGAAATTACGTTAAACTTGTACCCAGTAACGGTAACAAAAATTACTCGGACGCTGTCTAATGGTGCTTGTATACAGATGTCTCTCAATTTGCACGGTATTTCTTGAACATTACTTGTGCACAAAATACTGCTAGGAAGTGTTTGTGCGTAATTTTTCCACATTCCATTATCCATAACATACCTATCAGCAATGACAAGAAATGACGCAAACTAAAAATAAATATAAGGAATATTATAGAAATAATTTTCTAGTTATGCTTTATCATTGTTTTAATTAAATGTCAAATTAAATTACACAAATTACAACGAACAACGCAAACCTGACATAATCGTACTAACTACTAAGTCATTCCTCTGAAGTCCCTGCAAACAGTTACCGCAAATTAGATGTCCAATAACATAAACGCCACCTACGCCTATTACGTATTACATAAACATAATTTAGATAAAACGATGAGATAGAAAGGGATCTATATTGAACTAAGCACGGCAACTATCTGAAAACCACTAAAATTAATAATACTGACACGTAAGTGGGTGTAGCCGTTTACCAAATAAATAGTCTTTTGATGACTTCAATGTGACCATTGTAAAATAATATATCAATGTCAAAATTGTAGCACGCCTTTAGTTGGACAATTTAGACAATTGGACAATTGGTTTCGATCTATGAAACAAATACGTATGTGTGTAAGTTCAAGTTGTTTTAGTAATCTATAAGGACAGGCTGGTAAGAGCGGCAAATGGAGAAGTCTTTATTCCATAAATATCGCGGAATCTGGTGGATTAGTCATAGAGATGGATCAGGCAAAGGTGATTTTAACTGGAGTACCTTATAAACTACGTAAAATATCTGTTGTTGTAGGTACTTATTATCCCTATGATACAGAATCATAAATCCTTTCATGCATGTAAAAAGCTTTCAGTATTCACGTAGGTATCGTTAAACTAAAATTATTTTACTCTTTAAACTTATCATAATAGTTCAAGAGCGAAGTCCTCGTTAAATACACTGCTATGTTTAGATAAAATTCATTAGAACTACATAAATAATTCATAGTTACGTAGATAAAGAGCAAATGTTTGCGTTTTAATTACATTTGTGTTCTCAAAATATTTGAGTTAACTTTGCATCTGTAACACGTAAGAAATTCTGTTCACAAAACTTGAATGGATGTTAAGGAGGTTTATGTTAATAAATACAGTAAAGATAATGAACTACCAATATTAACCATAAGATCACTTGTAGCAGAGATCATCATTTCGGTTTATAAATATGCCGTAAAAGACCGGATAACATTGTC
Organism: Lapara coniferarum; assembly: GCA_949316025.1. Taxonomy (NCBI): domain Eukaryota; kingdom Metazoa; phylum Arthropoda; class Insecta; order Lepidoptera; family Sphingidae; genus Lapara; species Lapara coniferarum. The sequence continues at coordinate 35,512,253 of OX438920.1, read as the reverse complement.
GGCTTTAATAAGACTATAAAGAAATAATGTTTGTGATTTGATTAGACGATTACTTCCTACATCTAAAGATACAAATAATAAGCATACACATACTCACGACTTTTATCCCCGAAGGGGTAGGCAGAAGCGCTACTAGTGCACCCAGTTTTCGTCATGCGTAGTTCGTTCCATGATGTGATAGGGAGCGAGCCTATCGCCATATCGGGCACAAAGTCCAGATTCCGGGCTGATACTAAATAGAAATAATCAACATCACTTTGCCCGACCCGGGGATTGAACCCGAGACCTCAGCATTGCAGTCGTACCGTAACGCCACCGAGGCCTTGGAGTATTCATATCAAATCTCAAATGAAACAGCTCAAATGATAGGACCCTTTAAAAAAAATTCCGTGGTACTTTACATCTGGCTTGTGCAGTTGTAAAAGTCTTAATAATTATTAAGGTTAATAAAAATTAAATTAAAATTAAAATAACCCCCGACACAAAAAATCTCCAAAAAGTAAAATAATAATGGTGTCTTTGTCGTTTAAGTACCTAGTAATATTTTGACTCAAGCGTCGTCGCGTCAGGGGACCGCTAAAGAAGTATTTTCATCTCCCTGGTCCGGAGTTCGGTCCCCCGACGTGAGGACGCTTGGGACAAAATATTACTAGATACTTAAACGACAAAGACACCATTATTATTTTACTTTTTGGAGATTTTTTGTGTCGGGGGTTATTTTAATTTAAATTTAATTTTTATTTCAAACTTTTTAAATTACTTTATTCTCCATCATGGGGCCTTGATGGGGGAACTATCTATCACCTACTCGTTGAGCCCATCCTTATAAGCCCGAACACACTATATCTGCTATAAGTTGCTAAGGAGTTGGGTATCCCGCAGACTACTTGATGCCGCAGCATCAGCTCATGTTTACAAATATATTGAATGTCACAGTACACCAAATTTAAAGTCAATCGGATTTTTTAAGTTGGAAATGAGCTGATAATCCTCAAACGCCTGAACAGATCTTCATAAATTATAGCTAAGAACCATCGCAGTTACATCAGCTTTCATACAAAAAAAACCGCGTCCAAATCGGTCCATTCGTTTGAGAGCTACGATGCCACAGATAGACATACAGATACACAGATACACACCCTAAACTTATAACTCCCCTCTTTTTTGTCGGGGTTAAAAATACTTTTTTTTGTTCATTATTTTGCCTCCCGCTTTGCTATGGAGGGAAACGGAAAATATATTTTTAACTCCTTCTTATTCTTCTATTTGATTAACTTCGTTGCAGGTTAAGACTAATTAGTGCTCCTAGAGACTCGCTGAGCTTCACCGCTTAGTGTCATAAAAGGCGTGCCACTACCGATCCTGGCTTACAGGAGTGCAGTGGCGGGTGTGAGGGCGGGATAGTCTTGTGCTCAGTATCAGCTCCCGATATGTCGATAGACTCGCCACCTATCAGATCATGGGGCGGAAAACACAAGGCGAAAAGTAGTTGCCCTAGTTGCGCCTCTACCAACAATAGCCTATGTATATTCTGTGTGTTCTAGAATATACAATTTAAAAAAATATATGCTAATAATAATTCGGTGAATAGCTCATTGTCAAACACAAGTGCAAGTGACAGACACGGCGCATGAATGAATCACACGAGAACCTCAAACACTCTAATCGTACCGCAAACATTCAGCCTCGACCATTGTTTGAATGGTAAACGAGATTTTTTTTATTCCCTACCATAATTTCCAAGCGTTGGAAAAAACGTTATTGTTGTCTGACTTTTAAAAATGGAAAGTTGTGTCTAGTTGTTTTGATTAAATAAACGAATTATGATTTTTACATAATTTCACATTCTTAGTTCAAATAACGTAAAGTTAATTGGAAATATCTACGTATCAAAAAGCTATTTAAAACATTTCTTTTATTTTTCAGTTCTCGCTATATTCTATAATCATAAAATTTCTAACGTAAAAGGTTGAAGTGACTTGTAAAAGTGTCAACAACGTAACAATTACTTGTCGACAAAATAAATTTTTCAAGCGTGATTCACACGATCTGTCCGGCGAGCGCGGCGTCCCTTAAACCCTTGATATATAATTCAGGAGCGGGAAACTTTTTGTAAGAGCCGCCCCATTAGTCTCCGTAGAAAAACACCTGTCGCCGAAAACCGGACTAGTCAAGTAAATATCCGGTAATTGCCGATTTGGGTTATAAACGCTGCCAAAACGCGAACACTTACACTAATAGTACCTATTTTGGTGATGGGTATTTAACTATTTAGAAGATGTACTTATATTGAATTGTTTTAAATTATCCGTGGAATTAGCTTGGACGTACGATAGAAAAACAACATTAATGAAGGCTAAGATATACAAGTTTAACGAGCAAAAGTTTCAAGTCTCCGAGCCAAGGAAAACGCGATAAGTCCTCGCCACCGGCTGATGCCAAATGGCTGTCATTAGTAAAACTCAATGGATTAAAAAATGTAGGATACATTAATATAATCGCCTAATCTAACCCATAGCTAATCTGTAGCAAGCAGAAAAAGAACTCGACATACATTAAACAATGACTGCGCTACAAGAAAAAATCGCATCCATTTGTCTGACGTATGTAGAGCTAATTACACAATATTAATTTTTCCATTAGCCAAGTCGACTTCGTTAAAATACGAGCAATAAAAAACGTACACAACGAGGTGCAACTTCGTATTAATATACCCATGCCATGTATGGAGCAAATATTTGCAATGGTATTTCTATTTGCGGTAAAAAATTCGCAACTCTTGTGTCTCGCATCCGTTTCATTGGATTTTTGTTTCTATACACATTTCAGAATCCACTAAAACTCACGTAGTCGATTTTATTGATATTTGAATAACATGCTTTAAGGTTTTTCTTTGTTTTTCGCTTAAAATATTTCCAGATTCCATATAAAACATTGTCCTGTGAGTGACCTACATAATTTTAATGGGCACTTAAATTTATTTCTTGATGAAATACGAAAATACCTTTCATAATAAAAAAAAAAGAAAACAGGGAAGAAAACACTCAACATTTTGTCAAGCTCGCATAAGTGGTACGCGTTGAAGAGGAAATGGTTTAGACAGGGCACCATCATTCACATCCTTGTAACTCCAGAAGCCATACATCACTAGTTATAGAGCTATCGATACTTCAACAATCACTCGATGTCTTGACAATATCGTTTGACTCGTGTCTACGAACCTATGCACAACACATCTTCAAAGTAAATAATTTAAATAAAGTATGTATGTAGTTGTAAAACGCAACAAGTCAAGATAGTGTGAGTGAGTGTAGAGTCGAGAAGGAAATAATCTAACTGGCCACCGTCGATCACGACCCCGTAACACAGGGGCTGTGCAGTATAGTGGCGGAATAGAAACTATCGATATTATCGATTTTAATAATTTTTTTAAGTCTCATACGTAAACTTGTCCATACCATACCAGCCCTGTATTATACACTGCCCACTGCTGAGCACGGGCCTCCTTTATAACTGAGAGGGTTAAGACCTTAGTCCACCACGCTGGCCTAGTGCGGGTTGGCAGACTTCACATACCTTCGAAATTCAAAGAACTTCTCAAGTATGCAGGTTTCCTCACGATGTTTTCTTTCTCCGTTAAAGCGAGCGATAATTCACAAAGAATACACACATATTTTTTTAGAAAAGTGAGTGGTGTGTGCCCTTGGGTTATGAACCTGCGGACATTCGTCTCGGCAGTCCGTTCCACTCCCAACTAGGCTATCGCCGCTTCTGTAAACTTGTATTGCCAATAAGTGGACAGGGTAATGACGTTTTGTATTTTCTACTTAACTTATTTTATAATTTACATATTTTCATCATGGGAATGACTATATCGACGGTTCCGTAGAACAAAGTCGTATATGCAAAATGTTAGCTTTTCAGTAGAGCGCTTTGAATGTCGTTAGTTTGTATTCATGTGCGAATTAGTGCTTTTTTCACACATTAAGTTCAAAGTTGTTACTGAACCCTATAGAATATAATGTTTTGTTCACTATAACTTGTGATTTTCACAATTAACTTAGACTTTCAAAGCGCTCTACTGAAAAGCTTCATTTTGCATATACGACTTTGTTCTACGGAACCGTCGATATGCAAAATACATATTATGCCACTGAGCAAGGCCACGCCTCACTACATCACGAAGAGCTTACATAATGAACAATAAATATTTAATAACGGTTACATCAATATAATAATCACAACTTCCATTCATAAAACTAGAACAAACTTACCACCAAGAACAAACGCATTCTCTCTCGAATCTCATAACAAATTGGTCAACGCATGTAAACACAGTTACACGCATTTCCGCTAGTAGCCGTTTAGAATCACAAATTGCGCACACGAAACTCTTGTAACGATTCAATTAGACACATACTACGTTGTAGCAATTATCCGCTGGGACCTAACAAACAAGTAAACGCCTGAAGCCGTCACCGAAGGAAATCTAGGGCATTATAGTTCTGTTCGTCGCATATTATGTTGGATTACCGTGGGATAGACCCCAGATTTTATTCGATGATTAATAGCTAAAATTCACTAAACTCTAGAGCGTATTAGGGCGTCAGTTCTATTTGTCGACTACTGAAAAATGACAGTAATTAATTGAAATAGGGGCTTCAAAATTCCGACATTGCTTTTAATCAGAAACAAAGAACAATACGGCACGTGCCCATTACGAAATCCAAAACTTTATTGGCCCACATGTAACGATTAACATCAGATGTGATTGCGTTAATTTATGGTAATTAGAATACACGCGGGATGGTCGAAAACGAATAACAAGTTCGCGTGTACAATGATAACAAAATGTGTAGGTAATTAAAAAAGTGTGACAGTGGGTGGAGGGTACCATGATACCGCCATTTTCTTTATTTACTTATTATTAAGTTTAAAGCAACATTTAGACTTAAAACACAATGAAAACCATTACCATAACAATCTCACAAACAATTACAACTAAAATAGGCATAAAAAGTACAAGTGAAAAATACATCTTGAAAATTTCATCGATATATCCAAACTCCATCTCTACACGCTTGTAATTCAATCCGGTCAAGAAGGAAGGGTGCTTAACGTCCGGCTCTTACATACATTACACCTCCCGCATTCCGTATACGACTTTCGGACTTCCCCTACCCATAAACAATCCTCTATAGGAGCGTCTAATTAGGTCGCAGCACTGAATATTTGAAATGTGTCGGAACTCCCTTGAACTTGGCATCATCACCTGTAATTAGTAGGTGGTAATAATTCAAAAGATATGAATTACTGAGCGTCTACGAGGGTGGGTCGAGAGGCTAGGCGGAGACGCGCCTCGCAAGGGGTTCCCTATTTGTATACTTTTCGTATGTGTATATATTACTGTTGGTAGAACTCTCATATGTAAGAGTCCGTCTGGGTGGGTACCACCGCAATGTCTATTTCTACCGCCAAGCAGCAGTGTGCATGCAGTGTTATGTTTCGGTTTGAAGTGCATTGTAGCCAGTGTAACTACAGGACATAATGAGACTTAACATCTTATGTCGTAGGATGACGAGCGCAGTGGAATGCCACACAGTACTTTGTAACACAACGTGCTGGATCGTGTTTCTACTGTTTATGGGTGGTCGTATCGTTACTATCAGGCGAACGGCATGCTCGTCTCGTCATCCGATGCAATAAAAAAAAATGTGTTCGCAGGTGTTGCATTAAAAGTAAAGGGCTAGAATGACGGCGAAATAAGAGTAGCATTCAAGCAAATTCGGTGCAGAAAATATTTTCGTACATACAAATCCTAACTTGTTACATTTCAGTTCATTAATAAAGTTTAATTTATAATAGCATTACGAATGTCTGTATTTCTGTGCACTAAAATAAATTATAAAACAAAACACAAAGTGTTAACAAAATTAATAAATAATTACACCGATTTATGCAGATAGCAGACACATTTCATAAGCAAGACAACATTCACGGTACGTTGAGCGAGCGAGCACTTAGAAAATAACAAGGTTAGAGAAAAGTCAAGACATATCGATCACACGTGCCTCGTGACAAACAGACGAAATAATCAACAGAGTTAACGATCCAGAACAGGCAGTTGAAGCTAAATGTAGGGCGGTACGTAACACGTAATGTGATTAGTGGATTCTTGAAGACACTGAGGTATAAAATGTCTATTTCTAGTTAGTTACTGTGCTTATTTAGATACCAGGAATGGGCAAAATTATATTGATCAAACTAATATCTAAGTACCCACGTTTTATTCTGTTTTCTATTTAAGTATATTATTTGAAAAGATACTACATAGATATTTTTGTTTATATTCCGTTTTTGTATCTTAAATTTTATAAAGCTGTAATAGTAACTCTTTTACATTGTAAAACTTCCAATAATCTAATCCTTAACTCAGTAGTCTAACCTAAAACTATACCTTCACCGTGTACCTTGCAACAAAGTCGGCACATTTTTTAATTTACCGTCCCTTTGGGTAAATGTGGGGGACACTTACCCAAAGAGCCTTGAGCATTTCCCACTAAACGCACACCAAAGACGGCTCTTTGAACTTCTCTCTGAAACTGGTACCAATCGATAACAATATTTGCAACGGGGGCGAGTCGTGTACCCCCACCAGCCACTGAGAGAGATTTTTCATTATAAAAGTTTGAAATTGGAGACGTTTCGCGATCGAGGACGACTATTCTCGTCTGCAACTTAATCTTTGCGGTTGCAATATTAACATGAACTAGTTCACGCCACATCTACACGTTTTGTAATTCAATGTCATATTTCAGAATATAGATTATTCGTTTCTTAAAGTGAGCCTCTACGTTTAAGTATCGTATTAAAACTTATTTGAACACTTTCAGAATGAAAGTTTCTTATGTGTGAATTCAATCAATATATGGATTGAATCGTCTAAACTAATCAAGAGATAACAAGCATAGCTATAAATATTATCAAATAGAATTATGTTTGATCAATTTACTTTAAATGAACTAAGCCATCATAAACATACAAACCTGGTTAATTCCATATTATATAATCAGTGCGCGTTCTTGCGTAGTTTCTGATAAGCGAAGTTATCAATAAGTCAAACTAACAAAACCTCGGTTAATTAGCATAACGGTTGCTACGATAATTCTCATCGGATTACATACTATACAAATTTCTATACATAATGCTCGCATATTGGGAAATTTTGTTTGAACTTTACGTTTATGATTATTAGTTGATAACCTCTGAATAGGTTAAAAGCCATATCCTGGCGCCATGTCCTATCAAATGAATATTTTTCTTGAATCTAAGAAAATACAGCTTTGTGCGTACTCAGTCGTCAATATTAAATTAAATATGTACGCTGGAAACCATTTTTATACGACACTAACAAGTCTCGTTAATGTCAACGTACGTAGAACAGGTATCCCAAAAACTATCTCCAATCACAAACCAGGAGTAACAACGTGACGCCAAGCACAAAACATTACACGACTTTCATCATCATTCCATTCACCATTACGCTCAGAACACTTAGACGCGAGTAATCTTAACAGTAAATCAAGAAATACGCGTCTCTCAAACGCTCCGTTGAAGAGCACTCGACATTTTGTCGCACGTCGTAGAGAGCACATTACAGCTAGCGCCTACCCCCGGTGATATGCGAGCGGAGTAAAAGGTTTCAAACATCTGAACCCCTATATTAAACATCTGAGTGGGTGCGAGTTTATAAAAAGGTATTGTCGAGGGGGAATATTACCGACGTACTGCAAAATATGTTTCTAATTTGGTTCTACGTCTCGTCTATATTAGACTAGAGAAAGGTATGGATTTTAATAAAAAAATAAGTTCGGTTTAAAAGATTCCACTAAATTGATATTGCTGAGAGACCGATTGAGACTTTCAATATTTTTATACATTCTTCGGAAGATTTTTAATCCAATCTTATGAAGTATGGACTCTAAGGCGATTAGAGGATCAATCTGTGACCTTGATGTTGAGGATATTTCATATTCATATGGATTGGTGTGTAAAAACAAGAAAATATTTGGTAAAACCTTGATCAAAAGTTACAAATTGAACTGATACCAATTAGACCATCTTCTGATCACTTTACTCTTCCAACATGCGTATACCACGGTCAATGAGCGCAACTTCGACCTCAGAAAACAGCCATCATCAGGCACTACCAAATCCTCACAACACAAAACCCCAAACCTTAATTTTCATATCGAACTTACAACCGGGCATGGGCTCACAAAATCACCGTTTTATCTCGCGAAGCGTGAGAAAAGTTGGTTAAGTTAAGCGGCCACTCATACTAGTTGCGGACGAAACTTTCAACATTAATTTCATTAATAATACTCTATATTCCCACGAAACTTACATGACAAAAACTAGCTACGTTATACTGTTGGTCGTGAAACTTTGCACGCCGTAAATAATACTTTACTTTCTTCGGCGTTACAACCCTTTGTGGGTCTTGGCCTCTTCTACAATGGACTGCCATGCGCGACGACCCTTGGCTATCCTCCTCCAGTTGGTGAACCTTGTAAGAGCCTTGAGATCCTCATTGATGCAATCGCACCATATCTTCCTTAGCCTTCTCCTAGGTCTCTTTTGCTGCGGCTTCCAGCCAGTCATTATTTTGAGCGCTCGATTTTTATCCATTCTCTCAACGTGCCCGACCCATCTAAGACGCTGCGCCGTAAATAATAGACGGAGTGAATAACAAGACGATTTGCTAAAACATATTGAACTAGTTTAAATATAGAACAGTTCACATATTAATGCCAATCTGTAAAATAATTGATTGATAATATTAACGTCTAATCCATTTAATACAATGTATGTGTGTGTCCTGACGCATTCAATATTATGCAAATCTGTGGCGCGACTATTTGGTATTATGATGAGTTTCGGTTCCAGGACACCGAAAGGGAGGGTTAAAACCCGCGGCCACGTAGTTCTCATTATCAATAAGGTTTCAAGGGCTGATTTGCTAGAAGACTTACTCCCATATTCTGATTTATAATAAACAATCGCAAGCTGAAACAATCCCAACAAAATATGATTCACAATTTATAGATTAAAATGTCATGAGAACTTAGGTACGCAGTTAACTTAATATCGACCAAATCAAAGATCTTAAATCGATTCGAAATGTTAGCGTCTAACGAATAAAACTATGATCTCACGAAAGGAGACCCAATTCTTTATTGATTTATCGTGACAAAACAATACATTATATTACCTAAATTACATGATGTAACTATTATAACCCTGGGAATGATATCATCTGATTGTACTCGATCATTCACGGTTAATAACCATTACGGTTTATTGACTCCACTTTTCAATTACAATTAATTAAAATCTGGAACCTCACGTCACGCCAGCAAACAGATAATTAGATCATTTACATGTGAGGCCACCAAGCACTTAATGGCGGCCGACTATAGTCTCTGTTGTGGTAAAATAATACGAATTATAACTAAACTGAGCTCTAATTCCACCAAATATTAAAAAAAAAGAAAACTCGTTATCTCAAAACAAAATCTATAGCAGTTTATTTACAGAGATGAAATACATACCCTCAACGAATCGTAAGCAAGAGTAGCGGTTAAGTCCGTTGAAAAATTCACCCCAGACCGGGGCCAACTTCGACCAATCCAATTATGGACGCGGAACTCTGGAAATTCTAAACCGATTATGCTGAATTGAAAACATTAAGTACTTTACGGATTTGGAATAGTCCCGGCCAAGGCACGTCAAACCTTATTGCCTCGGCATTGGCGCCACAATATAATGTGATTACGAAGCCAAAGATAGAACTGAGATAGAAATTATTTACGTTGGAACTCGCCATTTCGCACGCCACGCAAAGATGGTTATTAGAAAAGTTTTATGACTTTGCATTTTAGATAAACATCATTTCGGAAACATGATCGAAAATTGTCGACAGGGTATTTTCGAAGCGAGTGTAAAGCAATCTGAAGGGACGAGATACTTTAATTGCAAATGAAAGAGAATATTGTCTATTATTGAAAATACATTGCCGAGAGTAGGCAAAAAAATTGCACGATAAATCGATTTTATGTAATTGCATGACCGAAATACAATATGGAATATGGTTACAATATTAAGAGTACTTTAAGCATAATCATTTAAAAGAGATCATTACATCCCATTTAATCATTTTTATTTATCTAAATCCAATTTATTCATTGATACCGTATTTAATGTTTGCAGTTCATGACGATAACCGAAATTCATCGTTATCTTCAATCTAAATCGATTATAACGACCATTGCATCCGAGAATTTTAATATACATAATCGAAAAGTCGTGTCCCAACATTGAGCAATGCCAACATTCGAGTGACAGTTTTTAAAAGTAGCCGCTCCAGTTTGTTAATAAGGAGATTAAAGTAATATATCAAGGGATATCTTCACAGCTAATTTGCACCTTATAGATAAAGGGCTCGGATAAAAGCCAACTATCGTTAATTTATGACGGCAACGTGACCCTGTCTGCGTGGTGGAAGGAGGCAACGAAAGCGCGCTCCGTTGTCTTTGAGTCACGACTCGAAAGTGACAACTTACAATGTATATGTGGCGACAGAAGCGCTTCGTAGATCCGCCTCGGGAAATATACTCAACTCTGCAAACACGACGCATGATTTTACAAAGAGCATTGGAAGATAGCGAAATCCTACTAATATTATAAAGGCGAAAGTTTGTAACAATGTATGGATGTTTGTTACTCTTTCACGCAAAAACTACGGAACGGATTTCAATGAAGTTTGGCACACGGGTAGATTATGTTCTCGATTAACATATAGGCTACTTTTTATCCCGGGAAAATACAAAGCAGGACTCTTGTCCCGGAAAAACTCATTCACGCGGGCGGAGCCGCGGGCAAAAGCTAGTATGTTATATAAGTCAGAACTGTCTTAATTTTTTGTACCGTAAACTCATAAATAAATATTTTGTTTTATCTTAATCGGCCAGGACGCAAGTTATAAAAACCTACAGGTTACTTTCGAGGTCATGTAGCTTTTTCCGAAAGTATTAAAACGAGAGTCGTCCGATTAAACAATTCGAATTCTCGATAAAAGCTTACACATTTATTACCATAAACAAAGCAAAGAATAACGCAAAGATTATCATAACTTTCTAGTATTCAATTAGCACTGTGAAAAAAATGCGTAAGTCATATGCACAAGACTGTACCATTACAAATCCCTTTTTAGTTACGGCTTATCCTGTTATAAAATTATTTAATGACGTTTCGGACGCCCTCTATTAGTGTTTTATTGATCGTTCACTACTCTTCGGGCCGTAACTCTAACGGGAATCAGTTTATTAACACAAAACATGCAAACTACTAGGGAAGTAATATTTAAACACTAAACTACTTGCGGCCGTACTAACATTTAATTACATATTGTATAATTATGTATTGTTCATAGGCTAGTAAATACTAGTGTTATACGACCTGACAACTTCTCACAATAACTTAGAGTTTATTTTTATGTTGGCTAGACAATGCCTTACTTACAACGAAACAAAGAGACGAGCAAATAATAATTATTTATATGATGGTAAACGTCTCGACCTGCACGTTAATAATAACACCACTTAGAAGTGGGACTTACGGAATACATACATTACATTGCGTTCTCTACCCCGATATAACAACGTATAATATATTATTTTTTAAAGCAATGTTTACTCAGTTACAATGTCTTTCATCATAACATAGCAATGGGTGAACACTGCTATTTGCCAATAGAAATAGACAAAACTGTGGCACCTACCTAAAATACTCTCTCGTACGGAAAACATACCAATAACTACCAAAGTTTTTTTTATAGCATAGAATGACGAGACGAGCATGCCGTTCGCCTGATGGTAAGCGATACGACCACCCATAAACCACACATAATTTACATACTTCAAAGTCCACAAAAAGTTAATTAAAACACACAAAGCAGAAACTGAATAAAATAAACAGTAATTTTGTTTGAAACAGTACATGTATCCGCAAAGCTTTGTCAACCACATGCATACGTTCTTGCAATACTGTCGGCGAAATAATTTACTTGAAACCCTATATAAGTGTGCAACGTTGGCAGTACTTGACATTCATTGTTTCTGTTTAGAGTTTGCGTACTGGTATAATATATATTTGTATCTATTGGCTAGTTTATAAAACTGGTGGTCATTCAGTGCTCGAAATTCGATCGTCGAATTTAATATATTTGTAATACATATTGCATATAAATTTCATTTTTCTGCACTCCTATATGAACTTTAATTATGCCAAATCTCAGTCGTCCGTGCGCTACAAAGTTTCTTCACATATTAATATGTAGATTCCACTATTATTAATAAATAAATGGGAAGGTATTTGGATGTTTAATTGAAAAGCATAAACCGCTGAACTTATTTCGATGAAATTAGCGCCACAGATAGTAGTCCAATAAACATGTCTAAAACTATTTTTTATCGGGCAAACTGCACAGTGGGACTTTCGTTTCCAGAAATCTTTCACACGCTAGGAGACCACCAAAAATAGTATGATTACAAAATGGACGAATCTATTGAAGTATTTCTCGCACAAAACTAGTTATGTGGCAGTTTTTTCTATTGCGTTTCGATGTATTATAACAGCATGGTGTCGAAATGATTTTTACAAAAGGCGGTTCACTGCCACTAACTCTTCCAGCATTGTTTTAATTAGTAAACTCACTTATCGTCAGGTTACCTACTATTTCGTTTGGCGAACTGTAACATTACGATCTCCATACATAAAGTTTGCCTACGCAAAAACAACTCTAAATCCATACCCTTAAAAGCTACAAAACATACAGCGATTGACATACATTGCGCTGTATAAAATATCAAATTTCTTATAATTGTTCGTTCGATTTTAAATCGATACGCAAATGTACCTTTAAAAAGTAACGGTAGAAGCTCAGCGTAGCGTGGGTGACGCTTTTTTTTTTTTTTTTTTTTTTTTTTTTTTTTTTCGCGGAGAAAGTGTGCTACCACTACCGCCCGGCCTTCGTGGGGGGCGACCGAGCGGTTATGTTGGGGTCACCGTGCCTTACGACCCGGCGTTATGCCGCCCGGAGAGATGGAAGACATCGGGCGACCGCCGGGCCGAGTCCCTAACCTATGTACACCGCACGGCATACCAACTAAAACTCCGCGGTGGCCTTCTTCGGCGCATTAGGGACGGCTGCGGGTTTCCCAGGACGAAAAGTGTCTAAGTTATCGTCCGCAACCGCCCCTGCGCAGTGCCGCCTGGTGCGGCCCGTCTCCTGTTATGGGGGGCTCAGACGCCCCCGCGCACCGAAGGACGCTCTCAGCGTCTACGGCAGCGTGAGGCCAACCAGCCACGCTGCCGTCCATCACGGGGGTCACAACAATGTGTAATGACGGACAGCCCCCTGCCGCCCGCCCGTGACCCCCGGTGGCCCCTATTAGTCGCCTTTTACGACAGGCAGGGGATACCGTGGTGGAATTCTCCAAACGCCCCCAATCCACAGGGCGGGAGACGCCGGTCAGTCGTCCACCCGGCGCCTCCTTCGTCTTCTCTGGCGGCGGGAGGGATCTTCGCGCTCCCGATCCCTCTCGGCACTCTCCTTCTGCGAGAGGACCACCTCGCAGAAGTGGGCCACCGCACGCCAGGCCTCCCGACTGCCGACCATGGAAGCGACCACGGCCGGAAGCGAGAGGTCTCCTCCGACGACTGCTCTGAGAGCGCTGCGCTCCTCGTCCCAGGCTGGGCAAAACTCCAGTGTGTGCTGGGCCGTATCCAGCGGGCAGTTGTCACAATGGTGACACACGGCCGACACCTCCGTGCCAACAATACGACACAGATACTCACCGAAGCATCCATGCCCGGTGAGCATCTGTGTCAATCGAAATGTAGCCGGGCCGTGGCGCCTGTCTAGCCACTCGGCAAAGACCGGGCGCACTGCCGCTACGACCCTCAGCCCCGCTGACGGGGCCTCCAGCCTGAGACGCCACTCCTCCACGGCGGCTCGCCGTAAGGAGGCCCTCATGGCCTCCACCTCCTTCAGGGCCGGACGCTCCCCGCGACTGAACGCCTCCTCCCGCCAATAAAAAGCATCGGACAGGGATTCGGCGTCCAGATCCCAGGGCAGAAATCCGGCCAACATGCAAGCCGCCTCATACGAGACCGTGCGGTACGCCCTGATCGCCCGCTGCGCAATCACACGTTGAGGGTTGCGCAAAAGCGCGATGCAGCGGTCGCTCAGGGAGTAAGCCCAAATGGGACTTCCATACAGGGCCATGGACCGCACGACTCCGTGGTATAACCTTCGGCAAGGGATGCCAGGACCTTCCAGGTTGGGCAGCAGGCTAGAAAGAGCGCCCGCTGCCCGGGACAGTTTCGTCCGCATCTTCTCAAAATGGGTGCGAAATTCCCATCGGCTATCCAGAATCAAACCCAAATACTTCATGGTCTTGCCGATGGGAATCCGCACCCCCTCCACGACGATGTGGGCACCGGCCGGTGGCCCTTTCCGAGGCCTATGGAAACAAATGGCCTCGGTCTTTTCAAGGGCCACCTTCAAACCTAGTCGCTGGATGCGACGCACGACGTCGCCGGTGCCCTCCGCCGCCAGGATTGCGGCATCCTGGAAGGTCCCAGAAGTCGCTGTCACTAGCGTGTCGTCGGCGTAGCATGTGACGCCGACGCCCCGGAGATTGGCACCACGGAGCACCCAGTCGTACCCGATGTTCCACAGGAGAGGGCCCAAAACCGAGCCCTGTGGAACACCGCACGACATCGCTCTTCGGTGCCACCCGTCGGCGCCCGGATACACCACGTCCCTGTCAGAAAGGTACGCGTGCACCAGACGCCGGAGATAGGGCGGCACCACGTGGTACCGCAGTGCTTCGTGGATGCAGGGCCAGGGCAGCGAGTTAAACGCATTGGAAATATCCAGCGATACCGCTATCACTACACTGCCTCTGGCCACTGCATCCTCCGCCTGTGCCTTCACCCGCAGAATCGCGTGGACGGTGGAACGTCCCCTGCGGAAACCGAACTGTTCGTCGGCCAAATTCGGACCGACCCTATCGAGGTGCTCGACGAGGCGAGCATGGACGATGCGCTCAAAGAGTTTGGCGACCTCGTCGAGCAACACGATGGGCCGGTAGGCCGACGGCGACTCTGCGGGTCGTCCTTCCTTCTTCAGCAGGACGAGCTTCCCGGTTTTCCAACGCGCCGGGAAGACGCCCTGCTCCAAACAGGCGGAGAACAAGCTGCGGAGCCTCGGACCCAGGTGCTCGATGGCTAGCACCCAGGCCCTCCCGGGGATGCCATCGAGCCCTGGGGCCGTGTTTTTGCTCCGCAGCCGAAGCACTGCCGCCCGCATCTCAGCGGGCGAAACCTCCGGGATTTCCCTTGCCGAAGTCTCGTACGACGAGGACGCCACTTCCGGTGGCGCCATCGGTGGAGGAGTGGTCTCCTCGGTGGCCGGAAACAAGGTCGCGACGACGTTGGCCAGTAAGTCTGGCCGGAGACTCTGCGACAGTGGGGGCGCCGCTGGACGAAGCTTGTTCATAACCAAGCGATAGGGGCGCCCCCACGGGTCCCCGTCGAGAGTCTCCAGGAACTCCTTCCTAGCCGTGACCTTGGCCCTGTGAACGGCCACCCGCAGCGCTCTCTTCGCCTCCTTATAGAGGCCGTAGAGCTGCCGCTCCTGGTCTGCGTGATCGTCCGCCCTCAATCGGCGACGGCGATGCCTGGCGAATCGACGGCGCGCAGCCACGCAAGACGCGCGCAACTGCGCTAACTCCGCCGACCACCAGTACACCTGCCGCCGCGACGGACGGCGGAGGGCTCGGGGCATGGCGGCGTCGCAAACGTCCGACATTGCCACCCCGAACCACTCCGCCTCCTGCTCGACCCGTATCGGCCCGTCCGGCACGGGGAGCCACGACACGACCAGAGCGGCCAACACTAGGGCCTCTTTGTTGAGGCGACGTATGACCCACCGCGGGCCGTCCTGATTAGGGGCACTCGGTCCACCACTGGGCTGGATACTCGGGGACGCGGAGACGTCGAACCTGATGTAGCGATGGTCCGACAACGTCTCCACGCCCACGAGGACTCTCCAGCCCCGGACACGACGTGCAACGGCGGGGCTCGCAAACGAAAGATCAACAATCGACCCGCCGTTGTGCCGCACGCACGTGTCCACCGACCCCCTATTCAGGACGACCAGGCCGACAGAGATCGCCCAGTCCTCCAGGACCTCACCACGAACGTCGGTCGCCGGCGAACCCCACACCACAGACTTGGCGTTGAAATCGCCGGCAACGATCGCCGGGTGAGGTTGGCCTTGCTCCACCAGGGCCCCCAGTCGAACGAGAAAAGCCTCAAATTCGTAAAGGGGTCTGTTGGGAGAGAAATAAACTCCTACAACCCATACGTCTCCCAACAGAGCCGCGACGCATCCCTGGCCCTTCGCTACTTTTTCGAAGGGCGGGGAGCCTGCGGCACCCTGGGTGATGATGGCCACCAAACCGTCGAGGTCCCCGGCCCAGTTATCTCTGGGTGGGACGAAATACGGCTCGGCGACCACGGCCACTTGCACCGACCACTGCGCCAGGCTTTGGGACAACAGGTCCTGGGCACAGGCGCAGTGGTTGATGTTCGCCTGGAGGAACTTTAGATCCATTACTGGACGATCTGTTCTACTACTTCCATCTCGGCCACACCTTGCGGTGGGTTCCCAGCTGGCCTCCTACGAGAGCGTCGAGTATTCCGGGAGGACGCGGAACATGACTTACCCCCAAGTTGGTGCCCAGCGGGCTTGCCAGCTGCAGCACACACGACGCAATTTGGTGCATCTGTGCACTGTCGGGCTTTATGGCCCGCTTTGCCGCAGCGATAACAAAGATCGCTGCGGTCCGGCCCCCCGTCGCAATTGTTTTGCGCGTGACCGCGCTCGAGGCACCGGTAGCAGCGCATAGGGCGCGCCTCGAGCACGGTCACTCGAACCACGGTCCACCCGACAATCAAGCGGCCCGCCTTGATTTTTTGGGCCGCTTTGACTGGCACCTTGGCCCAAACTGAGCTTAGGCCAGAGCGATCGAGCCGGATTTCCCCCACCTTTACAGACTCTGCGGCACACTCACCGGCACTGCAGAGGGCCGCTGCGACCGTCTCGGGAGTTGCTGCGGGGTCCAAATCGGACAGCCGCAGCTCCGAACACTTGGTGGGCCGGGAGACTCTGACGTCTTCCGACTCACCGAAGCATTCCCTAAGCCTTGCGGCTAGGGAATCGGCCCTCTGTTCCGACTCCGCTCCAGGCACCTCGTATAACATAGCACCTGAAGCGGAAACTTTCGGCTTTAGCCTGTCTATATTCAGGCCGGTCAGACTCACGCGATGCTGTGCATCTGTTAGCACCTTCGCGTACGTTAGCCCCTTGGCAACCGCAGCCGGCGTCAACGCGATGACTATCGCTGCGGACTTTGGGGGACGAAGTTTCGGCTCCGGCCGACGGGGCTGCCGTTGATTATGTGCCGCGGGCGTCACAGCGGGCGTGCACTTCTTCTTTTTGCCCACAACCACCGTCCACCCCTCGTCCATAGACGCTGGGGCCGGCGGTAGTGGGCGTGGCTCCGGAGCACCATGCACCGTGGGTGCTTGTCCACCCTTTTTGCCCTTTAGGGGCTTATGAACCTGCTCTGTCTGTCCAGGTTGGGCAGCACTCTGCTTTCTCTTCCCGGCAGTAGTGGTCGGTGCCTTGGACGGCCCAGCAACGGCCTGCGGTGGGGCTGTGGAGGGCCCGGCCATGGGGGCAGGAATAGAGGGAGCAGACTGGGCCGAGCTCTTTCCCTTCCCTCTCCCTTTGCCCTTGTTCGAAGAGGGCTGAGGTGCTCCTCCCACAAATCCACCCTGCACGGGGAGTTGAGTATCCCCGGGAGTAGACTTTTTCTCGTGCGCCAGTGGTGGCCTAGTGGCCGGGCCCAAAAGCATGGACTCCATCCTGGCTTCCAACCTCTTTTCGAAGAGCTCCAGGACCTCCTCTGTGGGGCGCTTATTTGCACCCGCCTCCAAATCCTCTAGACGCCGGCGGAGGGAGGCGTTCTCCTCCTGGAGCATCTTCAGTGACGCCTCAAGTTGGGCACTATGATCCTTCCACTTCTTAGCCTCATGTTCGAGGCGAACCATAATAGAAGACTCCGGCTGGTCTACATATTTAATTATGGTGTCAGTCACCAAATTCAGGGCCTTTTGCGAGGTCCCCTTCAGGTTACCTGACTTCTTTACTATCTGCTGCACTACTTGCCCGCAATGCAGCAGGTCCTCCTTGAGGATAACGCCAGCTTCATCGATCTGCATATTTTCCTCTTCGGCCACGGTTGATTTTCTGTAGCGGAGCTTTGCCTCAAGCTCCTCCTCCATGTTTTTGCGAGCTAACTCCCGCTTTTGGCCAGCCAGCTCCCTTTGAGCCTTTTTCAGGCTCGTATATTGTGTGGGAGGGCGACCCCTACCTCGGCCATCGGTCGTTAAGGCCTTTGGAGCCGGCTCATCATTTTCGCTCGTAAGGTAGGTCTCCTTCGAGCGAGTGTGTCTCCTCCAGAGCTTTTTGCTCCGGACAGATGAGACGCTTTCGCTTGACTCCGAGTCAATGAAACCAACGCTACTTAATGGTCGTGCAAATTCAGCAACAACCTCTGTGGGCTTCTCGCCCGTACTCCCGTCCACGATGTTATCATCAGTGGGCTTGCACCCACCAATCTCCGCCTTTCCTACCCCAGAACCTGAAGCAGGAAGAGGCAACTTCGTCCGTAAAATAATTGGGTTTTTTTTGTTATTTAAAGAATCCATTTTGGTTCCCACGAGTGTGGGGGAAATAAACAGTCCGCCCAGGCAGAGCCCCCTGTACCTGGGTAAGCCTAACGTAACCCGCCAGAGGGTCGGCCGGTATTCTGGCGGGGGTCGCACTAGTGACCGAACTACCCATCGGCCATGCATCCCCTCGCGGTGCGCCGCCACTTGGGATTCGGGGTAACTTTTTATAGAGGTTTTCTCCCTCGCGGTCCGGGCGGTTAAGCCAAGACCCTCGGTCCAGCAGGAGCGCGAGACATGACCACGGACCTCCATACCGGATTACGATCTGCGACGGCGACAGCGGAAGAGAAAGAGTCCCCCCCACTGCCTGCTCGGGGCGGGGTTAGCGCACACCGAGCCCGTCGACACCCCCAGAACCGGGAGTCGCCCGATGAACGGGCCCACCAAACAGGACGACGACCGCCGCAAGAGACGACGACCGCCAACCAACTGTTGTCAGGATATTAGCCGTCGCGCCAATCAACGTGACCGACGCGCCGTTGCCCAGGGTGCACCGCGTGGAGGTTTCCTGACTTCGCACCCCGTGGGTGACGCTGTCTCAACTCTCAACAACTTGAGACCCCGCGTCAAATGCTTAACTCGCGCACTAACTTTTGCAGGGCTGCTACTGTGTTGTAAATATTGTCACTTTATTTATATTGGGAAATATTTGTTTACGATTATTCATATTATTCTCATCTGGATTGGCGCACGATAGGTAAGTTGGATTAAACAACTTCCAAAAATATACATTACTTTGCTTTGCTAAGGTTTGGAAATTCCAAAACTTCACTTACTTACGCGAATCGAAAATCGCCTACATAATATTAACCCGTCAAACCACGCTTATATATTATATGTATAGATGACTGCCTCGGTGGCGTAGTTGTATTGTGGTACGACTGCAATGCTGAGGTCTCGGGTTCGATCCCCGGGTCGAGCAAAGTGATATTGAGTTTTTCTATTCAGTATCAGCTCGGAGTCTGGAATTTGTGCCCGATATGGCGATAGGCTCGCCCCCTATCACATCATGGGACGGAATAATGGCGAAAAGTGGGTGCACTAGTTGCGCCTCTGCCTACCCCTTCGGGGATAAAAGGCGTGAGTGTATATGTATGTATGTATGTATGTATGTATGTATGTATGTATGTATGTATGTATGTATGTATGTATAGATGTAAGGGGAAACTCTACATACTCGGACGCTGGCGTCCGTAGCGGGGCTTGACGAGTCAAACCAAGAAAAAATAGTTTTTGACGAAGACTAATATAGGTAGGTACCGTAACATAAACAACATTTAAATCATCTACAATGTCAAGATTTCTGTCTATCGGTTTTTAAAACCGTATCCTACGTAATGTTACAAGTGTCACATAATTCTAGAAATTTCCATATAAAGCGTCTTGTCTGACAAGTTGCAAACAAAGCGTGTAGACAAAACTAGCAGGTAATTTAATGCAAATATCTGCGAATTCGCCATTGTGACCATTGTTAATGTTTCAGTTCGGACGTGGGAAGCACAAGGCAGTGAACGTGATAAACTCTCTCTCATTATCATTTAGGACCTGGGCGGAGGAATGAAACGTTCCCAAATAGATTTTAGTGGGATCCATTGTGAGTACTTTTGTGAATATTTTTAGATATTACAGCTACCTAATTTAGCTGTGAGAAATTAAGAAACATCCCACAACAGGAAGAACATATATTTTGCTTCATCAATTTTGTTTATATTAAAATAACCAGCGTGGTGAATTACAAACCTAATTTCCTAGTCACGGTAAGTAATAAAAAATGATCCAATTAGGGCCTCCAATTCTGGAATACTGAGATCCCGGTATTCCGGGATCCCGGGTCATTTTCCAGTCCCACGTGTAGCGGGATTATCGGCGCGGGATTGCAGGATTGATTTGGTATATTTGAAACGGCACATAAATTGGACACGTTTTTTTCGCAAGCATTTTCAACTGAATGCTGACCCTAGTAATCAAAGTCTTCATTGGTTTTGTAAACATTCAGAGAAAAGGTACTCATAGTAAAACTGAAATGAAAGTGAAGTTATGTTGATTATTTCATTATAATACTGCTTGTATCTGCCTTGTATGCGGGATCCCGCGGGATTGAAAATGTTCGGTCCCGCGAATACCGAGATTAAAGATAGGCTGTGGGATTCGAAGCCCGAGATCCAATACAAAAATGACCAACAAGTCACTTCTAAGTACAATTATTAGTAAATACACATTCACAACACAAACAAATACTGAATGAAACACAGCTGATGTCGCAATTATAGCCTGCCAGATCCAGAGGCGAAACGGCACATATTGTTAGTGCACCATAACATAGTGCCGTGGACGGTAGCGAGATGGGACGAGACAACCTCGTGAGTCACGACCCACGCTTAATCAACCAAGGAAAGTCATACAAAATGCTTATTTATTTGTTTAACATAACCCACGGGTCGGCGTTCAGAGTCCACAGTATTGTCTGCGCCAACATTGATTTTCAGTATTAATGACAACAAGAGGTTTATCGAAGCCAAGACTTACATACTGAACTAGTGATGAGCAACATGTTCGCCAGGATAAAAATTGCGAAGATTTATTGTACACCGCATAAAAACAATATTTTATTTTCAACAAATCAAGACAAGTTCGTGTCGTCTCTATTATGCAAAAAAAAATATTACGACAATTTTCTTAATGTTATTAACATTTCTTAATTAAGTAAATAAAAATAATGCTAATTACTAACATTTTCCCATTATATTAATGAAACAAATTGGATTCTACAAAACAATATTAAACATAACTCGAAACAGCGCTCGCTACTTTTCACTAACATTCGCACAACGTTCCGCATTAACAAATGTCCGTCAGTTTCACGTCACTACGGACATTAAGGTCGACGTACTTTGTCATTGATAAATAAGCCCATTTATAACAACGAGTTATTAGTGCAAATCTGTTAACGTAACCAATAAATCTCACAATAGCCGTGCCTAATAATATCTGTTATCAAATAAAAATAATGACTCATTCATTGAACGATTGGCCTTGGCTTAACCTAGAAATAGTAATATGTTAAGTTATAATCCTTACCTGTTGAATGGTAAGCTTTAGCAATTTTTAAACAATTGCGCCATTTTATGTGACAAAAGCAGTGCACTCTACATCTAAATGTTTCAAACGCAAATATTGCCGAACCAACCGGCAATTGTTATTTTTTGAAACTAAGGGAAATAAAGAAATTGTATCATCATCATCAGCCACATGACGTCCACTGCTGAAAATAGCCCTCCCCCAAAGATTCCCAGACGGACCTGTCAAAAGTAGCCTGCATCCACCGAAATTGTATAGGCTCATTTATTTTTACAATATTAAAAACTTTTTACTTAAGTATTTCGCAAAAGACAAAATTCGCACACGTACGTGAAATGGTGAACACCTGATGACACACTTTGCGATATGCCACTTCTCACCTGACGATCTCAACTATAAAAACCTTTGTAGCTACGGCAAAGACAAAAGACGCGTGTGCCATAGACAACCGCACAAAGAGGCCAAAGAGGCTTTTAGGTGAAGGTCGAGAAGAGTTGCAGGAAGCGCTCGCATGACGTCACTTCCTGGGCCGATGAACGGGTTACACTGTACCGCGGCATTCGTGGCGATAACACGCCATGTAAACTGGTATTAGAGTGGTTTTAACGATTAAACTCGGTACTAATTTTAACTGTTGATTGACGGGTAAATTCTTTCACATGTGAATGAATGGCAAATAGCACTTAAAGGGTAGCGTTGAAGTTTTTTAAGTTGCTGTCGATTTATGTAAAGTACAGAAATTGTGAACGAATTTTGAATGCCAGTAACTTTATATTTTGAGCTCGCAACTGTTTAATTAAGTTTCATTTTAGCATTACCAAGTAATATAAGTCGGTGTCGTTATGAACATTTGGCTGCGGTTAACATTTGTGTCACGATGTAAACAAATCTTTACTGGTCTGTGGAGATTGAAACCTCAACATAAGTTACGTGTACTGATTAATATTATAATTAACATACGTTAATACATATACATATTTACTATCTATCTTAATTATCTATTATATAACTTTTACAACTTTTGACTTTACTTTTTACTTTTATTAAACCTTTAATAACTCGATATTAAATAGGGTAACAGTTCTTTGTAGAATTAGTCCAAGCGTGACAATAACCATAACCAACCCTGTATTATATACTGCCCGCAGCTGAGCACGGGCCTCCTCTATAACTGCGAGGGTTAAGGCCTTAGTCCACCACGCTGGCCTAGTGCGGGTTGGCAGTCTTCACATACCTTCGAAATTTAGAGAACTTCGCGGGTATGCAGGTTTCCTCACGATGTTTTCCAAGCGTGAATTAGAAATAAAATATATATTTAACAAAAAGACACCTCGAAAACCTATGAGGTACTTTTCATGTCATAGTTCTTTAGCCTTTGAAAGTTCATGGATACTTGCACATCAAATTCATTGCCTAGCTATAATTTTATGTAATAGGGTAGTTGACTACTTTTTTTTAAATACATTTATCAAACATTTATGGTTTCTAAAATCTAGAGGAAAAAGAATTTTTAAAATACAAGCAATAATAAATGAGTTATAAAGCTTTAAAGTTTGGTGGAAGGGGCACCTGTCAGATAACGGAAACAGCAGAATGTGACGTCACTGAGTGTCGCCAGCCATAACGCTGCGTGCGTGCGAAACAAATGACGCGATATCCCCACTACGCCCCCACTTTTGCTCACAACAATATTTGAAATATGAATAATTGCTTAAGTGGTCACAGAAGAATTTGTTTTTCGTATTATTTTCTGTTACATATAAAATAATGTACCAAATCAAACATAGGAAACTAGCCTATTGTATATCTATAGAAACACTTACAGCTTATTCATAAACTGATTAGTATGTAGTTTAATGTCATTGTCTATCGCTCGCACTCGCAATCACTCTTCACTAAATAATATGTCGTGGACAACGCTGTGAGTTGCTCATTTGTATTTCTGTAAGAAATATTAATTTGTAATGCGCAATGTATAACTGTTGGTTGGTTCCTTAAATAAATAAAATAAAAAAAATAAAAACAGCTTAAACCTATTTCAGCAATCGAGTGCTTTGTCTCCTTCGAACAAATTTGTATTGAGGTAAAAAAACATTGTATATAACTAAAATAGGTTTGTAAAATTGTTTAAAGGTAGTAATTTTTTTTTCTTTATACATGACATTAGCAGTATATACAGGCACCAAGTGGATACTTTACATACATTATTGTATTTAATAACAAATCAAAACACTTGAAACACATGGAAATCCTCGCAGAGATTACATCGACGTGGGCGGGTGCTATTTATGCAGCCCTTAGGTACCTTATTGAGAATTTTATGACCGAATGCCTCATACACAACCTAACAGCGATAAAATCGTTGGACGTGTGATCTTTTTGCATGTACGTTGAGCCCCCAAAATACTCTTGAACTAACACAAACTCATTTGCATTCCGTGTGAATCGGCGCAAAAACCAGCGAAAGTGAGCCACGGTCGCGAATGACTAACGTTTTAGGGTCTAGATACATTTATCTAGATCAAGAATAAGGACTATGCTTTTTAGAAAAATGTGCGAGCGTAGGATTATTAATAATTGAATATAGAACACCATAACAGCAGATGTTTATGATTTAACTAGCTTTCGTTCGCCGCTCTGCTTGCGGGGAAATCGTTTCATATAATAAAAGTACCATACTGCACTTTGCGACATAACATGTAGCGTATTTTATGTGGACCTCTAAACTTGTGCATTCTTTAATCCAAATTTATCCAGACTCAATTTTTTATGCGCCTACTTGTAAAAACATTCAAACTACTCTAAGAAAACTCAAAACATAAGGGCGATTTACATTGTAGATCACGTCGAGGCAGGTCCAGAGAACTTTTTAATGAGTAATTCAAGTCTCAAAACACAATAGACAGCTTCAATTAATGGGAATTTAAATCTTCAAACAACGAAAGAATGGACAGTTATTAACTTGAGAAATAATTTTAAAAATGCTTTTGTGTATGATTCCAGTTACCTACTTCGCAAAAGTGTATTGTTACATTCTTTGTAGCAATTTACATACTACGATTTTTATACAAAAACTAGCTAACAAGTTTTATATCCTAACAGGTTTAACAACATTTAAAAAGCCAGATGGCCTTCTCACTCACTTTGTAATATCTATAAGAAATAAAATACCAAACATATTCACAAAAAGCCCATAAAAAAATAATAAAACCGACGAACTCCACACTCCAATCGACTCTCAAAAACATGTTAAGCATAACCATATAAATACAAAACGTAAACGTTTACACATAACGCGTTTAAATTCAAATTTAATACATAACAAATAAGACAACTGTGTGTTATCGAGTTGTATGTACAACACTAGCACCAATATCGACATCGTATCGACAAATACGAGGTGTCAATTTAAATGCAGATGCACACAGGCCGGCGCATGGTTCAACGCGCGTTTAGTTTATCGACGTTCATAAAACCGTAAATAGATCGAATGCAGTAAAATAGTACAGCCGGACTGCCACACGGCTGTTACCAATTTCCACTGCATTGCGATCGATAGAATTCCACCGCTGTGGCTTACGATGTTCAAGGAAGTGAAAAACGGCCTTACATTTATAAAATAGCCAACATTTTTATTTGCTGAATCAAGTTCGGTAAGTATTTCTGTAGTAAAATTTAAAAGAATTGAAAATTTTATTTTTAAAATATAAATATTCTTTTTTCAATAAACGCCATGCATTAAAAGAAATCGCCATTTCACATTTCAAGTTAGTAACGGTAATTTCTAATTAAGTCGAATTCTATGTCCCATACGTGAAGACAGCGTGGGAACCTACTAGAAAGCATGCAAAATACTTGAATAAAGACAAGTCATCCATAAAAAGTGACAGATAGATAGCTAATATATAAAAAAAAAGATCAAACCCCGCAGCAGTCAAACTTGTACCCGACGTGAGTGCGGCAAAACCGACATCCAGAATACAAATAAAAAAATAAAACACCGTTATGACCGTATCCTTGAAGTGATAGGCAGAGGTTGCACCTCGTTTCACCCACGGTATTTCCGTCGCATTATGTGAAACTCGAAAGTATAACCGCCATAAATGGCACAAATTGTCAATGATTAAGGTTAGCGTAATACGTGTTCAATATCCATGAACAAGGGAAATTTACCAAATAGTTTGTCTAACTTTACTGCTATAAAATCAGCAGTCACTTCACTAAATCCATATCTTTAAAAACCGTTCATTCAACTTGATCTGGGAATCAAATCGCACATCTCGTCCCACAACCGATCACTACACAAATCAGGCATCAAGTGATTGAGATGCAAGGGAAATAATATAAATGTTTTGCAATTACTTGAAACGTTTAAATTATGAGAAAGTTCCTTTCTGGCTGTAACTTAATTAGTTTTATAATTAAAACTCGCGAGGGCAACAGCCCGAAATGTAAATCCTTATTTCGAGAACGCAATTTCACTTTAATCCGTCAGAATATAATTTTTGAAACATTACTATTGACTACAGAGTAAATATTTTAAGTTAAACTATAGGTAAACGAGGTTAAGCGAAACTTAGGTTAACGCGTATAGATAGGATCTGAGAGAAATCGTTGATGATAAATTATAAAGCTGTAGGAATCGGCAGGCATGAATGGATTTGCATGTACAGGAAACTATAAGTAACTTGTTTCGAAATCCATTGTTAAACATAGTACTTGTATAGCAAAGAGACACTGTATAATATAACGTAACATCAAATGCGACTTGTGAACAAAAAAGACGAGTCGCAAACAATGTAAAAATAACACCATTGTCAACCGTTTTTGGATTGTGCGTAACAAAACATTACTATCAGTTTGGACCATCACGCCAGGTCACACATAAGTGACCATAAACAAAAACAACTATATTGAAATAATCACACCTTAAACTAACCCACTAAAGGTACCGTCCCAAACATCCCCAAGTGATTAAAAACCCATACAGATACGTAATCAGTTTAACACTCGTCAACGCACCGTCGATCCTGTTCAATATCTCAATCTCAGCACCGAAATGAGGCTACAATATTCCAAAGTTCACCGGCACCATATCAAGTGTGCTCCAGATAAATGGATCACGTTACTTGATTAACCGACGAGCATCCCTTCGTCTTATCACCCCTGGGAATATTTAAATGGGCCCCGAATATATCACACCCCTCCGTATAAACGAAAGGCCAAGTATTCGCGTTTACCTGCTCCTGATTGAGAATGTAAATTACTATATCTTCATTAGGAAGTAAATGAATGTTTCGTTTAAGGTTTTTGACTAGGAAGCTTGTGAAGGGGCGACATGCATTAACAACTTCTTGTTCAAGATACAAGATTTCACTGTCGTCTCTTGTACGTATCAACAAATTGAATATTAAATCTAGATGTAGGCTAAACATGGTTTTATTAGCGCTTGAGTCAACCCAAATCCTTTAAGCATTTTATTTTATTAAAGTCAAGTAGTCAGTGACCATTTAAGTGAAAAACAGAGTGGACAGCTTTAGAGAGGTCGAGAGCAAACTAAGCATAATTTCCCCCATACCGCGAACGACGCTAAAAAGAGGGTGCTTATTCGGGTACTGAAAATAAATTTAGTAACCTTGCGGACGTTATGGGCGCGTGTTATTTATTCATTTGAAAGTTCTTAAAAAGATGAAGTATGTACCAAATGGGGTAGACATATATTATAGATGCACAAAGGTAGCTCCGACTGCTCCTCAATGTACGAAATTAATGTCCTAATCGGAATCAATGGTCTTTATGTCTAGCGGCATACAACACACCTCTTTAGATAACGCCTGTTACCGAAAGAATTATACCAAGCTAAAGACGAACATGCTACCAGCTTTTTTTAAAAACCGAACCGAACCGAGTCGAATGAAAACAGATGCAACACGCGTTATCACTTATTATTTACAACCAACATTATTCCCGTCACACGCGAATTAGAGCGACAATGTGACATACGTGCCAACTCCATCGTCATGAGGGTCACGCGCGGCGCCACTTCCATTGCCATAGTGGCCATCAACATTCACGCAGCGATAAGCACACCGCATGACTAGTTTAGCTCGTTGATTTCTCGACAATGATCTACGTTGGCGATAGCTTAAGCTTCTAAAGCTATAGAGGAAATCCTTTTTCGACGGTCCTCTGGCTAGTGGGAAATCAACTGCGCAGAACTGGTTATTACTGCATGACACTGATTTTAACCTTTCTGTACCCGTGGGAAATTTTGAGTATACAAAAGTGATATTAAATGATACCAAAATTACTTAATTTGAACCAAATCCCCAATTACTGCTATAGCGTATATTTTAAATTGTAATACAGAATCAGACACGTCGTAAATGTTTGGAGGACGAAGCACATCTATAATTTAGTACCGACACGAGACCGATAACTTCCGGACACGAATCACATAATCCAATTTATATCTCATTTCCTTCAATAAAGGACCAAACTTTTTATCATCCAACAAACCATTGACCGTCTTAGTGTTTTCACAAGCCATAAATCCTGCCAAAATCCTTGTCTCCGAGACTGGCGAACTCATTCACGAGATCAAGTGGCAAAAAACTGGAGCAATGAACTGGCGGGCACGTAGAGAGCTCATCAGCTGCCGAAGCACGTAGACGGGTCTAAACTACCGCTCATTGTCAATATTGGAGTGCTGTGCCGAACCACTGGTAAAATCAATAGAGCCATTATCGGTTATTAGACGTATGATTGCTTGAAATTGTTTTACTGGCTAATGAATAACAAACACGGCGACGTGACGGGAGCGAAGCGCTGCCAACATTGCAGAGGTAAATGAGCGTTGACGGATTTGAGTACCTTCGTGAAATCGTTATTGGAAATTTGAAATCGATTTGAGTGGAATGCCTGTTATTTATGCTTTAAATATTGTATCTTGCACATCTAGGATATTGAAAATTATGATTATTATAAAAAATAATATTATAATCGTCGATAAAGATAGTTCAAGAGGAGTTATATATAGTTTAACCTAAGTAATTTAGAAATAACATCAATATGTTAAAAACTAAATAACATTGGAACCCCGTGATTTGCGTACCAAACTGAATTACAAGACCTTTCAAATAATTCTTCAGAACTAATTAAATTAAATACTGTGACCATTATAGGAACGAAAATAATTGAAATGAAACTATTTTATGGATTTTATCGCGGTTTATTAATTTACATTTTCTTCCGAAGATTCGAAAACTTTACAGTCTTCATGGGCCGCCCCGTGACCAACCGCGATAAAATCCGTAAAATAGTTTTATTTCAATGTCTAAAATTCGCGTACATATAAGAAATCATTAACGAAAATAATAATAAACACTAAATCCTCAAGCAATTAAAAGGAAAAAAAAACAAACAAGTCTGACGTCACAGCCACGCGACACGACATCGTATGTATTTCCCACATCGGAATGCAAATTGAATAATGTAGGAACTGTTACCTACTGAGTCGGCACCAGTCGCCTGCGTAGTGACTGCAAACGAACAGTTGTACACAAAGTGCAAGGCTACGGTCTGCGGAGTGCATCGCCGATAAACCGGAGATGAAAGCGACTGTTTATTTGATTTTCTGCTTATACAACGTACGTCCAAGCGTATTAACTAAGCAACGGTCAATAACCTGAGACGTCTGCTCATTTGTACGAAACCATCGCACGTTTCGTTGTTTTCGTGTTTTATTTCACACTCCACGATACTTTTTAATTGTCGTTACGTGATTATATGCCACGGCGTACGCGATGTTCTGTTTTACAAAAACAATTTAACACAATTCTATCATGCATTTACATAAATATGGAAGCGTACGCCGAATCCACAATATTAATTTCGATGGAATAATAATTCAATCAGTGGAGGCCTTGTTTTAATTCAGAATTACAAGTAAAACACGCTTCAACCTCGCTCCAGTCGGTTACATCAAAACAACGATGACAATGACTTCAAATGACAAATGACTATACGTAGACGCCAAATGGTTCTTCATTGCGCCGTGTTATTAAAACAAATAGATACACTGTACGTTTTCTATGTCGCAATCATTGGAACAATAAATTTCGTGCGCAAACCGAAAACGGCCGCTCACGTGTCACATTCACAAAATGGATATTGCCAACGCAATGCGTGAAATGCGAAGTGCGCAACGGGAAATGCGAAAATTAAACCCCGTATCCGCAAACAAGAGATGCGATTGTTCCATCGAGTATCCAACAAGACGTTATTTTTTTATTATTTTTAATATCGCGCTGTCAACCTTGAGAACCGTTCACTTCATCTGATTCTCCGATTGTTAAAGTGTATCGTTATTGTTGTGGCTGAATATTTCTTCTCCGTTGTCATTAAATATTTCATTGATTTTGGTCTTCTGGATAATTACCTTAATAGACTACGTAGTAATAACTTTGTCGTTTGTATGATAATAGAATAAATTACTAACAAATATGTAGACAATAATAACATTAACATTCACACTTTAGTGCTAATACATAGATAAACATTGCCAAAAACACACGACTAATGCATAAGAACACGTACACATAGAATACTTAATACCGGAATTATGTAATACATAGTTCCTTGTGTATTCCCTGAGATTGAGCTAATTATTGGATTTAGGGGCTTACCAAGCAGGATTTCTGTATACTTTAATGTGTGCTTAAACTTCCGTTTTGTAGCATTGTAAATCAAAGTTAATAATATTGAGTAATGACTATACAATTCAAGAGGGCTGTCCTCTCTCGTTGATTAGGTAGGAAGATTGTCATTTCAATATTCGAATAGTCTAAACCGGCACGAGGCATCCTTTTGTCTACGTTGAATAGACAGATGCAGTCGTCTGATTTCGCAAGTCGGCCCTCGGCCGGGCCGCGTCGGCAGCCCATCAACCATCGTCGGATTACGTTTATGGACCATTTGTATGGGATCTGCTACGGTTAATGATTTTCGGCCGTTCCGTCTCTTGGGCAATTCTATTTCGATACACAGTTACTTAATAAGTTTTTATATGCGCCCGGTGCCGGTGCACCTTCTGTCGACTCGGATTACGGCGATCACGAATTTTTCTTGTCACAACTTTCGTTGTGTAGTTATTGACCCCGGGTTGTGAAACACTTTACACTGTTTAAAGCAGGTCTTATTATGGTCATATCATATATACAAAGTACGGCAGCACCAACCAGGCATTCAGGTATTTATGTCGCACGAGGCTTGGCGTAGACATTTTGCAAATCGTGCGAATTTTTAACGAACCACTAACACAGTGCACCACGGTACACGTAGTAAAATCCCGCCACAATGGGCATGATGAGTCGCAATCCGGTGATAATAAGTAAGGCCGGCATAATTGCAACGACTGTCGAGAGACGGAATGTCGATTACTGATCGACACTCCACATTATCGGGTGGTGGTGTAGTCCTTTGCTAGGATAGAAAATACTGATTGTATTCAATCAGCTACTTGTCTGATACGCACGTAGATCGTCATTTTGAAGTGATGTCATTGAGACTGACGGGAGCTTCTAAGTATGCCAAAGTGATAGTCGTAACTCGTAAAGATAATGAGTGTTCACACAGCATAGACCTGCGTAGTTTCTAGGTACCTATTAAACTATATAAGACAAACAATTACTAAATAGTTACTAGGTAAAATCACGTATTATAAATCCTCTGGCCTCGCCTCTCGAAGGGGTAGGCAGATAATAATATACAAGAATGAGCTTAGGGATGTCGCTTATTTTGCATGCTGTTCTTTTTTAATAAGTGAGCAGGATTCATCTCCTTATATTATGTGTAACTAGCTTTTGCCCGCGGCTCCGCCAGCGTTATAAAGTTTTTCCGGGATAAAAGTCCCGCTTTATGTTTTCCCGGGAAAAAAAGTAGCCTATGTGTTAATCCAGGACATGATCTACCCGTGTGCCAAATTTCATAGAAATCCGTTTAGCAGTTTTTACGTGAAAGAGTAACAAACATCCATACATCCAAACATCCATACATTCATACAAACTTTCGCCTTTATAATATTAGTAGGATAAACACCATTTCTACCTCATTTCGAATATCAAAGCTTCGAACCCGGATACCTATGTAGGTAGGTGCATCATGTGATTCACAATAATAATGGCTGCAGGGAACAATAATAACAGTACTGGTTAAAATCTCGTCGAGTCTTATAGGCATGTGGATAATAATTTATTTCACTGTACAAAGTGACCTCTGCTGTTATTATTACCAAAGGTGCTCCCCTATTAAATTACAAGCGCCCAGTGTTCTTGACATAATGGCTACCCTGTTTGAACGCTTTGCAAAATTTTATCACATTTTGCTCCAAAATTGCTATGTTATCACTCTTAACCTCAAGTTCGACCTCGAGACTTATCTTCTGGTGCCTATTTTACTTTTAAACTAACCATTGACCAGTGACATTTGACACTATTATCCGTTTTAAACATTTAAAAAAGTTTAAACTAAGCGTTAGAACTATTGTAATTCTAGGTCCTCACCGTTTATTTTCCTCATGCCGGCCCTAGACCTTCACAGCACGGCCAAAATCCTGTCCTTTGAGTCGGCACCAACAAAACATGCACTCTGCTAAACACTTATCTTTAACGCCACAATGCACAACTTTGTAAACATTCAACTGTATGGAACAGTTGCGTTTTATTCATACAGATAACAATAGTACACAATTTTGTTTAGTTGATAAGAAAGAAAACACTAATATTGTTTATCACGATGCGATCTACACCCACGCAAACATGTTGCGACGCGCGTCAACGCCGCGTGACTGCAGGCGTGTCGCCGGCTGACACTTTGGCGCTGTCACTAGCGGTATACCAAGGAACTCCGAAATGTTTAAGTACATGCTTACACAGATGTCGCTATAATCAAAATGGTTGTAATGTTTACTTCATGTTAACAATTATTTTTTACAAGCTTTATTTACTGTTAAAGAAGAACTAAACTTTTTTATTAGGGGACTAAATTATTTAATCAATGGGTTAATAAAAAAATATAACGCGTAAAATTAAATAAGGTTCCTCGTGCGGTCAAAAAGTGCACTGCAAACGAATTATTACCATGAAATAAAAACTTACCTTAAAGTTTAAACAGCGTCGGAAAATCTCTTTGTGGATAGAGAAACAGTAAAAAAATTGCACTTCACATTTACCACAATACTGCATTTATTCAACTAAGCATCGTGCTGCTTACAGTAATAGTTCGCTCGGTACGTACACGTACAACTGCATTGAATGAAACGCCGGTCGCAACCAATTAAAAACACTATAAGAACGTCTCTGCCATACTTGGCATATTACGGGAATTTCCACAATGCACTGAAATATAAAATGCACGATTTCAACGAGTCACACCATGAAAAGCGACCGATAACACTATCCATCACCCCATTATCCTTCGCGACTTGAAGTTAGCAGCGAGCCTGCACGTCAAAATATACCATAAATAACGTGGTACGTATTGCAGGGTGCGCCGCCCTATGGACACCCTACTCACACCCCCGCAGTAGCCTATGGTGTAAAAAGAAAAACTTCGGCTCAGTTACATGATGTTTAAATTTTATAAAATTATAACTATATTCAATTATAACCGCGAAGGAAAAAGTGCATATAATATAAGAATTTCTAAACAGATTCCGAGTGACAAACCATAGGGGTATGACTAATATATTTTATTTTTTACTTTTCCTTCCAAATATAATATTTTCATCATAATATTCTTCACGAATGTGCTTTGGGTATGTGTAGAAACCTATATTGTATTATATATATACGATAGGGGTTAATGCATAATATAATTTTAACCAAGAAATGTAATCATCACCAATAAAATCCTCGCCTTAAATAAAAACATGCATTTGTACTGCTCGAAGCTAAGTGCGATGAAAGGGAAAACCGTCAAAGAAGCCTTTTTAGGGACTGGGATAAGAAGCGATGGGAAGAAAAAGAGAGCGACAATTTTTCCGGTTCATATCTCTCGGTACATTTCATTACTTCCGCTATGTATGGACGTGGGTCTCGGCTGATGTCGGCTGTATTCGGCTCCGACCGGACGGCTTCGGATAATTCCGGGGACCCAATCGATACGCGTCAAGTACCTACATCTCTGACAACCGACATGCTACGTTATGACGCGACGTAGCTACTACGCTTAACGCTATACTCATCGGTTAAGCTACAACCCATGATTACGCTACGAGACGAACCTATCAACGACTTTAGGAAGTTGCCGTATGCCCAATATGGTAGATTTTTTTTATGGCATTGAATGACGAGACGAGCATGCCGTTCGCCTGATGGCAAGCGATACGACCACGCATGCAATGCAATGCAATCAGCCCTGTATTATATACTACCCACTGCTGAGCACGGGCCTCCTCTACTACTGAGAGGGTTTAGGCCTTAGTCCACCACGCTGGCCTAGTGCGGGTTGGTAGACTTCACATACCTTCGAAATTCTTAGAAAGAGCTTCTTAGGTATGCAGGTTTCCTCATGATGTTTTCCTTCACCATTAAAGCGAAGCGAACGACCACGCATAAACAATAGAAACACCATCCAGCACCTTGAGTTACAACGTACTGTGTGGCATTCCACTGCGCTCGTCATTCTGAGACATAAGATGTTAAGTCTCATTATGTCCTGTAGTTACACTAGCTACAATGCCCTTCAAACCGAAACACAACAGTGCATGCACACTGCTGCTTGGCGGTAGAAATAGACATTGCGGTGGTGCCCAACCAGACGGACTCTTACATATGAGAATCCTACCACCAATAAAATCGATATAATAATTTATAACATTATTGTGTTTGTGGACGATAGCCTAGTTGGGAATGGAACGGTCTGCCGAGACAATGTCCGGAGGTTCAAACCCAAGGCACACACACCTCTGACCAGCGACTGATCAAGAGTTCTGACCGCCCTAGGCTAATTATGAGGACGCGCCCCCGGCAGGTGTAAGTGATATGGTGAAAATTTTAACATGGTTCATACTACCTATAAACGGTTTCAGATCGATCTGAAAGTGAAACTAACGTTGTCCATTAATCTACACGACATTCAGCCTTAGCGTGGCAAACCATATTTTTAGCTGACCGTACATAAAGGCGCCTTATACGACCTCGCGCATTATACGACCAAAATCATGACAAGTAACTGCAGGCTACCAAGTAGAAAACCAAATCCATGTCGTTTTTGGCCGCATGACTTGTATAGGCTTAGTTTCTATAGAGAAGTTAGTTGTTGCGGCCATTGACCATGTGCGTGATGATTTAGTGTGTGAAGTTGCATTTATGGATGACAAGTAGGATGGAGCACCTCTGCCTTTTTGTCCAAATCTCACCAAATGCTCAGCCATAAAACGATCAAATTTGGATATAAGCTCAATACAGCCAAGAAAATTTCCGTTTAGTGCAGATCCAATAATTTCATTTCAACCGTGAAATGGAAGGCCACGAGAAGCTGAAAACTTTATTGTTTCTATTACACGTAGTAATACATTTCGCCAATAATTTATTTCTTCATTATATTGTTTAATTATTTGGGTATGCAATGGTTGTAAAAGTTTCCTCTACATACATATTGTCCCAAACATTTACGATGATCCGGAGAATTGTCATGATAGTTATTAAGTTAGATTAAATCCACTTTTGGCAAATATGGATGTTCCTCCATATAATTTACAAGGACCACAAAACACGTGACCTGTGGATTCTGAGTATACTAAACAGCTTCTCTTCACAATTTCGCCATTAACAAGCTTTATCTCAAACATATGTTTAGATAGAAATCTTTTTTTATTTTTATACTGCCTTTCTGATCTGGAAAAGTCTAATTCTTCGTTTTGTTGCAGTCCTTTTTTAACAATATAATCTCGAAATTTCTCGTTTACATGCCACAGTGCAGGGTCACTTGACGGCGAGGACGGAACTGCGGTCTTGTGGAGTGTTGGAGTTTCAAGAACTCGTTCTTACGGCGGATGGCCAGAGTGATTTCGTCCTGAATCGGTTAATACGGAACGTGGCCGTCTCCATTTGGCGTGGTCGAATGGAGTATATATTGACGCTTTACGGACTAACGTGTTTGGGAGATTTACCGCCCGATCGAAGTAGCGTCTGCTGGCCTTGCTGGTCCTGAAATGCCTGATGGTCAGCATGCTGGTGTCCACGTGGAGGTTGCGGTTGCGAACGTACCACGGGGCACCAAGAGCATGTCTGAGCATTCTATTTTGTAAGACCTGCATACGCTGAAAATGAGCAGGCGGTAAATGGGCGAATACGGGCGATGCGTACGTCATGGTAGGTCGAATGCAAGTCGTAAAGATTCTAATCTTGTTGCGGATTGACATTTTACCTTTCCTGTTTAAGAGCCAATGCAATTGGCCCATCGCGAATGCGGCTCGCGCGCGTAGACGAAAGAGAATGAAGCGCGGCAAAGTATACTAACTATTAACCACCGGGGAGTCCCCGCGCGTCGGTGACGTGTTTCATCGCGTGCGGCTAACTGCGCTGTTGCCAACTCACTCACTCGCTCCAAGCGAGTGAGTGAGACGAGTGAGTTGGCAACATCGCAGTCGAGCGAGTCGCTCGACCACCGACCGATTCGAGTGATAAATCAGTGTTTGTTTTACGCGCGCTTTTTAAAGTAACAAATCAGGGAGTCCCAGGCTTTTTCAGTTCACAGCGCATTTAGTTTTAGTATTTTGGCTCGGTGTAGTTGAAATATGTAGGGTAGATGCAATGATGCTAGATTAATAGTGTATGCGATGACACGATTTCAGCGCGCCCCCCTGATCCTCGCGCCCTAGGCTACAGCCTAATTAGCCTAAGGGTTAATCAGGCCCTGCCTCTGACTTTTCTAAGTTATGTGTGTATTGTTTATCAATTATCGTTCGCTTTAACGGTGAATGAAACCATCGTGAGGAAACCTACATGCCTGAGAATTCTCCATAAGAATTTCGAGGGTATGTGAAGTCTGCCAATCCGCACTAGGCCAGCGTGGTAGACTAAGGAGGACTAATAATTGATCCTTTAATATCCAGAGATGCTGGTACTTATGTCATTTTAAGGGCTTTAAGGCGAAGTGATAGTGACTATGGGCGTATATGAGGGGGGGTGGGGTGGTCAGGGGTCTGGATCCCCCCCTCCTTAGCTTACAATAAACCACGTTACGCCGCTGACCGCTGATATGTTTGGGATCCGGCCTCCCCCCCCCCCTTAGCTTCTAATATACGGGTGTCATGCAAGAACCCACGCAACAATTTTTTCTATATCGTAGGACCCCATGTGAAAGAAAGAAATGTATTTTATTGGTCACAGACACAACTGACATACAATGGTATCAATTATAAACTAAGAAACAATAACAAATTAAGAACTAACACAACACAATATAGGCTATAACACAATTATATTTATTTCTCAACTTATAACACACACCCAAGAATAATATTAAGTTGCATGTCGTGACTGTGACAGGTAGGTGGCCACTCAGTATAATGCTGTGCTGCGGCCTGAGTCGCTATTATCAGAAAATATTTTCGAAGAGTAGGATATGTTGACTTTACAATATAAAAACAGTAACATAAAGATAACTTTATTAGGCAAATATAAGAAAAATTGTATGTGAAGACTAGCCAAGTCAAATCTTGAGCTTAAATTTATACTAAGTTATCTGCTTTGTGTAAATATTTCGACTATTCAAATTTAAGAAATTATATTTTTAAATATCATACATTGTCGTAGCAGAAAATCAAAGAAATATTAGTTTAAATTTATTTTAGAATGGATTGTGTTCTTATAAATAATTTTCAGGATTATCTACAGGGCTTGGCAACCATTAAGATTTCAATTCTTTTGTAGGTGAAGTCGATCAGCACGCATATTCTTAATATTAGACTTGGCTTCCACATTTCACATTTATGTTTTTGATGGGATTTAATATTTTCCAGGTATCGATTGAAATATCTCAATCGCCACAACTCATCAATACTCGCTCGGTTACATTGGCCCGGGACGTCATCTGTCAACAAGCGAAAATCAACCTTATACGCACCCACATAAATACGATTCGGTCGATTTTTGCTTGTTGACAGATGACCAATGTAACCAACCAAGTTTATAGGGTACTAGCTGACCCGGCAAACGTTGTTTTGCCATATAAATAATTTCCTAGCAATTTCTAGCTATTAAAAAATAAGGGTTGATCGTAGAGGGGTGAAAATTTAGGGTTGTAGGTATTTTAGTATGCTGTATCATAAAAAAATTAAAACAAAAAATTTTGTCTGAAAAATAAAAAAAAAATTTAGGGGTGGTCCACCCTTAACATTTGGGGGGATGAAAAATAGATGTTGGCCAATTCTCATAGATACCGGATAAGCACAAAAAATTTCATCAAAATCGGTCAAGCCGTTTCGGAGGAGTATGGCAACGAAAACTGTGACACGAGAATTTTATATATATAGATAACATTCTTGAATGTAACCGAGCGAGTATTGATGAGTTAAGGATGTGCATAATTATTATAAAAAAAATATTTTAGTTTGTTGTCACAGAACAATTTTCTATCTTTTTCTTTCACGTACCTGACGTATTCATCTGTCACTTGCTGTCTTTCAAGCTATGCTACATTTATCAGATTTTAGCTATAAATGGCTGATTAGCTAGAATTTGTCATTTGAGACAGGTCAATCGAGATATCGTATCGAAACCAGTGTTGCCAACTTGACGGATTTCCCGTCATATCTAACGGATTTGTATACCTTGAAAACGGGAAAAAATAATTCTGCCGAATGACGGAATATTTAACGGGACAAACGTGTCTTCAGCGAAATATGCGTTTTACATATCTCAAATGTATAGGACGGGGTGGGGGGATGTAAACTTGACTTATTCGTTGAAAGGCAGGTTATTTAGGCGGCAAGCACCACGCTACGCACCCCCCCCCCCCCATGTGAATTTTAACGGAAATATACTACGAAAAAGACGGATTTTTAAAATTCTTGTTGGCAGCACCGATTGAAACGCCATTTAAACTGAAAACACGAAGGATCTTCTTACTTGATGGCTAAGTGTGATTATTTTCATTTTATAGGGCATATTGTTACGATAAATACCCTCTAAATATAAATTGAATAATTATGGACCGTCCAAAAATGTTAACGTAAGTAATAAATTCTATTTAGGATTAAATTAAATAATTACCCTCACAATTCTTAGGAAAATTGAAAACCATGTAAAAAGGGAATTTTACCATTTTAGAGGAGAAGATCTGGTAATCAGAGGAGTTACGAAGACATTTGCTACTCTACCCGAGATAGGACTGAAAGATGTGACGCCTAATGGATCATGGTTGGAGCAAAAACAAATTCAAGCTGCTTTAGAAGCAAGAAAACATTTAGTAGAAGCCGAAAGGATAGAGAAATTGTAAGTAATATCATTGAATGAGCGTTGTTTTCATAAATGAATTAAACATATGAATACATTAATTAAATATTGTACCTAGTACATTTATAAAAACAAAAACTATATTGGCCAAAACTGGGGGCAATTGATAAAGTATTGTTCAGGTAGTGATGGGACACATAATGGGTATAGCAGATATTGCATATTATTTTTCGTGTGAGGCTCTTCTGTAAAAGTCTATTCTCAGGAAAGATGTACTAAACTTTTCATTGGTTAAATTACTGATCAATAATCGGTTGCTAATGGAGTTAGTCTACAATTATTTTATAAAATTGATCCAATGCCTATTATATGTTACATGTGTTCGATTTTTATTTTAAAGTTAAATACTTTCAACAGCATTTTATAAATTTATTACGTAGAATAAGTGAAAAAATGACAACCATTTTATGCTAAGTCAAAGAACCAGAGAGAGTAGATCCTACTAATATGTATGGATATTTGTTACTCTTTCACGCAAACTACTGAACGGATTTCGATGAAATTTGGCACACAGGTAGATCATGTCCTGGATTAACACATAGGCTACTTTTTATCTCGGGAAAATATAAAGGGGGACTTTTATCCCGGAAAAACTTTTTAAAGCGGGCGGAGCCGCGGGCAAAAGCTAGTATTATACAAAAAGACAAAATATAGTTCCTTTTTTAAATTTGGAAACTATAACCAAAACCTATTTATTTTTAACAAAATACATGCTGCTTTGATAATAGTCTTGGCTATATAATAATGTCGATGATAGCCTCGTTGAGAATGGAACTGACTGTCAAGATAATGTCCGGAGGCTTAAAACCCAAGGCGCACACCTCTGACTTTCCGAAGCTATGTGTGTATTGGTTATCAATTATCATTCACTTTAATGGTGAAGGAAAATATTGTGAGGAAACCTACATACCTAAGAAACTTTCCTAAGAATTTTGCAGGTATGTGAAGTCTGCCAATCCGCACTAGACCAGCGTGGTGGACTAAGGTCTATTCATTCTAATTAAAATAATTCTTTCTAACATGACTTATTCAGCACTTGATTGGTGTTCATGTTTGTCAGGCATCTAGTTGCAAAAATTGGCATAGCTAGTCATTTTCCGGGATGGGTTAATCTCTTAGACTTAAAAAGTAAAATGACTTCTGTGTACTTGCCAACATAAAAAAATATTCATTTTAAAAAATATTGTAGTAGTAGGCTGCTTCAAAATCCTTTGGGTGGGCCAGACCACCAGGTCCCCCTCTTTATACACCTGTGGTTGCAAATAAGAAAGAGTTTCTTCCACATTCCACATTAGTGTAAAATGTGGGTCCAGTGAAGAAGGTAACTAAAATGGTTAAAATTATTTGCAGAGGCACAATAAGCCAGGCGGAATGGAGGGATGATTTAAAACTTGCCGAAGTGACGAAGCAGACCGGAGGCTACTGGCAATACTTTGGACATAATGTAGGAAAGAAATTATATCTGAGAAGTGAAGAGGCATTGTTTTTGATGGAAGTTGTAAGTATAATCCTATTATTTGTATACTCTTGATGTACTCTGAAGCTTATGACAAACATAATAAGTGTTAAAGAGCTTTAAACAAGATATGATGAGTAAGGAAACACTTTCAAATTGGTTAGTGTTTTTTACTTAATTGCATCAATGGCATACTTGTTAGTGTCTAGATAATTTTGTTTGATTTATTTACAAATGTTATGATTTCTATCTAAATGTTAGTGTTCCCATCATCATTTTATGTAGTAATGGAGCATCACATTTTTTTAATTTGATTAGAGTAAGACATTGCTTTCTTTTTTAGAAAAAATGCATAGGAATTTTCCCACAAGACAAATATTATTGAAAGTTTATATTTGGAAAAAAAAAGGTGCAGGTTTAAAAGTGAGCACTGATATAAAATTTGTGGGTTGAAAGCAGTGCTTGGTTTTTTCAGAGATAAACATATTTATTAAAAATATGATCAGTAGATTTTTTAAGACATAATAATTTCAACAAGCAACAAATGCTTTGTTTTCAGAATTGCCTACAATTAAAGCACAATGAAATCACTATATCCTTACAGAAAGCATATTCTTTGCTACTAAGTGATGCCTTCACTATAAATCAATACAAAGTGTATGCTTCCCTCAGTAGATTGGGCTATAAAGTGTTTCGTCACAGAGAAATAAATATAGCTAATGAAAAAGAAAAACAATATGAAGTAGTTGCAGAAACTTCTTCATGTGATACACTAGATATTAGTCCAGATGATGGAGATGAAATATCAAATGTGCCTGATAAAGTGGAAACAAATAGTACTGAAATAGCCACAGAACAAGAAAGTGCAGAAACTACAATTATATTAGATGTTGCTGGCAATGCTCATAGTACCGTTGAAGAGGAAAATCTGAATCAGAACGAAAATAGTCCAAAAGAAACAAATAATATGGATGTTACAAAAGAAACTGACCAAACACCTACAGAAAAGGGTAATAAACATTCTTGTGCTAACAGTAATGAAGAACAGGATAACACAGTAAATAGCAGCACATCGGAGAATAATAATAATTCAGGTATGAATGATACAGATATTCTGCAATTTGTTTTCATTTAAATTTCGAATTTTGTTTTCAATACTTCATGGTATCCTACCCACATGCAATGCGTCATGGAATTTACAATGTTAATCACTCACTAATTATATTGTCTTACATTTAGAATAAATACAAAAAAAATAACAAAATATGTTTATCTTAATTAAATTGTACCAAGTAAAGTTTGTAAACTTAAGTAAAGTTTTTATTTTATTTGGACTGCGAGATACACTATTTTAGTGCCATAAAATTAATAATAAATGCTTAAAATACTTCTCACTTTTAACAAAAAAATTAATATTGTTAAAGAAGACAATTTGTGAAATTTTATAAATGACATTTGACAGTTGTAAGTAGTGAATTACTTATTGCACAGAGCTATAATAACATTATGTTGAAGATGTCTTATTAAAAAAAATATTTACAGGAGAAAAGACACCAAATTTGGAAGTAAGTGATGCTGAACAAAATTTTCAAGATAATACTACAGTATCACATGCTGGAGATAATTCTCAAGACCATATTACAGTTCCACCAAATAATCAGAACACAAGTACATCAAAATTAGGGAATAATAGTAACAAATTAACAAAATATGAAATGAAAATACAGAAACTACAAAGTCGAAAGTTGAGATCTGTTAAAGACATTGATAAATTTTTCGAAGAAATACCTGACATGATGAGGAAAGATTTTGCCTATGTAAACATACCCGAGGATTTCTATATACCTAGAAATATTTTTGTTAACAAAACTACATACAAATTACATCTAGAAACTGTTAAAAGAAAGAAATGTAAATCACGGTCTACAGATTCCTCATACAGTAATTCTGATGACGAAAATCAATCTCTGAGAAGAATAAAAAATACTCCGGTAGCATCCGAAGCACCGCAAAATAATAATGTAGAACAATATTGCCCGCCTTTGAGGTTGCCAAGAATTAACCAACAATTTCGACCTTTTCTTTTTTGGAGGCCGCAATCTAGTTTCAATTTCATCAATTTTAACACATATTATCAAAGATTTCAAAGTCAATTCCCTCCGAGATTACATTTTCTTAATAGACCAAATCCGTTTTTAAGGCCATTTCCAAACTCAAACATCTTAGATTCAAATATCGATAACGATAACTCGTTCCGTAGAGCGCCGAAAAGACCAAAAAATGCTAAACAGTTTCATTTACAAGCAGTTAAAAATCTTGCTATTAAAGTGAAAAATCATATTTTATCAGGAAATTTAGTAATACCTGGTAATACACAGATCCATACTTTACAAGCACTTCATAGACTCTTGCATACCTATAATTCAAAATTCAATGCAAAGTTACGTCTTACACCCGAATTTGAATTAGTAGATGAAGCAAATATTGTTGAAACAATAGAATTAGATGTTGAAGAGGAAACGAAACGTAAAAAACCACGATTGGAAGAAGATACATTTAACGCGAAC
This sequence comes from Lapara coniferarum, assembly GCA_949316025.1. NCBI lineage: Eukaryota > Metazoa > Arthropoda > Insecta > Lepidoptera > Sphingidae > Lapara > Lapara coniferarum. The sequence continues at coordinate 35,468,697 of OX438920.1, read as the reverse complement.
CTCGACAAATTGCGACTGGTAGCTCAGAAATTAAGAAATCTCGAAATTAAAGGCATTTCTACATCAAGGCACAGGCGGGCCTTATCTGGGGCTATTAAAAAATTCAACAAGTCATACAATGCCGATGTTTATTTAAATGATAAATATGAAATGGTTGATCGGAGGCACATAACGCTCGACTCGAGTTCTGATAGTGAAAGTGTTGTGAAGGAGAATAAGAAACGACATAAAAAGAAGTTGAGGAATCCATTTTATATAATGAAAAAACTTTCTGAAAAACAAAACAATGGAAATGCTAGTACTAGTAAAGATAATCCAGAACCTAAGGTTGAACAGAAAACAAAATGCCTTAAAAGAACACCATCATGTGATAATAAGCCGGTTATTGGCAAAATCAATTCAAGTTGGTGGCCTAAAGACAATGATCTTGGCAAAGCAGAATTATGTTTACAACATGAAGCAAACTTATGCTCGATGTATCGTGAAGATGAATTTCTGCTTGATTTTCTAAAAAATCATAAGAAAAAATTCCATGACTGGTTAGAAATTAAAATAGCATTTGCAAAATACTTAAAAAGATTAAATGAACAGTATGAGATTGAGCGTAATAATATCGCAGCCACGACAATCGAAAATCAGTCCAAATTACAGTCTATAGTAGGCCCTGAAGATTCCTCAGACATGCCAACATTATTAAAAAAGTTAAGGATAATAAAAACAAACAGGTCTGTAGATGCAGAGAGTAGTGTTAAGGTCGACTTCGATGTTTATAATAGAGATGTACCAAATTTTAGGAAGTCTAATCTACCAAAGCCACATTTCAGGGTCATTTGTTTCAAGTAAGTACTTTGATGCCATTTTCTTTTACTTAGTTTAGTGTTTGTACTTAGTTGTAGACAGTCTATCAAGTCACTAATTAATTAATCTTTATGTAATTATTATTAAGGCCCTTATTTTACTGACGAGCTCATTTGTAACACGACCATTATAGCCTGAAGGAACTGATTTCACTGTATGGTATACAAAACTCCTATAACTGTGATTATTTTTTTGACTTTATTGTTTTTACGAAATTTAAAAGCAAGTAATTTCCTTCCTTTCAGTGATTCATCAAACTTACCATCAGGAAGTGACGTAGCATCTCTCCACGCCAAGTATGACGACAAAATACCAACAGTATTCGCTATTGTCGGCGTAGGATCGGTGTCATACTTACAAATAAATTCAGTGGATTTACCTGTATACATACCAACAACCACGCAGTGAATTTTACTATTGGAGATGATTTTGATAAGTGTTAAGGCATGTTCAGAATCGCGATATTCGTAAAATACAATCAGCAAACGTCACTTTGGTATTTCGTTAGAAAACTAAGTGCTAAGTTGTGGTACCGCAGATGCGTGGCCATTACCCATATTGTCATGAACTAGTTCAAGTTTTTAGTATTGTCGCATCATTAGGTTACAATGAATTTGCTGGACATTTATATGTATGTATGTATATATGTATGTATATATGTATGTATGCATGTATGTATATAATACTTATCATATTTATGTTTTGTTGTATTCCTTTTTTCTATTTTTCAGTATGTAATTATGTTATTTTATATCTTATATTTATTAATATGATTAGTTTCTACTATGTTAATGTTTTGTTCACTACCTTCTCGCGTTGTGTACACCTACCTTGTTTTGTCTCTGCACCACCTGAAGGTTGGCTGGTAGAAAATGCCTACGGCATTAAGTCCGCCTTTATACTTGTTGTATAAAAAGTGTAAATAAATAAAATAAAATAAATTTATTACCTTCATATCGAAGATATTTCAGCGAGGTGTGCAAAAGGAAGGCAGATTGACATAATTTTGGCGATAACCAAGTGATACTTCTTTTCTGACCATCATTTTTAAACGGTACTTGATAGAATCCAAAAATTACAAAATTCTGTGTATACCGCTAGCCACAGTATTCTGAATATCGACATCTGAATAGGCCTATTATATAAATGAATTGCAGAGAGCAGTGGAAGATCCAAAATTGGAAAGGGCTTGACCAACAGAATCCAGGGGCTTGAACCTCATAGCCCTTTCCCTTATTTCCTACTGGCAGATGTGAAGTAGGAAAGTTGTATAGAAATTTAACCTTTCAAGCCCCGCTTATATATATAGATGTATGGGAACACCCTATATATATGGACACCGGTGTCCGTCGCGGGGCTTGAGTCAAAGAAAGCTGGGCTTTTTCAAAACTATTTACTATCACGGTAAATCTGTGGGATGTAAGATTTTTGATGTTCTAGTCGAAAATGGAGGTCACATCATTTTTGTTTGTTTATTTCTATCCTTAGACAATATGTAAAGGATGCGCTGTGTATGATCTTTCTTTTCTGCCAAAGTATAAGATTAATTAATGCTCATGTATACGTTTTCAAAAACTGTTGTATTTGGCAGATTAGTGTACAGTTAGCAGCATAAATAACTGAACAAAATCAAAATTACAATGTAAAACAAAATCAAAACTATATACATGTTATGTTAAACTGAAACATTTTTTCTTCGTTTGAAGTAAAGTGGATCTCTGTTATTTTATTTTTGTGTAGTAAGTAAAAAGTATGTAGGCAAATTGCAATTTGTTGCTGCTGACTATACGTAAAAGAAACATGTGTTTTAAATTTGTTTATGCGTGCATTCATAACGAGTATGTGTATTGCACTTTCTATGATTTAGTAGCATTTTTTGTACGCAGCAATAAGCACATGGCGCGTCCTTTCTAGATATTCTAAGTTTCTATCATACTTCGGCAAAGCCCAAAGGAGAGTAAAAATATTATATACTTGATTTATAATTGTGTCTCATTAGATATAATGTAGCAATCAGATTGCATAAGGAACATAACTATATTTATTTAGTATCTACGAGTAATTTTAAGAGTATTTTTATTTTTGACTGCCTTGGTGAGGTAGTTGTATTACGGTACGACTGCAATGCTGAGGTCTCGGGTTCGATCCCCGGGTCGGGCAAAGTGATATTGGGTTTTTGTAATCAATATCAGCAGTGACGTAGCGTGGGTTCTTACCGCCCGCGGCGGACACAAAGTTCGCCGCGCCTATCAAGTTAAAATTTTCAAACTGTTTCATAAACAAATTTCACCGCCCTCCCTAAAAAAGGACCCCCTCCCCCCAACTTGCGATACGACACTGAGTATCAGCTCGGAGCCAAGATCAATTTGTGCCTGATATGGCGATAGGCTCGACCCTATCACATTATGGGACGGAATAACGGCGAGAAGTAGGTGCACTAGTAACGACTTAGCCTACCCCTTCGGGGATAAAAGGCGCTAGTGTGTGTACCTACTTTTATTTAAAGTTTTTGAGAAATGGGCATTTCTTCTTAAGTTTAACATTTACAATGTTGCCAAAATATTTGGAACTTAAAAGATTTACAACGACGTGTGCGACTACATGTTTGGTGTAAAATGATTTATCCCAAGTAAATAAATGTGTAAAAGTTAATTTTATTTATTTATTTTATTCCGCAAGATTCACTGTGACACAGGTTAAAAAAAATTACAAATTATTTAAATAATTGAACAAATAACTCGGACCTTGTGATAAGTTTTTCAAAAATTTGGTCAATCTTGTAATTACCTAATTGGCTTTTCATAAAAGGTAAATTATAATAACAAATTTACTTGCAACATTTATTGTAATATCTTACACATCTAAACATATTGCACTACCTACGTCATACTTAAAGCTTTCTTAGAAGCAAATCAACTTTTAGGCGGACGGAGGCTATATGCCAAGTAAAATTTCATCCTGCCCGTTAAAGTAGCACAAGCAAAATAAATAACTATAATATAGTTATTATAGACTATAGGTATTCGGTTTTGCTTTATTCGGTATCAATATTGAAAATACACGATTTGATTTTCCAACTCTATTACACCATCTAAGGTGCGTGCACATCTGAAATATGTGAGGTGCGCTAGGAAAAATCCACTAATAGAATCACATAATTTTCCCATCCTCGGCGCAGCTCTAGTGGAAAATAGCTTTAAAAAGTGACACTGGTTGATAATGTTGCCACTTCAAATATTTTTTGGTGTAAAGGCCACTTATCAGGAATGGACTCGCAAAATAATTTTGGGAGGACTTAGAACACATGAGTCATATTTGACAACTTTTACCATATCTCGATCACGTTTAATTTAATATTTTATAATGTTGGCAGATATAATGAAGGCTATGTCTGTTAGATCAATATCTATAAAATGACACTATACTTATAAAATACTGATCGTTTACATTACACAACCATCGTACTGCTAAATACATTTAGCAAAACTTTCAAACACAACTACAATAATGGTGACAATATGTATCCATTGGCCTCTAAAATATAAAAAAATAACTTATGAAACTTGGTATTTCACACAGTGAAATGCCTAATGGCGTACTTTCAGGGCGATCTTTCAAGGAAATTCTTTATAATAGTACATTTTTTTTTTATTTATAGATCGCCAATTTAGAAACGGTGTACAGAATGTTAAAAAAATATTGTTATTATGGCGAAGTTTATTGGTAAGTACCTAAGAGTTAAATAAAAATCTCCCAAGTTTCTGATAGAAAATCACTTGGATTTTGTAACTTCTTTTCTGATTAATGTATTGCAAATACATAGACTGTAGCATTTGTCACCATTATAGACAATAATTTAAAATATACTATACTTACAAACAATTGCTTTATATTGTACATAAATGTTGGACTATGTTATATAGGATTTATTTTATCTGAAGGAATGATTACAGTTTTTGGTGCATGAGATATTCTATTTATTATTTGACTGTTAAATATTTCCTAGCTAGGTAGCTAGGAAATACAAACAGGTGTTTAACTTGAAAATTTAAGATTATATTTTAATCTAAGCATTTAATATTTATCTTTTAGATATGTAAGATCATATTTAAGGAAAATACCACTAAAATTAATAACTTTTTTATAATATGTAGGTAACGTAAAATGCGTTAACATTTTTAAAATTAAATTAATATAGTAATTCAAAATTTTTAAGTACTTAACAAAATCAATAGCTTAGCCAAGACAGCAGCAAGCATAAATGTTATGTCGCATATAAATTATTACTAAAATCCCAACAATTTCTTCCCTAAGCAATCTTTATAAGCGACATATAGTTTCAGTCTTCTTAAGCATGTTAATCATTAAATTGCCATATAAACAGTTATTTCGTATATAAGCATGATTGCTTACTGATATGCTTTTTAGGTAAAACTTATTTAATAAGCACATAATTTCACTCAAGTTCCGTTGATGATGATCAATCATCGATCAGTTAACGATAGGCGATCTATTATGTTCGTTAACTTGTTTTGCTTTTTCTATTCTGATCGATTTATGACCACACATCTCATTTTCGAAATAGAATGTTTCACGTACATAATATATGGATATTACAATAATAAGTATTATTCTGAATACTAATGACTAGAAAAATTTCACTAATATGATACTGGAACTAATTCAGTGTTTAAATAATTATTAAAATTATCTTCAATACGATAAATTCTCGTAGGCTTCGATAGTAAAACTTCAACATCAATTTCAAAAGTCGGACTACAACCCTTCATAAATTATTTCACTACCGTGAAATTAAATGGCTTAGGTGCCTGACATAATTTAAACCTTAAATTAACACCACTAATTACTCAAGGAAACTTCATAATCATATAAATTATGAATCATGATAAAAAATGGAACTAGTAGGAACGTTTTCATTTAAATTAGGAACAGGTAAGCATATACACTATAGTACATTTGCAAACTATAGTTTAAAAATAAATCTATCGGTGATTATGTGGAAGATATGCATAATTATAACGCGATAGAGATCCATACAACTCTGTATATTACTATCTTTTTACTATACATTGGTAACTTATACTTTGTACTTATACTGTAATCGACCCGAGTATTCTTAAAAAAAAAATCCAGACTAGACATGAGAGGCAAACTATTACGTATGGCTTTATTTGTCAGGATTTACTTCAGTCCAGAGCACTTCCACTTCTGTTTACAAAAAATAAATTATTAATATAACAATGTTTCACATAAGGTGAAATAAATAATTTAATAACAATACTATTTTGCTTAAATGCATATTCTGTGTGTAACATACACATTACCATTTGCGGAGGTCACATATCAGGGCCACCCAAAGTTAATACCAGCGAGTTGGTAAAACTTTTTATTATAGGGTCTATAGAAATCTCTCAACTGTTCTATAGTTTTTGGTTCTATATGCGGGTGACTCCTGCCTTTCGTTTTGCCCAGACAATGTGGAGTAGATCTGCTTTCCGATTTCAAAAGGCACGGAAAACCTTTTGTCGAGTTAAAGTAGAAATGCTTTTCTGTTATCACTTTTTTGAGACCTAGGAACTCCTGAAAAACACGAAGAGATCTCTGTAATTTTTTCGATATATAAAAATTATTATGTCAGAATTAGATAGGTAGTTTTATATAACAATATTGTCTACCAGTAGGCATTATTTGGAGATTTCTTTTTAATTGGTTAAGTTGCATTGATTAATATAATTGCAAAGTCCATTACAATTGTTTTTTTTTTTATTTTATTCTAAATCTCTCATTAAGTAGTCTTTTTCAAATGCAAGCTACAATCAAGTTATCATCAAAGCTAAACACTTACCTGAACTTTAGCCATCTCGGAAGCAGGATCACTGATAAGTTGTTCCCCATTGATCAGCAGCAGACTTCGACGACGGAACCGACGTAGCCATCTTCTTAAGGGCCTCGCATACACTCCAAGCCTTACCGGAGCCCAAAGCGCGTCCACCGCAGTGTTGCCGTCCCACCCCGCTGATCTGTTGATCAGTACTAACTCCTCGAATCGTGGCAGTGATGGTCTTTTACTAGAAGAAAATTAACCACAAATTATCAAGAGACAATTTTTCATATCGCACTTGCTACTTATTAGTAAAATTCTTACATGAAAGATGTTAATATAAATACATATTGTTTTAAACATCCTGTATGCAGTATGCACACCTGCGAGCAACATTTTTTGTTTTCATCAGTTATCTCCATAGACATAAGATTTAACTGAGGAATGTGATATTAGTATTACACAATAAATTCTGATTAAAATGTCACCTTGCAGACTGCGTGTAGTCACTTATGGCACGTGTGACAGGATCACGGACAACAGCTAACAACTTCACAGAAGGATTCATAGCATAAACTCTTCTTGGTGCAGATCGTGTCACCCAATAGGATGGGGTTTTTTCCATAGTGATCTGACCCTCCAATGTAGGTGGCATTCTCTCCCTAGAATTAGGAATTGGTAATTAAATATATACATTCGTGAGGTAGCTGGTAAAAAAAATGGTAAGTAATTTAAAACTTACCTATACCATTCAAAGCCTTTATGATAAAATTTATCAAAGAAGTGCACTTCTGAACCTGCAGCTCTGACATCAGGATGAAGTCTAAAAATGATTTGTTATGAATCATTTTCCTTTACATTTAATTAAAAAAAATATTAATGTAAACAAGATTTACCCACTTTTGAACTATTATATTAGTGATTAGTGTGATTGCTGATTCTGAGCAAAAAATGTGTTTTCATTTTTTTTATTATCATGTCTGACCATGTAACTTACCTTAAAAACTCCAACAGTGCTCTAGTTCCACATTTTTTAACACCAATGATCAAGGCATCTGGCAATCTCTTAACTGGTACAGAATTTTGTTTCAGTCTCATATACTTTTCCTCATTTAAGTTAAAGCCAAGGAGGGAAGCTAAGCGAAATGTAGCACTCTTGTACTTTGATATGTGATTTTTTAAGTATACATATTTTAGAGTAAACTAGAATAAACAATAATCATTTTAAATATTTTAATTTCCTATAGTATGTAAACTGTAAAGCATGATATAATTGTATTTATTTTTCAAGCAATTTGCTACTCCAATTTGAATTCTAAAGCGTTATATTATCATGGCAAATTTTCGCACTATATGTAATAAATTACACTCACCCTCGTTTCGTCAACTAAACAAGTATTCAGTGCATATAATGAATATAACAGAAATAATAATATGAAATACATAAATATAGTTCGCTTCGAAAGCACTGGAACCCATTTCATTTCTATTTTGATTCATTTGAAGTATTTTATTAGTTTTTTGGCAATAAATCAATTTTAAGAAACAAGTTTTTCATTTGGAATAGTTGGTATTATTCATTGAAAAAAAAATTATTGGGATAATTTTATGTTATCAATCACACAAAGTACAATCGTAAAACGATAATCAATATTTTATGAATGAAATTTTCCGGGAAAACTGACAGTTCACTGATTTTCTTAATGTTGGTAGAAAATTAGGAATGACAAACACGTTCAAGTTTTTTTTACTTATAAACTAGTAGCAAACAGGCAAGTGGTTTGGTCTTGGTGATTACCATCGCTCTGCCACGTTTATAAACATCTGTGGTCAATTATTATATTCAGTTTATTTATTATTGCTAACTATTGTTTAATTAAGGGTTTAGGGTTAATTTGTTTTACAGTAGTGCAGTGGTCTCGAACCTACCGATTTTTCGGTATTTCTGCCGATTTTGGGCCTGTCCTACCGGAATACCGAAATGGCATGATTTTTCAACTATTTTTTTAAAGCTAGGGGCGGTATTAATAAATGAATCTCAAGTTTGAGTTACATCTAATGTGTGAAGAGTTCAATACATTATGTCTACTTGAGATGTAACTCAAACTTGAGATTCATTTACTAATACCGCCCTAGAAGATTCTCCCGAGTTTTCTACCGATTTTCAGCGATTCGAAGTTAAAATCCCATTTTTCTTTTATATTTTGCGATTCCTTTGTTAAACATGTTGCTGTTTGGGGCGGCGGGGGGCAGTATTTTTAAAGGGGCGGCAAAATTTGTTCAAAATTTTTACTTTCATGACGGGGGGGGGGCGGTGTATGCATGACTCTATTTTGTTGAAATTACCTTCTTTTACAATAATAGTCCCTAGAGTATAAAAGGGGTTTTCATTGAATATTGCTTGTTTTTTTTTGCATGTACCGATTTTTCTTGGCAACTCTACTGATTTCACATTTTGTCGTCCGAGACCACTGCAGTAATGTTTCTGTTTGTTGCGCAACCATAGACAAAAAACACGTGTAGAGTAAAGAATACCAACATAACGATGCAGCTAGATATTTTGACAGTCGCAAGAAAATACAAAGAAATTTGATCGCGTTGAACTTTGAAGCCGTGAAATAAATTAAAATGACAGTCCAACAGCTCAACTCTAATATTTCTGACGACTCAGATGATATGGTTAGTTTACCATCCGAGGAAGAGATTTATAGGCGAAAATATCAGTTGTTATTGGAACGATGTGAAGTGTTGCAACAGGATAACGAAAGAATCATAAATAGGTTCGTGTTGAGACGCGATATTGGTGTTATTTTATGTGTTTTGTGTGTTATGAGCACTCACGTTGTTGCAGAATACACGAGGTGAAGAGGATATCAAAACGATATCGTAAAGATATCAGGTTAGTCGCAGCGCGATTGGACAGTCATGGCGATCCCTTCCGAACAGTCGCCCTCGAAATGGAAACGAAGTCTGAGGTGAACGCCAGGCCAGTCCGCCCTAGTGTTAAGACACAACCAGTTAAACAGGAAAAACAAAACGCTACCACAAAGAAAGCTGGCTCAAAGAGAAAGAGTAAAGCTGACAAGGTAAAATCTTTTATCTTATTAGAATACGGAATTTCTGCGCTTGACCGGTTATTTGGTGTAGAAGTTTTAGTTTATTTTACAGTAAGATCTTGAGGACTACATTCTAGCATTTCATGGTAATTAATTACCATTTGTCATATAAGAAATCAGTGTTAGTAGGTATACAGTTTCCGACAATATCAGTTGTTTTCTGTCAAAAATTACTATATTTTCCTTTATTAAAACAATGTGTCAACTTATTTCCAACATTTTACAGCCTGAAAAGGATCCCAATGCACCCAAAAAACCATGCAATGCATTTTTCCAATTCTGCCAAGAGCAAAGGCCTTTAGTAGTAGCAGAATCAAATTCAGACACAGGAGCTGAGCCTTCCAAGCAGGAAGTTACGAGACAGTTAGCTTCAAGATGGAGAGCACTGAGCAGTGATGAAAAGAGGGTATGTGCTGTTTTGCTTTGTGTAAACAATTATTTCATATACTACAGGCAAAAATAAAATCATGTTAGATTGTAGCTGAAGCCGAATTAGACGTGTTTTCACAATAAATCATGTTCTGGGCAGTGGACACTAGACAAGTACTAGTTTATAAAAGCAATGATGGCTTAGTAAGTGTCGAATGGATGGACTGATGGACAGCTTTCAGACAACTTGTAGTTTCAGACATGATTATAAGGAATGCACCAAATATAATATGAAGCCTATTTAGGTGTTCGAGCCTATGCTTGAACCACATTGAGATTAACGTTCCAATATTCATTGTCAACATCATCTATCTCTCTCACTCACTAGGTTTATTAGTGGTATTGTAACCAGCCATTACTATACCTGTCCTTGTCACGCACTCGTTGGGCAGCGCGCGGCGGCCTGTTCCTTCAGTACGCTTTCAATATTCGTGAAGTCAACACGTGTAAGTACCTTCTCTTTCCGTTCGGCGCCTTTGAGCCCAACGACGATGTCTTACCGCTCGGCGCCTCAGGGCCCAGCGACGAATGAGCTATGCAATACTCATAGAAAGGGTGTTCCGTATTGGAACAGTTGGCAAGACGACAATTGTTTGTGTTTGAGGCACTTATTGTCTCGATTGAGACGACCGTTTCACCTCGATTGGAACGACAGTCGCCTCGATTGGGATGGCCGTCGGCTCGATTGAGATGACAGGTTCACCTCGATTGGGACGACAGTTGCCTCGATTGGGACGACCGTCGTCTCGATTTGGACGACCGTCGTCTCGATTGAGACGACCGTTTCAACTCGATGGGGACGACTGCCACCCCGGACCAGACGTCAGTCGCACTGAGTGTGGTCTCAAGAGACAGTCTATCGTCTCATCTGAGTCGCCACACCGGTCGCATCAAGTTAAATATCATACCAATTGAAGTGTCCTTTCTTTCTAGTACAAATGCATGAAATAGCGCTTTCACTTCCAGAACCATGGCGGAACTAACGTCAATGGGAGCGCTTGCTGCAGAACCTTGGGAAAATAACGAAAAGGGGTTATCGGCCGTTATTGCCTCGTTGGACGAAAACTTTCCTGTTGATTGGAGAGATTGGAAGGTCATTAATTACTCCTTTGAGGAACTGTTCGGGGGTAGTCAAGTTCCACCAGCAATAGAAGCGAAACTCAGATTTGCCATCCCCACAGTAGATTTGGCTCGAGCTTTCAATCCTTCTGCTATATCACTGTCCGAGCGATCATACAGAGCGATGAGGGCTTCTTTCTTGAAATGGCCATTGGGAAGAGCTCTACTCTATGCGCCACACAGTTTAATGGAAAAGATTCATTCGCCAGCCTACGAGGTCTTTATGTGTACCGTGAAGGATCTTAAACCAAAACTCTCAAAAAGACGGGAGGCGTCACAGGAGTTGGAGCGCCTCAGCCCACTAACTAGTGTGGGGCCTTCCACGAGTACGAAACGCTCGATTGAGTCTCCTAATGAAGTGTATCATAGTCAAGCGAAACGTTCCTCTTGCGTAAATGTCTCAAGTACACCTATCCAGCCAGAATCTCGAGTCCCAGCACAAGGCAGCAGCGACCATCTTCTTGCTACTGTTCTGAACCAACAAATGCTATTATTTAACAAATTGCTCAGCATGCAATCAGAACAAAACGAAAACATTAAAACTATCATTCACAATCAGCAAGTAAGCACCGCGTCGAGCACATTCCAACCATGTGAAGAGAGCCTTAATAAGTCCTACGACTCTCTCCCAGACAGTACACAATCCGATGAAGAAAAGGATGAGCCAGTCCAAGACGGTGGAATCAATCCTCATATACCAAATAATCAGGAAACCAGAGAAGCTGAGCTACGGAAAAAGATTGCCGATGCTCAGAGAGAACTTGCAGTATTAGCAGAAGACAAAAATTCTAACATCACTGCTTTTGACTTTACGCCAGCCACCACAGAACAAGAACCTAAGATCGCACGAGCAGACCCAATAGCAGTAAAGCATGGTTTGAATTGCCAGAGGCTAGGTGACAGTAGCTGGTGTAATGTAAGATATTCGGAGATTCAAAAACATTTTCAAGCAACTCCTGTCTTTACTTCCCTAAAAACAAACAATCTCTTAGCTGAATTTACTCCGAATTGGAAATCAGTAGAGATTTTAGAGAAATTCGATCTGACTTTAGGTGCTATAACAAACGGACTCATTCAGCAGAGGATAATATTCCAGAACCTTTTGGAAAGCTTACCAACAGAGGTCAAGAACATTGTGGGCCGGGATTTTGTAGCAGGAAATTCTGAATTTAGAAAGAATTCCGATACCCTTCTGCAGTATGTGTGTGGGCGGCGTGCAGAAGTAATAAAACAAAGAAGGGAGGTCTACAAACCTTCTAGTAAAACTTTCCGAGGAATTCTTCAGGACATTCCGCCTTCAGGAACCCACTTGTTCGAAGACAAATCTCTTACGGAAGTTACGAAAGAACTAGGAGGCGTGCAAAAATTGTTTCCTAGCAAGAAAAAGGCATACCCCAACAAAAAACCCATGCCACAAGGGCCTAAACCTAATATCTCTCAAAATGCGCCCTATCGCTTTCGCGATACCCGAAATACCACGAAAAGGAACCCACACTATACCAGAGAGACAGAAGGAAAGGGACGCCAACAAAAAATATTTCCCTCTAAAACACACCAAAACAAAAAGGATAGAGGCGGTCGAAAGTGACTACTTCTCTGCGGGGCGTCTAGCCAATTTTGTACATCGGTGGAAAGGCGCAAACGTAAACCTTTTAAAAATATTAAATGGTTACAGAATCCCATTCAAAAGTATTCCTCCGATAACAAAATTCTCTCGAGTAAAGGACCAAAGATATCGTACCAGAGCATCAACGGCAATGTCGGTAGAGATAAAGAAAATGCTACAATCCGGTGCCCTTCAAATCAGCACTCACCAATCGGGATTCCTATCCTCTATGTTTCTAAGAAAGAAGTCGGATGGAGGGAATCGCCCTATATTCAATCTGAAGAGGCTCAACGATCATGTCCTTACGCCAAAATTTCGCTTACTAAATCACCATCAGATCCCAGAACATCTGAGAGAAAAGGATTACCTGATGAAAATCGATCTTTCGCAGGCATATTTCCACGTGCCCATCGATCAAAATCACCGTCGGTATCTGTCCCTCTCGTATCAGGGGAAGATATACGAGATGACGTGCCTACCTTTCGGCCTAGCAAGCGCTCCTTCGGCATTTGCAAAAATTACGAACTGGGTAGCACAACAACTTCGCCAGAAAGGCTTTCGGGTGTTGGTGTATCTCGACGATTTTCTGTTCATGCACGAAAACCCCGCAGTTCTAGAACAGCAAACAACTGTCGCTACAGAATATCTGAAGAACCTGGGCTGGCAGATCAATCAAGCGAAATCATCAACCATCGCTTCAACCACCATAGAATATCTAGGCATCACTTGGAACACAAGTCAGAATACGAAGGGTCTATCAATTTCAAAAATCCGACAGTTGCAGAAATGTATTCAAGACCTACGGAGGAAAGCTCAATGGAGCTGGTACGACTCCAAAGTGATTTTAGGGAGATTAAACTTTGCATCATTCACGATTCCCTTAGGGCGACTTCATTGCCGACAAATACAGAAGTCAGCTCGTCTCCTATCACAAACTCGACCCCATCGGAAACATCACATCCCAGATGCGGCCCTAGAAAAGCTGAAATGGTGGGAAGAGAATCTACACAAGAGGTCACCGATTCATTATCCGGGCCCGTCAATGTTTGTCACGACGGATGCAGCAGAAAGAGGTTGGGGTGCCGTAGTAAATGGCCGTCATCTGTGGGGAAAGTGGACACATCGTCAAAGAAAATGGCACAGCAACCTGAAAGAATTGTGGGCCGTACACAAAGTCCTCCAATGTTTGGGTACCGAAATTCGCCACAAGACAATAATGGTACAATCGGACAATCGAACGACCGTGGCTTACATAAACAAACAAGGGGGCACCAGATCAGCAAGATTACTAAAAGCCGCGACACAAATTCTAGAATTGTGCGATTTGATGGATTGTCATCTGATAGCTCGATACATCCCGGGGATATACAACGGAATAGCGGACAGGCTGTCGAGAGAGAAGGCCTTGCCAGAGTGGCATCTCAAGGGAACAATAGTAACCTGGATATTCCAAGTATACGGAATTCCAGAGATAGATCTCTTCGCCACGAAAGAGTCAGCAGTTGTTCAGAGGTATGTCAGCGAAGACTCGACAGACACAGGGAGCCAATTCTGCGACGCATTCAGCAGAATTTGGAAATACAACCTGGGGTGGATATTCCCACCGCCAGCCTTAATTCCACAAATTCTACGTCACTTACAAAAGTCAGAGGGACGATATATTCTAATAGCGCCCAACTGGAGCAGAGTCTTCTGGAAACCAGAACTGGAGCAAATAAAAGAGAAACCTCCGCTGTTGATTCCGAATCTTCGCGAGAACCTTATAGATCTCCGCACGAATTCTGCCCCTCAAGGTGTAGATCGCTTGGAGTTGGCGGTATGGTTGGTACGGGCTGGGCGAAGCAGATAGTAAACTGGTCTGAGGACGAAATAAAACTATTGGAATCATCTTGGAGGTTGTCATCCTTAAAAACATATAGACCAATTTGGTCAAGGTGGTGCAGCTGGGCTCAATCACACGGAATACTCATAGATGATCCTAGCCCTCACGATTTAGCGCGATATCTGTGCTACCTCTACAGAGTCGTAAAATTAGCGCCTAAGACAATAGCGGTCCATAAGTCAGTTGTAGCAAACTTCGGAAATCCCTTAAGATCTGACGAGCTTAGCTCTCATCCCCTAGTAAAGCACGTATTAAAAGGCGTCTTCGCTGAAAACCCTTCGGTTAAAAAGTCGATTTCGTGGACTATAGAAGATTTACTAGAGTTCTTAAGTACCTACCAATTTGATCACGACAATCTCTTCGCAGTTTCAAGACACACTTGCGTGCTTCTCCTGCTTGCTACCGGCAGAAGAGTCCATGACTTAACTCTATTATCGATAGGAAAGGGTCACTTCGAAGATAGGGGAGATGAAATCATATTTTGGCCTAAATTCGGGTCTAAAACTGATTCAGTTTCTTATAAACAATCAGGCTGGCTGCTGAACAAAGGAGAAAACGTTTTAGACGGGCCGCTTGATATTATCTTCTGGATTAAGAAAACCATTTCGGTTACAAATGTGCGCCGTAACTTGACGTGTAACGATTCTTTGTTCATTACCACAAGAGGAAAAGTGAAGAACGCTTCCCGAACCGTGATCGCGGGGTGGATAAAAACGTTATTTAAAGAAGCAGGAATATCTGCATCTGCAGGTAGCTTTAGAGCAGTTGTTGCAACCAACAACTGGGTTGGTAATCATTGCAGTATTGATGAAATTCTAAAAAGGGGCAATTGGCGGTCAAAAAGTACATTCTTTCGGCATTACTTCAGAGAAATAAAGCCGCAACCTATTCGGAACCCAAATCCTTTGAGTAATACCTTCACACCGGTGATGTAGGTTTATCATTAAATATAAGATTTAATCATGTTGATTTTATGAAAAGTTTATTTTGAGTTATTATGACATATTGATAATATATCATTTTGGTAATTATGTAAGTTATCTTTGTAATTGTTTAAGCAAATTGCGGACATTCTCCTTAAATAAATATCTCTTATATTTTTTCTCAATCTCTGCCTTTCTGTTCATATGAAAATAACAATAATCACAGTACGCATAACCCTAGTCCGTCCTAAATTAAATTTTCAAATATTATGACTAGTCGGACAGCGCGCCGGCAGATAATAAACACGTCTCAATGTGGTTCAAGCATAGGCTCGAACACCTAAATAGACCCGTTTTTCCCCCGAAGGGTAAAAAACGGATATTTAGGTTTCAGCCGTAGCTTGAACCACACCTAAGGCCTTGCCGGCTCAAGGTACTGAAGGAACAGGCCGCCGCGCGCTGCCCAACGAGTGCGTGACAAGGACAGGTATAGTAATGGCTGGTTACAATACCACTAATAAACCTAGTGAGTGAGAGAGATAGATGATGTTGACAATGAATATTGGAACGTTAATCTCAATGTGGTTCAAGCTACGGCTGAAACCTAAATATCCGTTTTTTACCCTTCGGGGGAAAAACGGGTCTATTTAGAGGACAAACAATTTTAACTCTGTATAGATAAAGATTAATGACTCGGCACAAGAGGATTTCTTTTTAGTATTTACAGCAACTGTTTATTCAAATCATATTTATATTTTCAGGTATATGTGGCTATGTTCGAGAGATCAAAGGAGAAATATGTAGAGCAGATGTCAGCATACATCAAGAAGGAGCAATGACAGTCATCTGAAATCATTAGCTCTAAGTTCTCTTGTGATAGTCAGCTTTAAAATTAGGATATTGTTACTAATTATAACTATTTTTATTGATGCATTTCTTTAATCTTTCTTAATATTTTATTACAGAGAAAAATATTTACAACTGCCAATCATAGTTGCTATAACTAATGTGCCCATGTTCTCATTTTGACTCATCAAGCTCTGCTACAGACACCGGCGTCCGAGTGTATACGGTTTTCCCATACATCTATATATATGTCTATCATATGGGGTTTGACTGGTTAACAGGATTAGAACAAATAAAAATTATTTGTATACAACATTATTTTAATAACATAACATATGGAACAGAAATAAAATTATACAAAACCACATTTCACATTACACCAATATGACTGAACTTTGCCGAAGTCCATTTAACCCTTAAAGTGGTCCTTCTCAAGGCGGATAGCTTTCATTGTCTCTATGGGGTCTTGTTTACCAGCATGTTTTTGGACAGATGGTTCAGTTACTCTCATGAATGGGTTGTATAACTTTTCCTCAGCTATTGTTGAAGGCACCTGTAATGATTTAAATAATATGGTGATTGAATTTTATGATGTGGAAGTGCAACAAAATAATATGTACACTATATTGGACCTGTGGTGAAAATTTTTAGAGGCTATAAAAAGTGGCTATTAAGTATTAATCTTGTGCTTCTAAGACTTCATGAAAAATAAGACATTAAACCCATTATATCGACTTACTGTAGGCTTTCCATCTTCTCGTTGCTGTTTCGACCAAGAAATCTTCTTATGGACCTCTTCATTATTTGGCTCCACATGTGAAGCAAATTTCAAGTTTTGCAAAGAGTATTCATGACCACAAAACACATTTGTATGGTCTGGAAGGCTGCTCAGGATGGTGATAAGAGCTGTATACATTTGATCAGCAGTGCCTTCAAAGAATCTGCCACATCCACCTAAGAACAGTGTGTCTCCTGGAAATAAATAAATTGATTGCATTTATTTATTGATTCAGCGGCATAGTTGCATTGCATAAGCAGTACAACTTCCACACTGAGATCTTAAGTTCAAATCCCAGGTCAGGTATAGTGATATTGTTTTTTTTTGTCAGTATCACATTCGAGCATGTGGCGATAGGCTCACCCCCCATCTTATTGTAGGACAGAATATACTGCAAAAGGTGGGTGCACTAGTTGAGCCTGTGCCTACCCCTTCAGTGATAAAAGGCGTGAATACACATATGTCCACTGATTCAGAAGATTTCTTAGGCTTTATTACATTTACTAACACATTTTGGAAATAATAGTGGCCAAACATGAATTATGACAACCATTTTTACCTATATGAGTAATCAATATTTGACAAGTAACAACCTGTGAATACTGCAGGTTCACTGCCTTCTTCCGGAGCAGTGACAAAATAACAGATATGTCCAGATGTGTGACATGGTGTAAACAGACACTGTATGTTAAGGTTGCCCACATTAAACTTGTAGTTATGCTGAACTTTCTGAGTGAGAGCACCAATTCTGTCATCACCTCCATATACTTGCAGACCTGGGTGCTGCTTCACAAGATCTTCGTTACCACCAGCATGGTCCCTGTAAGTTTAAATAAAGTTAAAACTTTAAACATTTACTATGTGTTTACTAAAAGTGCCACTTATAATTTTGCACATCTACTCAATAAACAGTTAAATTTGCATTTTTTAAACTCGGGGATTTTAAAATAGGTACATATTGCACACGTCAAGTTCAAGTATTAAGTAAGCAGATTTTTTGTAATTTTAACACTCCATCCCCCTTGGTAGCAAAAGTAAGTAAAACTATGAAAAACTATGTAAAGTAAAAAACCTCACCTATGCTTACATAACCACAGATATAGTTTTTGGCTATAGTGTTTACAAAATCTGCTAATATAACGTTTTTCATTATTTATTAGCTTTTGCCCGCGGCTCCACCCGCGTGAATGAGTTATCCCGGGATAAAAAGTAGCCTATGTGTCAATCCAGAACATGATCTACCCGTGTGCCAAATTTCATCGAAATCCGTTCAGTAGTTTTTGCGTGAAAGAGTAACAAACATCCATACATTCTTACAAACTTTAGCGTTTATAATACACTCATTTGCAAAAAAAACGGGCGGTTTGGATTTTACTTCTTTTTTAAAAAAATACGGTACCAAAATGATTTCAATCATTTGTACATGTTACTAGCCGGTTTTAAAAATGCCGTGGTGTTTAAAACAGTACGTTCTAAATTAAAATTTTCGTTTGATGCTCGTTTTTACAGAAAACCACTTTTTATCCTTCATTTTTGGTGCGAAGTTCCAAAAGATAATATCGGTTTTCATAACTTTTAGTCAATTTTTATGAATTTATATCATATTCTTAATTGTCAAAGCTTCATTTATTGCTGTTTAGCTGTCTCAATAATGTTAGAGAAAGTGGTAAAAGCTACCAAAACTATTGCGCTGCTCGAAGAGGGCTGCAGCCAATGCTTCGTGGCTCAGAGGCTAAGTGTGAGTCGCTCGACGGTTCAAAGGACCTGGCAGCGGTATCAAGACACCGGTTCCGTCGAGAGAAGGCCTGGTTCTGGAAGAAAACCATGTACCCAACCACGGGATGATCGTTTTCTTGTGAGCCGCGCATTGAGAAATCGCAAGTCTTCGTATGTGGACCTTAAGAACAACCTCGAAGAAGTAAGAAATGTGCATATTAGTCTATGAACGGTCAGGAGGAGGCTGCTCGCGGCCAATATACGCAGTCATCGCCCGGCCCGCGGCCCTAAGTTACTCCGTGAGCACAGAGTTGCCAGGCTTAGGTTTGCTCGAAATTGTGAGTCATGGACTCAAGAAGACTGGAATAGGGTATTGTTCTCCGATGAAGCCAGGATATCTCTGTTCGGTGAAGGTCGACGTCGGCGAGTGCTACGAAGACGAGGAGAACGCTTTGCAGAGGCTTGTTTTGAAGAAATCACACCTTATGGTGGGGGCTCTATTATGTTTTGGGCAGGAATAAATTCAATGGACCGTACAGAGTTAGTCTTCATTGAAAACGGCTCACTGACTGGACATCGATACATAACGGAAGTTCTTATTCCTCATGCACAACCCGCATTGGCCGCTTTAGGCGAAGACTCAATTTTTATGGACGACAACGCTCGCGCCCACCGGTCTGGCGATGTGGAAGCGTATGTGCAAGAGGTCGGCATTCGTCGTTTGGATTGGCCAGCTCGAAGTCCCGACCTCAATCCTATAGAGCATGTCTGGGACGTTCTGAAACGACGCGTGAGATCAGTACAACCGGCTCCGCAAACCATCAGAGAGCTGAAGAATGTGATTACCGCGGAGTGGGAACGTATTCCGCAAGCAAGTATCCGGGATATCCTCGCTAGCATACCCAGACAAATTCAAGCTGTGATTTCAGCTAGAGGGGGTCACACTCGATACTAAACATTTATCTGCTTTTACTTTATTAAAGAAAAAACAAACAAAAATCTTTGTTAACTTTTACTTCACGAGCATATGCACTACTAGCGAGCATACACTACTAGTGAACTTTAGAATTAAAACCCATAAATTTTATCAAAATTTTATGACAATACTGACGAAAACGATTATTTGCTTATTAATTTACAAAATTGTGAAAATAAAACTACCTATAATTATCAAACAAACCAATCGTAACATTTGAAATGGTTCATTGCTTAGGTGCCCGTTTTTTTTGCAAATGAGTTTATTAGTAGGATTAAAAAAAACAATAAATACCATTGCACTGGCAAGCCTCCGGTGAGGATAAAGTATCCAACAAGATGATTAAAGCGTGTAAACCAGTCGGTAACATATAAGAAACGTTGGAGAAAAATCAAAAAGGAACTTTTAGGCCTTGACAAGGATATCGACTTCTACGTGGGGTCTATCTTTCACTACACTCAGTCACTTATGGAGCGACTTACCTACTTAGCATGGTTTACATACGAATCACCTGTATGGGCCGATAGGGCTACTATCGGTGCTGTGCGCAGAAAACTGCTCCAGAGTCAACGTATAGCATTGATATTCTTGTGTAAGGCGTATAGAACTGTTAGTACGGAAGCTTTGCCTGTCCTTGCGGGCGTACTCCCAGTCGATTTGGAGGTACAGCGTCGTGCCGCTATGTATTACTCTACCAGAGAGGATATGCAGAAACGGTTTCTTACGTCGCGTGAGCTATTAAGAACCAATAGATTATTTAATCCGCACACTGATGTACACAATGAGCTGTTAAACGGATGGCACTATTTAGGTGGGACGTATCTTCGAAAGGGCGTCATTTATATCAATACTTTTCATGCGTTTCGATCGCCTAAATCAAACTTGGCTAGAAATAGATCGTTGTGTATCGCAATTTCTTACCGGCCACGATAATTTTAAGGGCAAACTATTTTCATTTAGGATGGTTGACTCTCCTGTGTGGCCATGCTCTACATCTGGTTACATATATGAACAGTCTGCACGTTACGTACGGGAGTGTGGTCTTTAACATGACGAGCGCAACATCATGTGCGACAGTATGCAAATAACATCTGGGGTTGTATACTACATGGCCCTTGTAGAGACTAGACGGAATTTCCGTGCTTTCCGGCGTTTCTGCCATACCTATTACTGGAATCAAATTTGACAAATCATATTATGATAGGACCCTTTCATTTATTTTTTATCCGCGGTGCTTTACAACTGGCTTTTCTAGTTGTAAATGTTTCTAAACTTGAGGTTAGAATATGTACCTCCTTAGTTCATTATTTTGGTCTCCTGCTTTGCTATGGAGGGAAGTAGACAATTAATATGTGGCAGCACAATTACCATACACCGTCACCTATCAACATGGCTGGAAACTACTACATTAAGTAGTCAACTAGATGACCAGACACTCATCCATCAGACATCGAAGTGGTATCGACGATCAAGAAATATTGCCCAATAATACTACTACATGGCACCACACGATCCAGGATTGCACTTGCAATATTTGCGCGAAGCAAAGTATATATACGAACTCCGAGTAAGAACCATCGGAAGGGCCGCGGCCGGTCAGGCGCAACATCTGCCTGACTGAAAATTCCCCTTCCATAGAAGAACGCCACCATCTGTTTCTCTACAGCTAGCGGCGACAACCGCTAAAAATATTTCTAACTCCTCCCTATTCTTTTTGGTTAATTTTGTTGCGGGTTACAGACAGATTACGTGTTCCCCGAGACTCGCCGAGCTCTTCACCACTCGGTGTCATAAAATGCGAGCCACTGTTGATCCTGGCTTACAGGAGTTACAGTGGCGGGTGTGAGGGCAGGATAGTCTCTGTGCACTGGCATAATCACTGTTTGAACCCTCCCAAACCATAAATTATTGAAAATTAGCAAACCATAGAACCATAGGTCCCCTCTTTGGTGCTTATGTAAAACTTGAATGGCCCCTTATTTACAATTTGAAACAGAAGTTAGTCAACATGCATTATATAATAATTATTAGAATAAAATCCAATTACCAGTGGTGGTGTGTAGTAAGTACAGTGGTCAACTTCACTCCTTGCTTTTGAACTGCCTCAAGAACAGTTTTAGGCTCAACGGGATCAACAATGGCAGCTTCGTTGGTAGCTTTATCCACAATCAAGTACATATAATTGTCTTGAAGTGCTGGCAAGATTTTGACATCCATGTTTCTGTATACAAAGTGTTCTTGGCTGCTATGAGCACCTCGTTGGTTGCGAATTAGCGCTTTGAAAAATAAATTGTAAACACTATTACTATTTTTCTAAATATTGATTACACCAATTCCTAGATTGGCATAATATATGAGACTAGGATTTTAAGTATCCTGGAAAATGTGCAAATTGGGACTTTGTTCTGGAAAAAGACTTTTACATTGATGGTGTTATGAACAAAAGCTGGTATCTCTAACGTAGTGTTTACTGTTTTAACTCTTTGCTGTTATCTAATAAGTTTCAAAATAGAACAAAATTTAAAATGTAGATTTAACTTTTGCGTCGATTTTATTCAACTTCGTTTAGCATTCAAAGTTCAAACATATTGCACCTTTAGAACGAAAACGACACAATTCAAAAAGTAGAAAATCGAGTTGTTATTTTTAAATTACTAAAAACTAGTCTCTTATATATAAAAATATAATAAAAAAGGGACCGATCCAAAAGTTATATCCTTTCCCTGTTGGAATATGGTTGTGTTTGAACTATTGTTGTATTGAGAACTTCGTTTTAACTAATTTTATGACGATAACTCAATTTTCTATCTTTTTGAATTGTGTCGTTTTCCTCCTAAAGGTGCGATATTTCTAGACATTCGCATTGATGATATTAATAAGATAAAGTAGGATAACTAAAACATAAAACATACCTTGAAAATAGAGTTTGGTAATTTGTTGAGACAGCCCAAACGGCAACGAATTAACGATTCTAGCAAGCATTGAACAAAATGAATAAGTTCTAAGTATAAAGAAAATGTTACATGTATTGAGTAATTCTATCAGTGCATTTTATCAGTACAAACACATTATGTATGGCTACTGATAACGAAGATGTAAAAAAAAACAATAAAGTACCTATTAGTAATTATCTCGTTTCAACTTTAGAAATTATAATTTCAGCTGATTTTTGACAGCCGGTTTTTGGGCTTTGGCATTTGGAATATTTTGTATCGCCGAGTTAAAAAAAAAATGTATTATTGTCTCTGGATCATTTCAGTGTACCTATGTTCCATATCCATAATGAAAAAAAAAATACATTTCTAGCATTACATCATAATCATTTTACAAAAATGAAAATTGAAAATGTCATGTGTGAGTACTAAGTTCGCATGTGGGTTTATTTACAATTTTCAAGTGATGGATAACGTTGTTGTTTAATAATTTTATGATTTAATAAAGAAAAATGAAGAGCAAACCTGTAAAACACAAGTCTACAAACACTTTTCGGGTGAGTAGTAACGGAGATTTTCGTTGAGTATGATTTAAGGTTAGATTTGCACTTTTCGTGTTTTCAATATTTTAAATCTAGCTAATAAATAAACTGTTCCACAAAAATATGTGTTACATCGACACCTTTCTCCTGATGCCACCATGCCATAATAGAAGTAGAATCATCACTTCTACTTGTCTGTTGCTCTTTCACATCACAATAAATAAATATTCTAGGTAATAAGTTAGTTCGTAGAAACCTTTATCCTTCAAAATCATTAAATATTGAAAGATACCTCATTATAATTATTTTCAAATACAGCTTTATTTAATACAATAATTATTTTACAACCTACTTCTCAGACTATATAAACAATGAGATGGTGAGATATTTTTTGTGATTCTACAGTTTGTACCCTTTGCGGAACGGATAAATTCCATCGACATCCGCCATGCTGCTCTCTACCACATTGAGCATGCATACACACAACAGCCAGAAGAAAATCAGACACACTTCCATCTAGCCATACAGAAATGGTACGCACTCAACTTGACAGAGAACTTCAAGGAGTTTAGAAAAGAAGTTTTTGGTATTGTAACTGTACCTCAGCTAGTACACAAGAAAGATGAAGTTCTGGAAATATTGGAAAGATATTTGAAATTGGGGGATCAGTTGTGCTTGCAACCTTTATTGGAGTAAGTGTAGATATTATTTCATTAACATAGAGTTTTTCAAGTTTGTACTTAAGTTTAAGGTCCTATATAAAATTTATTATAAAAATGGTATCGTTGAAATTCTATTTTTTATGACAGTATTGAAAATGAATTTATTTTTCCAGAATTTTGGTATCAGTAGCAAAAGACTTGCGTGAAGACTTCTATCCTCATTTCCCAAAATTCCTTGATATACTTATCACATTATTGAACACAAAAGATACTGAAAGATTAGAATGGACATTACTCTGCCTTGCATTCTTGTTCAAAATCCTGAAACCACATTTGAAGAAGGATTTAGCTGTTGTTTTAAAAAGGATTATACCTTTGTTAAGTGAAAGTCATCCACAATACATAAACAACTTTGCAGCAGAGAGCTTTGCATTTGTTGCCCGTGACATAAGAGATAAGAAGAGGTTTATCTCCCTGATGCTCAGGTATTTGCAAGACAATGAAGATGTGAGTGCATTTTTGTTAGTTTTCCTAATGGTCTATTAGGCCTTAGGCTTAGAGAATTTTCTAGAAAATTATTATAACACAGGCATAAATATAGTTTTTTTTTTTAGGCTATAACAGGATGTGGTCATCTAATATTTGAAATACTTAGGGGAGTGAGTGGCAAATTCCATAGTTGCATAGAAACTTTTTTGCCTCTACTCCTACAGCATCTTAAACAAAATAAGGAACATCAGGAACTGCTATTCAAAGTACTGACACAAACAGTAGAAGACAGCTTACAGACAATTTCTCACAAAGAGTTTGGTATATTCTGGAATAATGTCATGAAATACACTGAAGAGATTCTGAAAGATGATGATGAAGAAAGTAAAGGTTTGGAATATATTTTAAGACTTGCAGGACAAGTCATTGAGCATCAAAAAGGCAGATACTTGACTAACCCACCACAGTTTGTGCTTTTGATTGTGAAGGTGATATGTGAGCAGTCATCGGAGAGTGTCCTTGATGTGTGCTCTCAAATTGGCGCTGTTTTACTTCTATCTTCTAATCTTTCACTGTCTCAAGAGCATGCTGGTATTATTGTCAAAGTACTACTGCCTTTACCATTCCCAAACATATTGATTAATTTTGTACAAAATGTAATAGATTACTCCCAGTTTGATATGCACATATTGCCTGCATTTGTAAAGTATGTAATTCAATCGGGATTTGACAATGAAGCAATGTGTACTTTGAGCAAAATATGTTTGAAAAAGTCACCTCTTTCTATGAATGGCATCAAATTGTTTGAATGGGTGAAATATCCCATTGATTTTGGTAAATATTTACCTGATTTTATGGAACATTTTAAATCAGTTGTAAATGAAGATATTGAAAATATTGTTCAGAATCCTGTAAAATTGACAAATGTACTATTCTGCTTGCCTCATGTAGAAAAGGTGGATGTTGATTACTGTATCACTGAACTGAGTAATCTAATGTCGAAACTGCTGAAAGTATTGAATTGCTACAATCTTGAAAATAAAACTGAGGAATATAAGTATCATTGTGAGACGAATGCGCTATCTCGATGTGCCAGGAAAGTCTTCTTTATATTAGCAAATGCAATGGAAAGCGCAATCCACATATCGAGTTGCAAGAAACTATGTCAGATTTGTGATATCGACACTCTTTTGCCGGCGATCCTTCCGTGTGCGGCTGATCCTAATTACTTGTGTGCATTACATTTGCTTGATTTATATTTGACAGCATATGAACACGAAAATGGATTGACTTACCCATTTCTATCTTTAGTTGATTCTTATTTGAAGACAAATGTGTCGTCACCTTTTCATATCGTAAGTATCTCAATTTTAGCAAATACATGTACAAATTGACTGCCTCGGTGGCGTAGTTGTATTACAGTACGACTGCAAAGCTGAGGTCTCGGGTTCGATCCCCGGGTCGGGCAAAGTGATATTGAGTTATTCTATTCAGTATCAGCTCGGAGTCTGGAATTTGTGCCCGATATGGCGATAGGCTCGCCCCCTATCACATCATGGGACGGAATAACGGCGAAACGTGGGTGCACTAGTTGCGCCTCTGCCTACCCCTTCGGGGATAATAGGCGTGAGTTTATTATTATGATTTTTTTTTTATGTACAAATTTTCGCTATATTTCAAATTTAGTGATACATGATTTTTATTTTTAGGTACGTTTACTAACAATGCACATATACAAACTATTTGAAAACTTAAGCGAATTCAACAAAACTGCGACCGTAGGTGGGGAAGAAGAAAGATTTTCCATTTTCAGCAGATGTTATTCTGTTGAGTCGATGTCGCCATCAATCCAAGAATATAGAGCTCAGATAAATGTGTTACAAAAGATGACATTCAACACAACACAGTATACACTTGCAAAGAAGACGGAGTTTCATCTATTTCCAATGAATTACATGCTCGGTGTTTTGTATGTTAATTTCAAATTGTTGTGGGAGCCAGTGTCTGAATTTATTGCTGGTTTTGGTAATACGCTCACAGTTGATGAATTCTGGCCTACCTTCCACACAGCATTGCAGACTGCATTCGTGAATGCGAAGAGAAATCTAAAGCGTTTCCAATTCGATGACGAAATTGAAACAGATTTTGAGACACTTAAAGATCTATATTCTGATTATAACAGTATTGTAGAAAGACCTGACTTATATAACTACCGAAACTTGCTGTTGAAAGTTATGACAAATTGTATACAAGTCTGTGAAGCGAGGAATCGTGATGTCGTAATACTATTTTTGAATTTCATTGACGAAGAGTATAGAAGGAATGACAATGCAAATGCTCTGAAAATAGATGTCGAGCTTCATGATAAGAAAATAGAAGTTGATGATGAAAATATTGAAGAAAATATTGATAAATCTGAAGAATTGCTCGAATACGAAGAACCTAAAGATTCAATTAACGGAAAATTTGTATTCAAGACCCTAATAAACGTGATGCAAGTGCTAGCGCAGTTTAAAAACCCTAGAGCGTTACATAAAGAACCAATATTTTGGGATCTTTATATGGAGTTTTTAAAGCATAAAAATCCAGGCCTCCAAAAATTTGCACTCGACTGCGTTTTGAATTATAAAAACAAAGGTGTCACGCCATATAAAAGTAACTTGTATAACTTAGTAGATGATAAAAAGTTTAAAGACGAACTGGCATTATTCAAAATAACAGAAGATGCAAAGAGTATACAGCCGGAAGATAGAGAGCATGTGGTCCCAATAATTTTAAGAATCTTGTACGGCAAAATGACTTCTAAATTGGGAGCAGATAAAAAAGGCGGAGGTCAAACGCGACGATCTCTGGTCATGAGGTATTTAGCCGGATGTAATGAAATTGAACTCAAAATGTTCATAGAAATGGCTTTCTCACATTTTAAACAATACATGACAATGAAGCCTAAAGAAATATACGAAAATATTGTATCTAAGTTAGATTTGAAATCTATTACAAGCCCAGGAAAATTACACAGTGTTCTAAATCTATTCGAAGTGGTACGCGAATATTTCGGAGGATACATGAAAGAACAGTTACTATCGGAGTTATTCACGATATTCTTCGGTATTTGCTCAACTTTCGCTGCCGTTTTGAGTCAAGGAGATAAAGTTCATGTTGGCTATATCAAAGTGATGAAAAATCTACGGACAATTGCGCTTGGTGTAACAAAGAAGCTTTTTGAGCAATTCGACAAATATCCTTGGAGCAAAGATGAAATTTACGTGGTGTTTGAAACGCTGTTGTGGCCGTTGATCCCTAAACTCCATATTGAAGGCATCCACAGCCCGACAGCTCTTTTGAAATTATTGAACACATGGTGTCAAAATCCCAGATATTATATCCTACTGGTTACGAAGTCAGAGAAGGATTCAATAAGTCCTTTACCAGCAATATTTAAGCTATTACTGGCTCCGAAAACTACCCCTGGAGTTGTTAACCTGATTTTAGACATGATTGAAAAACTATTAATGTTAACGGAAAGTGAAGAGGATAAAGAATTAACACCAATTGATTCGTTTTGTACTCTAGAAGTCGATGATCTTGTAGCGTCCCATGTCAATAATATAAACTTTGGAAGCAAGATCTTGGTACCACACATTGCAAGTATATTGGAAGTGATGAAGAGAAGACTAGCGAATTCTGCTAAATCGAACACAGTTAATAAAAGAGATTTATTGATTTTGTCCAGAGTTACGGAGTTAGTTGCTAATCCTACAATTTGTGATGAGCTTTTGAATTTACTTCTACCGATTTTAGTCAAGAAAGTGTGTACGAATATGGTAGAGGAAAACATGGAATATGCTGTTAACACAATAATAAATCTTTTGGGACACAGTTCAAACCCGCAAATTTATATAAAAAATATTGCAGTTCTATTCAATAAAATCAGCCCTGTCGAGATTAGGAAGCTCCTTATAAAATTACTTATATCTATTGCCGATAATGCACCATCTAATAAGGAAGTATTAACTAGAATGGCAAATGTTGTTACTGAAATGAATGCTTACAATAAAAGATGGATTGAACAGCCTGATTTCGATCGACGACTCGATGCATATAAACAAATATACCAGCTTGTAGACAATGGTGAAATGGACGTCGATTTAACAATTCTTATAGTTAACAACTGTTTTTATTTCATCCGTACTGAGAAAGATATTGGGTTGAGAGACAGTGCAGGACTGTGTTTGAAAAGAATCTTGCCGAAGTTATTGATGAAGTACCGTTCGGCAACAGATGGTCAATTTTTGGTTCGTGACACAGTTTTATCGCTAATATCTAATGGTATTCGAGATGTCAAAAATGATTTACTGAAAAATGAATCTATAGCATTACTCGGAGAGTTAGCCCGAGAATGTCCTGATGCAGATGTAGTTCTATCAGATTTAGCCCATTTAACTAATAAACAAGATATGGAGGTAGATTTCTTCGAAAATATGTGTCATTTGCAAATGCATCGTCGTGTTAGAGCGTTATTGAAATTCTGTAAAGTCGCAAAGAAAATGACGAAATGTCCATCGCCGAGAACATTAACTAATTTTATATTCCCACTTGCTTCCACCTATCTCTGTGATGACAAATACACAGATAAAAATACTCTGATTGATGCTGGCATAGATGTGGTATCTACGTGCTGTAGATTGTTACCGTGGTACCACTACGAAGTCATACTTAAGCTATATTTGAACAAAATGCGTTACTCTACAGAACATCAAAAGCAATTAACACGTATAATAGTCGGAATCATTGACGCTTTCCACTTTGACTTCTCAAAAGTGAAAAATATTGAATTGCCAAAATCATTGCTCGTTAACGTGGCAACAAATAAATCTAAACAAACCAAAACAGGTGAAGAAAATATAAACAAAGATGCAAAAATTGTTGACGATGAACAAAAATCAACAGAAACTGATGAGACAGTTAAAAACGCTGAAGAGGGAGATACGAAAGAGAATGAAGGGGAAACTGAACAAGATATAGAAACAGAGTTGAAAGCAGCAGACGATGAAGCTGCGGAAGATGTGGTTTCTAAAGATATCGCGAATATTCTTGCCTTTGAAAGAGTCACCAGCGTGTCGCCGTCCGTAGCTAAGAGAATAATCAAGTCTTTATCAGCTGGACTCCTTCCACAGCTGAATAGGTATGTAAAACAATGTTTCTGAATATCGTTAAAAGTACTTTGATAAGTATTTAAGAATACTGTAGCAATTGGCTGTTCTTTATTTCGAATATGTGTGCAAAAATTGTGTTAGAATTGTTTCAAATGGATAAGTGATGGATATGTTTCCAACGTAAGTAGTGTCAAAATTTACTAATCAGTCAACATTATGGTTACCTAAGTAATTCTAATTCAAGCTGGTATACATGTGTTTTTTTTCCCTAAACTGTGTTATTATTGTCTTACTCACTAAGATCTAGATTTGAGTTATTGTATTTACCTATTCAAAATTGTTCAAACTTAAATATTAGAATTAACCTACTACCATAATATATGCAACCAAGTACCTCGTAATTTTCCTTTGGAGTAAGTTGTAAATACCTTTAAGAGGTAAGCATACGGATATATACCTAACCTAAAATTTATTTAAGATAGTTGTACTGTGTACTACCTAATGGTGTTTCGAAATAAAATAAATAAAGTTAATTCTAGCAATGGACCTCTTTCTTATCCTTCCTGCGAAAGTGTCTTATTTCATTTAATATACCAGGGCCATAGGCAAACTGACTGAACACGAAGAATCGCACAAAGTGAACCGGCGACGCACAGGTTTCGAGAGACAGGAAGAGGACATGCTGCGTGTGCCGATAGCTTTGGCGTTGGTGAAACTCTTGCAACGACTGCCTGGCGATCTGTTGCAGTATCAACTGCCTGGGTGAGTTTGTAGGTTAAAATTATTGTAATAGTGCCGCCTTATATCAATTTGGTTAAGGAAATTTAGATTTTCGAACGATTATCTGTTTTGTGAATTAGAAACGAAGCTTTTAATAGTTCTTGCTACGTTATAATTAAATCAGTACTGTAATTTATCATTCATATTTAGAATACTTGTATAATTTTTACTAAGGTCAAGGTCACAACATTTTATGAAATTGCTACGTTTGAATTTTTTGATTTTAATATACTCAAATTTCGTAATAAATTTTTGATATTTTCAGAATCATAATTAAGTTGTGTTCATTCCTAAAATCACCGCTGAAGCAAGTCCGTATAGCAGCTCGTGACATTGTCAAGAAGATTATGCTGACAGTTGGTACTGCGTACTTAGGAGTACTTCTAGAACATCTCACTTTGCTACTTACT
Organism: Lapara coniferarum; assembly: GCA_949316025.1. NCBI lineage: Eukaryota > Metazoa > Arthropoda > Insecta > Lepidoptera > Sphingidae > Lapara > Lapara coniferarum. The sequence continues at coordinate 35,437,634 of OX438920.1, read as the reverse complement.
AGAGGCTTCCAAGTTCATGTGCTAGTAGCCACAATACATACAGTTCTTGATGCATTGAAAGCAGATTTCAAACCAGGGGAACTGAATCAAAACTTACATTACATACTAGATGTTTGCACTAATGATCTTTTCGGAGCTCTGTCTGAAGAGAAAGAAGTCGATAAACTTCATTACAAGACACCAGAAGCGAAACCGAGTAAAAAGAGCTACGTCACTCTGATGATTGTATCGCAAAATATTACAGAGAGTTGTTTGATCAATCTTCTACTGCCGTTCAAAGATGTATTGCAGAAGCACCATTCGAAGAAAATTGTTCTAAAAGTTCAAGAGGCATTGATGCACATCTCTAGTGGATTGGTCACTAATAAGTTCATAGACATTGAATCTCTTTTTGTGTTTCTACATGGCGTAGCTTCGGAAAGTATTCCCGAATTTGTACTCGGAGCACCTAAAAGAGTAATAACTGAAGCACAAAAGGAAAAAATGCTGAGGGCTAAGCCAGATTGTTTCATAATCCCAGAAACACCAAAAAGAAACAAAGAGACACAAGCAAAACACGTTAAAGTATCGGGGAAAGCTAACGCCCATGTATTGGTTGAGTTCAGTTTGAACATCCTGTACATAATACTCAAAAGGGAGAAAGTTCCTCGAATCGATTGTAAAGCGTTTGTAGACCCTCTAATACCCTTATTAGTGGATGCGTTAAAAAGCGACCACGTTAAAGTGACCGCTGTCGCTTTGAAATGTATATCGACTTTATGGACCATTCGAATTAGCACACCAACATTGGAGGAAATGATACAGGATGTTGTGACAACGATATTTACGATTCTGCATAAGTATGCAACGTTTGAAATTAGCAAGCAGAATGATAATTATAATTTAGTGAAGACAGCTTTTAAGGTAGATAATTTATGTAATTTTTAGCATTGACTTTTCATAAAGGGTACTTAATTATGCACTTATGCAAGATTAGTCGGTATTAAAGATCTTCGACAGGCGGTTATTATTTCCTTTAATACCGAATCGTAAAAACTTGAAAATAGAGATTTTATGGCAATATCAAATATAACATTATTCAAAACTTTCAGGCAGTAACAGTATTAATACGAAACGTGAAATATCACAAAATACAAGCGGAACAGTTAAAGGTGCTGCTTCTGTACGCGGAGGAAGATTGTCAAAATGACGAACGACGAGTGAACTCCTTTCCGTTACTAAAAGCAATATTGGAAGCCAAGCTTGTGTCTTCGGAATTGCATGAGGTGATGGAGAAAGTGGCCAGGATCTGTATTTTGAGCGTTTCGGCAAAGTCAAGGTACGTTATTGTTCTCAAGAAGTTTTAAGTGGTTGCCATAATTTACATTGAAAGTGATGAAAACTTTGTGATGATTAAAATGTTATGTACAGTTAGCAGCATAAATATCTGTACACAATCGAAATTTCAAATCGCCTATGTACGCGTTCAGTTAAACTGAAAAAAAATCTTATGAAGTAAAGCAAATCTTTTTTATTTTATTTTTGTGAAGAAAAAAGAAAGATTAGTAAGAACACAAAAGTATGTAGGCAATTTGAAATTTTGTATTTGTTCAGCTGCTTATGGTGGTGACTGTACTTTGATTTTTTAGTAAGTTAAGCCGAGTTACGACTTAAATGTTATTAAAATTCACGTTCTAACGAAATCTGCAAGATAGCTATGTTTATGGTAATATCGCAAATTTGTTGCTGTATCTGATTGAGAATGTGATTCGATTTGGACCTCGGAAATGCATTTTTCATCTTTTCCAGGGAAGAGGCGCGTGTGATATTTATAAATTACATAACAAACTACTCGCAAGGCAAGCGGCTGCCGAAATACATGGAATTCTTCATGTCGCAACTGAACTTCGAACTGCAACACGGCAGAGAGTCGTCGCTCAAGTTCCTAGAGATGATCATAAATAAGTTGCCGTCGGTGAGTTCTTTTAATAAGAATGTATTAAAAGTGGGTTTTCGTCTTAGAGCATTCATTTAAGAAGGAGGTGGGATGACCAGGCGAAACCTTCGTTGGTCATACATGCGCAGCTGGTCATAAACTTTTATTAAATCTATGTTATATGCGATCGCTGTCATTACATTCTACGATAGTGACATTAAGCGGTGCTCCACGGAAATTGTGATTTTATTGTTATTGTGTAAAAAGCGACCTTATATTCAGCCCTGCATGTGTGGATTTCTTTTTGTTAAATGTGTGCTATCCGTGTCTACCTCGTCCATCAGGATTGACAGAAAAAATTGTCTGCGCATTATTGCCATATCGTGTCCATTGGTTAAATAGTCTAAGGTTTTCGTATATATAGGTCTGTTTGCATACGTACCTTGTGTGTTCATGCAGTCAAGCAAGATTGCAAGAGCTGTTGTATGTTTGAAGGACATTGTAGCCAGCGTTACTGGACATAATGAGACTTAACATCTATCATCTATGTCTCGGGGTGACGACCGCAGTGGAATGTCACGCAGTATTTTGGAACTCTAAGTTCTGTATGGTTCCTACTGTTTATGGGTGGTCGTATCGCTTACCTTCAGACGAGCATGCTCGTCATACAGAAGCAAAAATAATATATTTTATATAATTTTCTCTCTTTCGAATTAAATATTTAAAAACTCAATTTATGATTTACTTTCCTCGAATTTATTGTAAACTGTGTTAGGTAGGTATGAAATGAAATTTTGAGAATTCCTATTACCCGTGATCAGTAATAGACGTTTGTTGCTTCCCTATAACGTTTTTCTGTTATTTTGTGAACAGTGGTGTTGGTTACATGTTTATTAATGTCATCATCATCATCAGCTTTTATCAGTCCACTGCTGGACATAGGCCTCCCCTAATGAGTGCCATAGCGCCCTGTCTTCAGCTTGCCGCATCCAGCATCTGCCTGCAGTCTTTCGCAGATCGTCATCCAATCTGGCCGGAGAGCGGCCTACGTTTGCCTAGACGCGGTCTCCACTGAAGAACACGTTTACCCCAGCGGTTGTCGGTTCTTCGCGAAATATGGCAAGCCCACTGCCACTTCAGCTTGCTAATCCTTTGAGCTATGTCGATAACTTTGGTTCTCTGTCGGATGTATTCGCTGCGAATCCTATCCTTCAGAGAAACTCCGAGCATAGCTCTCTCTATAACCCACTGAGTAACTTTAAACTGGTGGACCAACACTGCCGTGAGTGTCCATGTCTCGGCTCCGTAGGTCATGACGGGTAGGTCATGAAAATATGTTTGTCCAGGTACAACTGGGGAAGTTTGGTGACCACCTCCTGTTGACCCTGGGCGCGTGTATGGTGAGCGACCCCGCGCCGGAGTGTCGCGCGTCCGCCGCAGGATGTATCGAGGCCATGCTCAGGAGGTTCCCTGCCCCGGAGAGGACTAAACTCTTCGAACTGGTGCTCACTTTCTTCCAGGATAATCAGGTATGAAGACGCTATTTTTGACAATATTTGTCTGTTTTTGAGTGTCAATGGTTGATATATTGGATTAATGGTTGGTTGTAAGGTATTTTGATTCGATAGTATTTATTGTACTACAGAAAATGTAAAGTAACTTTTTATTTTACCCTGGCGTGACAGTATATGACTTCATATTATAGTGTAATCAAATGTCTAAGCGACTAATACGATTATAGTCCTTCACTCTTATTAAATAGGCAACTATATCTTCGATTATTTCCTTCACCACATTATATCATTAGACTGATTACTTATCAGGGGAACGACATGCTCGTCTCGTCATTCAATAACATATAAAAAACTTTATGAAATTCTTTGTAACATAATGTGGTATTTTTGATGCAGTCTATTTTATGTTGTTACAAACTATATATATTTTTATATACCCCACAGCCAGTACATTTCGAATTAGCAGCACAGTTAACCACACGCTTCGTAAACGTCGAAGGCGAGGAATTCAAGAATCGTCTCAGCACAGTACTATCGCTAACCAGTAGCCGAATAATGCTGCTCAGCAACGATATAACCGAGGGTAGATTCGTCAAATTAAAACTAGAAGAATCTGAAGAAAAAACCGACGAGGAAAAACAGAGTGAAAAGGATCATAGCTTGATACAAATACTCAACCTTATCGACAAAATCACTATCCATTGCGAGTCAAGTATGAAAAATAAGAAATTTATAAACGATTTTGACGATATAGGTCAGCAATGTCAAGCGTTACTCGCATATCCTCATTCGTGGGTGCGGTTAAAAGCTGCAAGGGTTTTAAGTCATATAATCAATGTAGTGGATGCCGCAGAATTAGAGGAAGTAGTAAGAAATAAGGATGATAATGAGAGAGGGTTTGTTTACAACGAAACGGAGGCAACGTTACGGAGTTTGATATTGGATTTATGCGCGCAATACACTCCGTCGGTTTCGAAAGATATGGCAGAACAAGTAAGTAGAGTTTTACTAATGTACACTCACCACCATAAATATTTTTTTTTATTGCATCGAATGGCGAGACGAGCATGCTGTTCGCCTGATGGTAAGCGATACGACCACACATAAACAGTAGCATCACCATCCAGCACCATGAGTTAGAAAGAACTGTGTGGAATTCCACTGCGCTCGTCATCCTGAGACATAAGATGTTAAGTCTCATTATGTCCAGTAGTTACACTGACTACAATGCCCTTCAAACCGAAACACAACAGTGCAAATTTTAGTCGCAATCATTTAAAATCTTTATTTGCTCCAGGGAGATCTTTATAACCGTTTAATTTATTAGTGGTAGGTGTCTTTTATGTAAGAGTCCGTCTGGGTGGGTACCACCGTAATGTCTATTTCTACCACCAAGCAGCAGTGTGCATGCACAGCTGTGTTTCGGTTTGAAGGACATTGTAACCGTGTAACTACTGAACATAATGAAACTTAACATCTTATGTCTCAGGATGACGAGCGCAGTGAAATGCCACACAGTAGGTACTTTGTAATTCAAGGTGCCGGATGGTGCTGCTACTGTTTATGGGTGGTCGTATCGCTTACCAACAGGCGAACGGCATGCTCGTCTCTTTATTTAATGCCATAAAAAAAAAAAACTTCTGGCGGTTTGCGCATATTATGCTTCAATATTAATCAATAAACAAGCTGTAAAAATAATCAGAATGCCTAAAACATATTTTTGGCGTATACTGATTAAGTACATTCAGGTCAGTCGGGTTGTACTTTATAACCGACAAAACGGTCTGGCATGTTTATACCTGGATTATGTATATTCTAAAGTATAAAATACAAGTTATTCCAAGTTGCCTAAAACACATTTTTTGGGTAGATTTTTTTACACTTTCTATATACTGCGCAGTTCCAAAAAAACCGCAATTGCCCTGCCCGACTCACCATTTGAGATTCTCCTATTCATAAAATACCATTTTTTCAATGTCTGGCAGTGCCTAAAGCACCTTCCCAAATTTCGCTGCCAGCTCTTGGAATATTATGCTCAGATGGCCACCTAGTTGTCGCGGTAAATGTTTGTTTGTTTGCTTTTTTATGTATCACGTGAGCCACATGAAATTCTAACATCGCGTTTTGTGTTAGTTTTACCGACTCTTTGTCTTATTATATTAGATTATCTATACTTATGTCCTAATATTACAAAGAGGAAAGATTTGATTGATTGTTTGCATTGAATAGGCTCCGAAACTATTGGACCAATTTGAAAAACCTCTTTCACCAATATAAAGCTACATTATCAGTGTAACATACGCTACTTTTTATCCCGGGAAAATATTTGCCCGAAAAACTTTCATGAAGGCGGAGTCGCGGGCAAAAGCTTGTGATTTATATCAATAGTAACTTTGCTCACGGCTTCGCCCGCATGAATAAGTTTTTCCGGGATAATAGTCCCGCTATACATTTTCCAGGATAAAAAGCCTACGTCATTCTCACGGTCTCAAAATATCCCCATAGAGAATTTCATCGAAGTCCGTTGGGTGGTTTAGGTTATCGCGTTCATACAGACAGACGTGGAGGGGTACTTTCTTTTATAATATATAGCTTTTAAACATAAAAACCTTTCTGTTGAATCACTCTATCTATTAAAAAAACCACATCAAAATCCTTTGCGTTCAAAGATCTAAGCTTTATGGGGACAGACAGCGGGAAGCAATTATAATATATAGCTTTTGCCCGCGTCTCCGTCCGCGTTAATAAGGTTTTCCAGGCTAAAAGTACATAAAAACGTTTCTATTAAAAAAAAACACATCAAAATCCTTTGCGTTCAAAGATCTAAGCATACATAGGGACAGACAGCGGGAAGCGATTTTGTTTTATACTATGTTAAGATAACGGTGACTTTTTATATTTTTATAGAAACATTGAAAAAGAAACAGTGAAGAAACACGACTTCCAGCTGGAGGTCGTGGGTTCAAATCCTGTTTCGACTGTTTCTATAAAAATACAAAAACATCATCCAGGCACTACATGGCCATTAACATGTATAAAAACCATAAAATAGGATATGGATGACTTACTGTGGTCTCCGCATAAGATTTATGTGTAATATTTAGCACACTGTTTTATTTCATTATTTGTACAAACTTAACTCAATTTTGTTCTGTTTTTAGGTCACGGCAGTGCTCTTACAGATATTAAAGTTAGTCCATTCTATGCCATATTTCAAGTTAGGTAAGAATGTAGATGAAAACGAAGACGCGGATGGTGGCGGTAAACTGAACATTAGATGGATTCTGTTCAAATTGAGGAAAGCTATTAATGTCGAAGTAGCGAGAGCTCCTACATCTACGAATATAGTAAGTTTGGTATAATCTCAGTCATAGGATATATATGACGGAGGGAATGTTTGAACCAAGTTGCTTGTTGTTTGTATAAACACGTGGTGTTTATTGTTGATTAAGAATAACTAATTAAATCTTAATTTAGCTTACTCTGATTAATTATAGTTCGAAATTGTATTAAACCTTATGTTTTGTAGCAGGAAGTAGTCAAAATTGAAGTGAAAGCTAAAGGCACTATGAGATGTTAACTTATTCACTAAATACGTTGTAAAATCTTTATTTAATTTTATTTGATACGTAACATTTTTAGTTTGTGTAACCTCTTCTGTTTTGTCACAGGAAATAATAGGAACTGGGGTTATTCATTGTTAATGAGAAATATCAATTATTGTAAGCTACAAATACTTTGTAAATTTGTAATTTAATTCCATACAATTTATAACACTTAAGAATCACTTAGGAATTGTGCAAAATCGATTAATTTATCACCGGAAATAATAATAAGATTTAAGTTGCTAACGATCAAGAGATGTTTATTGTCCACCAAGATACTTTGTTAAATCTTAATTTAATGCTATTTGATTTGTCGCATTCTCAAATTGTGTAGTCTTTTAATTTATTGAATTGTAATAAATCAACACTTGTGTCGCCCAATCAGAGCAGAGGGAAAACCTCGAGTGGGGTCGGGGCGCCATCTTACTTATTCTGTGTGCGCGGTGGAAAGAAGGCAGAATCGAGTTGGATCAAAGCCAGAGCCCATATTGTGAGTACGATAGATTGGTGCCGCGAACCTGCTGCTCAAAATATTTAAACCATCCGCTTGGTTACATTATAGTTGTGATTGTGATTGTTATAATAGTTGTAATCATTGAAATAGAAAAATCTAAACAGTACCTACGACATTGTTTTGTTACGCTCGCACTCAACCCTGATGCCGCCCACGGGACCTGCAACCACTGATGACGATGTGGAGGAGATTTCTCCGACATCAGAAGTGGGATCGGTGCAAGCGCAAAACGAAGAAAGATCTGCCAATGGGAAAGATTGTTGGCGCAGTTTATTTGAGGCGCAGCAAAACAACATGTTACTACTTATAGAAGCATTGCGCAACCCATCCGCCTCTACGTACAAGAGTATGAAGCTGCCTGAATTTCAACCGGATAATACAGACACAGACGCCCGGGCCTGGCTGACAACTGCGGATATCTGCTTATCAAATTGTGATATACAGGGAAGTAACCTTATTCTTATACTCAGTAAGGCCATGAAAGGTTCAGCTGCAACTTGGTTTTCCCAGATAGCTTTTCCCAGTATGAAGTGGGTAGATTTTAAAGAAATTTTTCTCTCTCGTTTTGATACGTTTGAAACATGTGCAGCGACGGTAATAAAAATGCTGTCTGGTCAACCACAAGATGGCGAATGTCTTGCTGCATACGCAAGTCGTTTATTTACTTCACTTATGGCACGATGGGGAAATTTGGGAAAAGAAGAAATGGCTGTATCCGTACTACTTGCTCACATAGGGCAAATCGAACCACGGTTGCAACGCAATATTTTCTCAGAAGAAATAACCACGCGCAGTAAAATGCAACGTGAGCTTATGGCATTTTCATATCGTAAGCGGCGTTATAACGAGATTTCCAAATTTGCAAATACATCGGATAACAAACGTCCTAAATTAAGTCTTGCGTCTACAAAATGTTACTCTTGTGGAAAACTGGGTCATAGATCTTTTGAATGTTTCAGCCGTTCTCACGACAAACAACAGGCAACTCAGGCTTCCGACATGACCGTGGTCACGACAAAGCGTCCTGTGACTTGTTACAAATGTGGCACTGACGGTCATTTGGCTTCACTTTGCCCGAAAACATGGCCAGTTGCAAGCAGCAGTACACAACCAGCCTCCAGATCCAGCACAATGAAACGAGTAGATGTATGCGATGTGAAACCTGTCGTCGGAACAATCACTCAATTTGGTGAGCGGTTTTCATTTTGCTTTGATTCCGGCGCTGACTGTTCATTAATTAAAGAGAGCATTTCACGTAAACTTGTTGGTGAATTCCAATACGCAGTTGTTACTTTATCAGGTGTAGGAAATTCTAGCGTATTGTGCAATTTACAAGTTTTAGCTCAAGTTTCTCTTTGTAATCATGACGTACAGATTTTATTTTACGTTATAGCTGATGATTTTTTGAGTAATGATATTCTGATTGGACGCGATTTACTAGCCTCGGGATTTTCTGTGCATTTATCAAATGACCAATTCATTGTAATTCAGAAATCGCCTAGAGTTAACATTTGTGACTTAGGTAAAGCCGCCACTGACTTTAGCGGTATAGATACTGACATACAAGACAATTTTAAACCACTATTAAAAAAACTTCTTAGTAACTTTAGGGATTCTTTTGTTGATGGCACACCTATCAGTAGAGTAAAGACTGGTGAATTAGAAATTAAGCTAATAGATCCCTGCAGAATCGTACAACGACGGCCATATCATTTGAGTGTTGAAGAAAGAGTAATAGTACGCAATAAGTGTGCGGAATTATTAACTGCCGGAGTTATAAGACCCAGTAAGTCTCCCTTTTCTAGTCCGTTACTATTGGTAAAGAAACGTGATGGCACAGATAGAATGTGCATAGATTACAGGGAATTAAATTGTAATACCGTTCCTGATCGCTATCCTTTGCCACTAATATGCGACCAGATTCAAAGATTAGCAGGCGCGCGTCTCTATTCTTGTCTTGATATGGCTAGCGGCTTTTACCAAATCCCCGTAAATGCAGAATCAAATTCGATAGAAAAGACAGCTTTTATCACCCCCGACGCTCATTATGAATTTACTGCTATGCCTTTCGGCCTGCGCAACGCTCCTGCTGTTTATCAGAGAGCTATTAATACTGCCTTAGGAGACCTGGCACATTCCTTTGCAATAGTATACATGGACGATTTAATTATACCTGCAGCTAACATAGAACAAGGTTTGGAAAGATTACACACAGTATTGAACACTCTTAGTGATGCCGGTTTTTCGTTCAATCCGAAAAAGTGTGCGTTCCTTAAGAAACAAGTTCAGTTTTTGGGTTACGAAATAACCGAAGGTGAAATAAGACCCAATCCTCGTAAAATAATTGCTTTAACTAATTCTCTACCGCCACGAACTATCAGTCAGCTGAGGCAGTTTCTAGGGTTGGCATCTTATTTTAGGCAGTTTGTCATAAACTTTTCACTAAAAATGGCTCCACTTTATCGTCTATTAGCTAACAATAATAACAAATTAGTTTGGACTGCCGAATATGAAAAAATTAGACAAGATATAATCTCAATATTAAGTTCATCTCCAGTTTTAATGCTTTTTGACCCTGAATTAGCTATAGAACTACATACGGACGCAAGTAGTGAAGGTTACGGTGCAATTTTCTTCCAAAAGGCTGAAGGAAAATTACACCCAGTGGAATACTATAGTAAAAGAACTACTGATGCAGAGTCTCGATATCACTCTTATGAGTTGGAGACACTAGCAGTTGTTAATTCGGTCAAACATTTTCGACACTATTTATACGGTAGGACTTTTACAGTGGTTACGGACTGTAATTCTTTAAAGGCGTCTAGAGCTAAAATAGACTTAACACCCAGAGTACATCGATGGTGGGCTTTTCTTCAAGCTTTTGATTTTGAAATTGAGTATAGGCAAGGAAAAAAAATGGCTCATGTTGATTTTTTCTCAAGGAATCATTTATCTGAGGCAATTACGACTAATAGTGATATCCAGAACGTAAGAAAAGTAAGCCGCATTGAAGAAAAACGTGTTAATATAGCTGAATTATCCCCTAATTGGTTACAAGCAGAACAACGCAGAGACCCTGAATACAATAACATTATTCGTAAATTGGAAAATGACGACCTTGATCTGGAAAGCTGTAAAATTTATGAGTTGCGTTCTAATATGCTCTATAGGAAAATTCAACGGAATAATCGTAGTATTTGGTTACCGGTTGTACCGAGGGCTTTTCGCTGGTCCGTAATAAATCATGTTCACGAGTCAATAGTACACTTAGGATGGGATAAGACTTTAGAGAAGGTTTACCAACATTATTGGTTCCCCAACATGTCAAAATATGTCCGTAAATTTGTTGAAAATTGTATGACTTGCAAAGTAGCTAAATCAAATAGTGGTAAACGACAAATCGAGTTACACCCTATTCCCAAAGTGTGCATACCTTGGCATACGATTCACATGGATGCCACGGGTAAGCTCAGTGGCAAAAATAAACAAAAAGAATACGTTTTCGTCCTTGTAGATGCATTTACCAAATACGTGCTGCTTAGGCATTCTTTGAGAATTACTACAGAAAACGCGATTAATGCTCTCAAAGCATCTATATCACTTTTCGGGACGCCTGTACGTATTATATCTGATCAAGGTAGATGTTTTGCGAATAAAGAGTTTAAAGATTTCTGTACTAGTCACAATATTCAATTACATTTAATAGCGACTGGCTCTTGTCGCGCTAATGGCCAGGTAGAGCGGATAATGAGCATCCTAAAAAATATGTTGACCGTTATAGAAATTAGTCCAAATAGATCTTGGCAGGATGCATTAGATGACGTTCAGCTTTCTATAAATAGCACGATTCATAGAGTAACTAAGGCGAGTCCACTGGAGTTATTGATAGGTAGAGTAGCCCGACCCCTAAATTTAATAACAGTAGAAGATGATGAAATTGAAGTAGATATAGAAAAAATTAGAGAACAAGCTGAAAAATTAATAAAGGACAATGCATGTCTTGATAAAGTAAAATTTGATAGCAACAAAGCTAAAGTGACTTCATTTTCTGTAGGAGATTATGTTCTTATTGAAAACCATGAACGGAATCAAACCAAATTGAATCCTAAATATAAAGGTCCCTATGAGATCACTGAGATATTAGACGGTGACAGGTATCATCTTAAAAATTTAAATTCTAATCGCAAATACAAATACTCGAGGGATCGTTTACGCCCGCTCCCTCAATCATATGTCCCTACTGAGCTCGATCCATGTTTAACGGATGATAGTGATGGTAAGTTATTAATACTAGCTTATAAATCTCTTTAATTGATAATATTTTGTTATTAGAGTATGTTGGAAACATGTCCATAATATGGTGGTACATAACTACGGGAGCGAGTCATGTATATCTTAAGCTGGCGAGTTGGCCACTTACACTGAACAGTTATGTGATTAAATAGGCGAGTTGGCCATTTAGATGAAAACAGTGGTTTGTCTAAGCAGGCGAGTTGGCCGCATAGACATTAAACGACGGGTTGGCTGTGTTAAAAGCATTAAGCTTATTTAGTGTACGATGTCATAATTGAAGATGTCAGTATTATGCCGTCGATAAAATGATTGCATAAAAGATTTAACGAACATTTTTTTTTTGCCAGGAGTGGCCGAACTACATTATTCAAACTGTGTTTTTTTTTTTTCTTTATAGATAACGATGCCAACGATAATGCTCGTCCTTCAACATCACACGAGGACGTGTGAAAAGTCAGGAAGGCCGTGACGGAGGGAATGTTTGAACCAAGTTGCTTGTTGTTTGTATAAACACGTGGTGTTTATTGTTGATTAAGAATAACTAATTAAATCTTAATTTAGCTTACTCTGATTAATTATAGTTCGAAATTGTATTAAACCTTATGTTTTGTAGCAGGAAGTAGTCAAAATTGAAGTGAAAGCTAAAGGCACTATGAGATGTTAACTTATTCACTAAATACGTTGTAAAATCTTTATTTAATTTTATTTGATACGTAACATTTTTAGTTTGTGTAACCTCTTCTGTTTTGTCACAGGAAATAATAGGAACTGGGGTTATTCATTGTTAATGAGAAATATCAATTATTGTAAGCTACAAATACTTTGTAAATTTGTAATTTAATTCCATACAATTTATAACACTTAAGAATCACTTAGGAATTGTGCAAAATCGATTAATTTATCACCGGAAATAATAATAAGATTTAAGTTGCTAACGATCAAGAGATGTTTATTGTCCACCAAGATACTTTGTTAAATCTTAATTTAATGCTATTTGATTTGTCGCATTCTCAAATTGTGTAGTCTTTTAATTTATTGAATTGTAATAAATCAACACTTGTGTCGCCCAATCAGAGCAGAGGGAAAACCTCGAGTGGGGTCGGGGCGCCATCTTACTTATTCTGTGTGCGCGGTGGAAAGAAGGCAGAATCGAGTTGGATCAAAGCCAGAGCCCATATTGTGAGTACGATAGATTGGTGCCGCGAACCTGCTGCTCAAAATATTTAAACCATCCGCTTGGTTACATTATAGTTGTGATTGTGATTGTTATAATAGTTGTAATCATTGAAATAGAAAAATCTAAACAGTACCTACGACATTGTTTTGTTACGCTCGCACTCAACCCTGATGCCGCCCACGGGACCTGCAACCACTGATGACGATGTGGAGGAGATTTCTCCGACATATATTTGTTTTTAGCTCACTTTTTTTAATTTCATTAAATGACGAGACGAGCATGTCGTTCGCCTGATGATAAGCGATACGACCACCCATAAATAATATCAACACCATCCAGCACCTTGAGTTACAAAGTACTGTGTGGCATTCCACTGCGCTCGTCATCCTGAGACATAAGATGTTAAGGTCTCATTATGTCCTGTAGTTACACTGGCTACAATGCCCTTCACACCAAAATACAACAGTGCATGCACACTGCTGCTTGGCGGTAGAAATTGCGGTGAGACACCAGTGATTTCTATTGGATTTTATAATTGCCTCGGTGGTCGTAGTTGTATTAGAGTACGACTGCAAAGCTGAGGTCTCGGGTTCAATCTCCGGGTCGGGCAAAGTGATATTGAGTTTTTCTATTCAGTATCAGCCCGGAGTCTGGAATTTGTGCCCGATATAGCGATAGGCTCGCCCCCTATCACATCATGGGACGGAATAACGGCGAAAAGTGGGTGCACTAGTTGCGCCTCTGCCTACCCCTTCGGGGATAACAGGCGTGAGTGTGTGTGTGTGTTTAAAAAATATATTTAAATTCAGTCTTATTACGTGTTTTTTTATTCGTGCTCGGCATGAACACACTGGATCTGTTGGTAAGTGAAGTGGGATCCAGATAGTCGACACAATTATGCCGGCCATTTTGGACCGGGTTTGTTCATTTTGTTTGTAATATATAAAATAATCGAGTTAAAATACTCCAGATCGCAATATATACATTTATTGTACAAACCATCGACTTCGCAAAGTTAAATTATCCAATATGAAGCTTTATAAAATCGATTTATTTCAGAGGATAGCGGTATTCACCATGTTAAAGCACGTGATTAATATCTTCGAAGTCGATGATATTAAGAGTATAATCGATGTGATACTGCCGCCGATAGTTCGGGAACTGTCCACCGGAGACGCGGCGGCGCCACCGTCGGTCCCCAAACAAATCGCAAGAGGACTTGGGAGACGATTGCGAAAGAAAATAGGAGATATTGAGTACAGTAAACTTGTAGCTGAGGTACAGACGCGGCTGAATGTTAGGAGAGCTGAGAGGAAAAAGGTGAGTTGATGCGTAACATTCAACAGCATTTTTTTTTAAAGTAATAAGATATCGATTACTAGTGAATTTATCGATACCATTTCGATTTAGATTCGATTAATCGATATTTCTTTTTAGACTAAAATAATTATTATCGTTCTAACGATAAGCTCTCATTAAAATACATATTAAAATTACCGTTTTATAAATTTTGGCAATGGATTAATATAAAAATTATATGAACTTTAGGAAATATTTTCTGTTCCCACATTCATTGTTAACATTCGTCACAGACATATCATCAAAACATTATTGTTAACGAGAAAACTTTTTTATAGTTATTGTTGCAAGAAAAAGTAAGCAACCCAGAAAAGGCGGCTAAGAGAAAACTACAGTTGAAAGAAAAGAAGAAACAGTCAAAGAAAATGAAGTTAGAAACGTTACAGGGCAAGATGCCACGAGCGAAGAAACGAAAGGCTGTAGATGTCGATCTTGAAGACGTGTTGTTGAATGACGAATGATATAAAGGATAAATATAATTCTGAATCTTGTTAAAAATGAAATACAGGATGGAAAATTTTATAAAAAACTAGCGGCCCCGACAGACGTTGTCCTGCCCTAAAAAGGTAACTAAAATGGCTATTAAAAAATAAGGGTTGATCGTAGAGGGGTGAAAATTTAGGGTTGTAGGTATTTTTGTATGCCGTATCATAAAAAAATTAAAACAAAAAATTTTGTCATAAAAATAAAAAAAAAAATTAGGTGTGGTCCACCCTTAACATTTGGGGGGATGAAAAATAGATGTTGGCCGATTCTCATAGATACCGGATAAGCACAAAAAATTTCATCAAAATCGGTCAAGCCGTTTCGGAGGAGTATGGCAACGAAAACTGTGACACGAGAATTTTATATATATAGATATCTTAATAAAAAAATAAGATATTCTCCACAAGGTTTTCAGGACTGATTACATTTTATGAATATAACTATGTAAATATTAAGCTAAGAGTTACATCTGTAATAAAACATATGATTTTTATGATTATTTTTATTTTCTAACAATAATAAATAAAACAACATCTTATATACAAAATAATATTGCTTTATGCGTTCAAAGTATAAAAGAATAAACAATAAAACATCCAACATTTATTTGAATTAATTTCACTATCACATTATATATTCACTTACAAAAGTAAAGCATATTACATTTCAAAATATTTACAGCATATCGAAAATATATTTAACAAATTACAATATGTGCACAATTTATAATCGTAACTCATTTTGCAAAGCTTAATACAACCTTTTTGAATCCAAATACAATTACAAAATGAATAATTAATAATTTTGATACATCAAATCTCTAGTAAAAATAAAGTGTGCGTTGATTTTAACATTAAAAATATATTAATAATGTTGAAGTATTTTGCATGATAGGCTTATGGCGGACGCACAGTTCGAAGGGAACAACATGATTAAATTACAGTAATTTTATAATTACATTCTACCACAATTTACGTAAGGTAAACAGCGTGAAGATATTTGTACTTTACCAGTACATTTTAATAAGCAGGGGGCTTAGAATATGACAAAGAAAACACGATGCGTCTCCGCTTCGTTTCATTGTGATTGGTTGAGAGACTGACGTATCGGTATTTTGATGTTTGTGATTGATCCAGAGACGTCAGTCTCTCAACCAATCACAATGAAACGAAGCGGAGACGCATCGTGTTTTTTAATCACATTCTAAGCCCCCTGGTGTACTCGAAGTATTAAAGTATTCGATACGTATCATTTTTATGCAGATTGTTCATACTTAATTCAACTATTTCATCTAAATTCAACTATGACATTCGACTAAACTATTTTGTCGCAGCACCATCAACTTCCGATGTTCTTTGTTATTTTTACACATATTTTTATGTATCGATCGTAACACTCAGTATTTATTGAATTAAATTACTTATTAAATTTTTCGTGTACACTACATTACAGTGAGAAACAATGTTTTCAAGAGTAGAATTCAGTGAAGCCTCAAATAGCGTCAGGTTATTCCTGATAGGTTTCACCTTGGACAAATCACTACACTTTTTAAGAATTGCGATGATTATTGTTATTTATTTTTTAATCTATAAAAACCACAGAATAATCTTTCCCAATTCGATGCATACATTTTGTTCTCAACTATCGTGGTAGATTTTTCCGATACCCTAAATTCCGACATAGCAAATACCGTTGTAAGAAAAGCGTTTAAAGTTTAAACTATACTAAAAATTGTATAATTTGAGGACTTGGTAAGAAACAGGTACACAATGTAGGTATAATTATAGAAAGGAGTATAATAGCAATGGACGGCAGCAAGCTCGGCGGTTTATATAAAGCTCAATTCAAAGCATAACCGAAAGAAAATATTTGCACATTTAATTTTATTTGGGAATATTAATTATTTCAAGTTTAAAAGAATGATTTTACTGCCTTAAGGAATGGGGCGAAGATATCGTGCATAGTTAACTATAAATTAGGCCTTGAAGGAAGTGACTAGACTTTGGCCGTGTTGTTCCATCCGTAGTGAAGTAAAATTAAGGCTTTATCACTCTGGCGAATTCACAGCGAGGCAAAGGTGCTGCTGTCAGTGTAATGAGACTGTTTACGTCTTGACCACGGATGAAACAACAGTGCCTAAGAAAATTTGATCTGCGTTTGAGACATGTTATAAATTGTATAGAGACGTGGGAAGTCGAAAATTAATTGACTACTACGTTGTATGTTTGCTGTATGGTTTCCAGAGATCTTTGGTAATTTTAAACCATTAATTTAGAAAGAATTGGGTATATCCTTAGAGTATGTACATTTCTTATGAGTCTGTACTTAATACTTTTATCCACAGATTTTATGAATCATAAAAACTGTCATACCGATGAATCTGTTCAACTATACTAGAAGATTCTGGAAACCAAGCCGTAGTTAGGGAATTACAACAGCATAGCAGATATGGGATTATATCTCATAATTTTCGATAGCATAATCCAAAGTAGAGATGTGGTGGTAGCTAATACCACGCCACCCCATCCAAGTTCCAAAGACCATGAGGTGGAGAACTCCCTTGCCGAGAGAAGTGGTATGGCTGGTGGACGCGGGCCCACCACTCCATCCCCTGTGTCGTCTCCAGCCGAACTGCCACGAGTGGAAACCCGTTGGACTCGTTTGAAATGGATTATCATTAGCGTGAACATCGCGAAGAGACCTGCAAATAAAATAACCTTAAGGATAGTAGTAGTAGTAGTATAGTGTTAACCGGCACAATTTGCTATAAAACACAGGGTGTCTGATAGATCGAGTCCATTCGACCGCGCCAAATGGAGACGGCCGCGTTCCGTTTTAACAGATCCAGAGGACGATATCACTCACTAATCACTGATGTCTCATCCTGTACCAGTGACCGTCCTGAGCCGAGGTTTGTAACCCGTTAGTGGGTTGCCCTCAGTGCATGGTCACCTAAATTCAAGGGTTGCGAGCGCCTAAAGCGTTCACCCTAAAGTCCGGTGTGGCCAGAAAAGCCGAGTCTCGTCAGGCTGTTGGCCGATAGGTACGTGTTAAAAAAAACAGATTGAGGCAGTTGAGCATTGACGCTCATACCGTTTGCTTTGGTTGGTGATATCTTCATTAAAGTATTTATGTAAAATCAGTGGTATATCTTTTTTATTTTAATCAAAAATTATTCTGTTTCTAACAATAGAGAATATCGCGCCCTCTCACCCACCACTACAACTCCTATAAGCCAGGATCGGCAGTGGCATGCAGTTTATGACACCGAGCGGAGAAGCTCGGTGAGTCTCTGGGAGTACTAATTAGACTTAAAGAATAATTGTAGGTATACTTAAACCTCAACCTTACCTACAGACATTCGTAATCCTTTATTTTGTCCGTAATTTGAATCGACGTATCTCTCATCAGTAAATTATATATCGATACAATTTACCTAATCCCACTTAGAAACTCCTATCTTAGGGCTTTACCATTATCTCAATTCTATTCAGCCGCCATATAGCGATCATGAACTGTAGCACCTAAGTATCACCACTTAATAATTGGCTCTCAATGCCGCTGTCAGTAATTTGAAGTTAAGAAATGTGATAGTAAGTTTTCTAGTTCAATAAACCCTCAGCCAATTTCAGAATCGAACTCCTTCGTCGCGGTTCCAAACCATTAATTGTATGTAGATATACATCCATTTAGTAAACAGACGAAGTCAAGAGATGATAATCCATCACAGAAACATACATAAATTGTCTGAGTGAGTCTAATCGAAAGTCACTTACCAGCTAAGAGATACATAACTCCTGTGATGAGAACGGCGCTGATCTGATGCTTGCAGACTCCGAAAGCGCCGACCAAAGCCGCGCTGCCGAGCACTATCAGGCACACCAGGGCGCAGGATATGGACAGGTTTTGCATTCCTGCAATATTAAGGTTAAATTTAAAATGATATGTAGTAAAAATGGAAAAGAAGACTAAGGTGGAGGTGGTTAATCGTGAAAAATAAAGCAATAACTCAATTAGATAGACAAGTAAGTATCGATGAAGAAAATGTCGATTAATAATATTCTACAACTAGCTTTTGCCCGCGGCTCCGCCCGCATTAAAAAGCTTTTCGGGGATAAAAGCCCCGGTTTATATTTCCCCGGGATAAAAAGTAGCCCATGTGTTAATCCAGGACATGATCTACTCGTGTGCCAAATTTCATCAAAATCCGTTCATTAGTTTTTGCGTGAAAGAGGAACAAACATCCATACATCCATACATTCTTACAAACTTTCGCCTTTATAATATTAGTAGGACAATGAAGAAAAGCGGAAATTTAACTATGCAAGTAGTTATTATTGTTGTATAAATGACATAGGTAGATATGAAAATCCTTGGTCTCTTGAGATCCCAACTAATCAGGTTGCACTGTATTACAAAGAGGAAAGATTTGTTTTTTTGTTTGTTTGTTTGTAATGGATAAACTCATCTACTAGACCGATTTAAAAAAATCTTTCACCAATATAAAGCTATTTTATCAGCGAGTAACGTATGCTACTTTTTTCCAGAAAAATATAAAGCGGGAGTTTTATTCCGGTAAACATACACGCGGGTGGAGCGGTGAGCGATGCTAGTATGAAATATAGCACATAAAAATGAGCATTTACAAACATTAATAACCTGTAAATTACACCAACGCTACCTCAAGCGAATCGCGCATAAATTACAAAATATGAACAACACAAAGCTTGTTTTCTCCACTTTAATGACGAGACATTTCTTTCAAACAGTTTTGAGACTAAGTTTTGAGAGTGCTTGTTTATCATCGCTGAAACTGGGGAACATTTTAGCTGCTCATTAATTTTTGTCACAATTATATGAAAACAATAAACGTGAAAAGGCAAAGTGATGCTGAAGGTTAAGTTGGATAGCGTTGTTCATTCCTGGCTTGTGGCTTTTGAATATTTTATCATCTAGTTTCCATAATGGATGTTTTATGCCGGGTAGTGTGCGATAAATTTATCAAGTTACAAATTTGCAATGACCGTGAATATTCATGAAAGGTCAAACTGTTTTAGGCATCTAAAATACTTATGGGAATTTTAGCGTTAAATTATGTAGAAAAATAATATTTATGATTTAATTCGGAGACTTGATAGTTGATACTGTGGGATATAAATTAGCGTCGTATACGGGGTTATTTTTACATAGCATTACTAAATGAACACAGATTTGTCTTTACCACTGCTGAAATCATTCTTAACTCTTTATCATTTTGTAGTTTAATGCGAATATTTCTGAATGAAAGTATGTTGCCGCTCTGACGAATTCTTTTAGAGCATTAATAGTGGCATTAGGCTGTGTACCTAAAACTAAAATTACTTTTTGTGGTTATTTATTTTGTTTGAAAATTACGCTTTTTTTACATCAACGGTTCGAATAACTTATTACTATATACGTTCGATTTCATTTAGGTAGTAATGCAATGTTAAAATGACTCTGTATAAGATTAAATAAATCTAAAGGCAATTCCTAATCGCTTTCAAGTTCTTCAACTCCGCAAATGTTTGGATTGGTAATGAATTTAGTCGATCGATCCAATCAAGTCACTCGCCACTACGTCTTCAAGGAAGATTAGTCTACGAACAAATTAATTCCAATCTTAACCACTAGCAGTTAGGGATTAATATTTAATAAATGTCCATTAAGATAGCGGCCAATGATTTCTTTAGATTTTCATAGATAACATTTAAATTAGAAGCTTTCGATTATTATTTTGTAAACAGATAATTGTTTGTAAATAAGAACATCAAAAAACTATTATGTGAATGTGCGCACATACTTAGGTATGTGCAAAACAACACAACAACAACAACAGATGCACAACTATAGCTATATTTAAATACAAATCGGAATACAACAGTGCATGTAGTGCTGCTAGCGGTAGAAATAGACTTTGCGGTGGTACTAGCCCAGATGGCCGCTTAATACAAGAGTACTGTATTCCTTTGTAGTACATAATATAGGCATATTCAATGATGTCTGCGCATCCTCTAAAGATAGAAAGAAGATTTATAAACTTACGATGTTGCCAATCAGCCCTCGGTTCGTCGTAGTCTGTGTCGGCAAGGTAATTTGTGCACGTTAGCTGCGTTGGGAAACCAACTCTTGACAATATCGAAGCTTCCTCCTCTATAACAGAATATGAATAAATTACCACAGAAATTAGAATCTAAAGAAGAATCAAGAAATTTGTAATTATCAAAAATAGAATGCTTTATAATTAATAACATTAGTTTAACATGTCTTGAAAATGTTGCCGAACTCACGATACACCAAATTTTAAATCAATCGGAGTTGTGAAAGTTTACAATGAGCTGATAATCTTCAAACGCCTGAACATATCTTTATAAATTATAGCTAAGAACCATCTCGATCACATCAGCTTACAAACAAAAAAATCCCCGTCAAAATCGGTCCATTAAGAGCTACGATGCTACAGACAGGCATACAGATACACAGATACACATCCTCAACTTATAAGCAGCGACCATATACTATAACACCCCTCTTTTCTGTCGGGGGTTAAAAATGTATCTTTGTATCAGTGCTGTAGTTCGACTGCCTTGGTGGCGTAGTTGTTTGTGTAGTTGTTACGAATGCAGTGCTGAGGTATCTGGTTCGATCCCCAGTTCGGGCAAGTCATATTGGGTTTTATACTCGGTCCTAGTCTGGAGTCTGGAATTTGGGTTGGATATGGCAATAGGCACATAGTTCGAAGAACTGACGGCGGATGGGGCAAAAAAGTTTTCGAGTGGAGATCACGTACTGGCAAGCGCAGCGTCGGCCGTCCACCTGCAAGGTGGAGAGACGACTTGATAAAGGTCGCAGGAACGCACTGAATGCTGGCCGCTTTTGACACGTCCATCTGGAAATCTTTGGAGGCCTATGTTCAGCAGTGGATATGTCATGTGGCTGATGATGATCATGGCAATAGGCGCGCCCCCTATTACGTCATGAGACCGAACACGCACGGCGAAAAGTTAATACACTATTTGCGTCGCTACCCCTTCGGGAATAAAAAGCGTGGGTCTATTTACCTATAAGATAACAAAATGTTACTATATTGTTATCTTTATACGAACTAAAGTAAATTGTTGCAATTTCAATTAATTACGCTATAATTTAAAACCTACACAAAGGACATTAAGTTATTATTACATGAGTAACAAATGAAATACCTTCTAACGACACGCACATAGTCCAAATCCCTCCATTCATTGGCACTAGAAACGTGCCGCCGCCGCCTTTTCGATTAGTCGTGTCCTCGATCTGCAAAGAAACATGGTTTAATGGAAAGTCGAGCAATCAAAAGAATTGCCTTGTCATTCTGGAAAGCGATAAATAAATCATTCAAGCGCTAAATGGTAAATCCGTGCCTCATGAAAAATGGTGTCGGGACCTGAATATTTAAACTGCCATCACTAATAAAGGTCGAATTTTACTTATGTAGTGTTTAACGCGGATTTAAAGCTTAAGTTATGTATGGTATAGGAGTTCCGACATAATTCTCAAATCAATGAGGAGACGCAAACAAGGTACTTGTAGGTATGTACCTAGTAGAAGAGACTGATTTTGTGTCAGTTTTGTATCTAAAGTACCTGTACTTTAGATGCGAAACTTCGACCACTGGACGACTACTAGTATGAGTATACTAGTAAAATGTATGTATAATGTATGTAGAAGTGGACCTTCCAATTTGTAGCACATATTACACTTAAAAAGTTTTCTGCACTCCTATATGAACTTTAATTATATCAAATCTTGCACTCCTCTGTGCACGTCATGTGCTTTAAAAGGGGTAGAAGTTTTTTCTTCACATATAAATGTATATAAGAAGATTATAATGTGTAGTTTGTGAAGGAGATGGATAGAAGTAAATGTAGGAACTGCTTAATAGATCTAAATGAATTTGCCATACGAATAGCACAGACTAAGACTGATTTGTACAGTAGATTTCCTAATTTATAAAAAGATTCCCTCCTGAGGGGTTGCGACAAAATAGTACTTATAATAACAAACATTACTCTAGCAAAGTCCATAGTATGTGTGCAACAAACCCGGTTTAATCACATTAGTCTTTGTGCATCGTCTCTTCGCTGTTAAGAGTCGCGACCTTTATTCATTCTTTGTTATTCACGGATTGCTTCCACTTTTAAAATCGGCATTGTGAAATATCAAGTATCTAAAATACCTAATGCAGTTCTTTATACATCGCGTAAGTTAAATTGTGACTTTTATATCAGAAATCTATTTTAGTTTTTATACCTTAAATAATTAGCGTAGTGTAATTTAATGGCGGGTGATGTACATAAATCAAGATCTTATAATCAATCCTAGATATCAATCAGACCAATATACTTTCAAATGGCACAAATTTTCATTTACCAAAATAAGTTTCTGCGTCGATGTGGATCTCACAGCAGATGTATCATTCTGCGCTATGTTAACACGAAAGCGCAAATCCTTTACACGAAAAATAGATATTTTCTGTAAAGCATCAAAAACGGCTTCGAACCCGTTTTATTGCTTCGGATCGCAGTAATCTCGGTTCATTGAACAACTGAAGCTTCTGAAATGTGCATCTTGTTGTTTTGCAGAAACATTCCGCCTTGAAAAATAAAATAAAAATAAATTTGTTTTATGTTTAGATGTTATCATTTAATTCCTGAAGTTCAAACCCTATTAAAAGATTTGATATGTGAATTCTTGATATATTTTTTTGTTATATATATTTTATCGAACATTATTTTGTTTAGCTTTATGTTAGTTTTCTGTGGTACGCCCTTCAAATGACGGAATTATTTTAACGTAAAAATACCTTCATGTTAATTAAATATTCACAGTCTCATCACCACAACCATAATATTTTCATCGTCATAGAAGGTCACATCAATATATTTCATGAAATATTAGTAAAAGACGCTTTTCACCTCCATTCGCGGAGCATTAAGTTATTTCTTTTCATAGACTTCAAAAGCTATTCAAATCAAAGGCATTCATTATGCGGCCTTGTCTATTCATGTAAAGTTGCATTCCGTACAATCGGCTGATTACAAGTGACATTAAATGATTTAATATCAGCTTTGGACCGAATTGTACCCATCGCTACTTAGAATAACTGTCTGTTTTACTTTAGCTTGCGGCGCCGTCGCATTCTCGTAAACACTAGAGCCTCTGAGGTGTTTACGCCTCTGAATCAGAGGCCAATATGCCTTTCAACAATCGTTAACGCTAACGTTAATTTCTTCCATTTTATTTTAGCGTTAACGATACACATTATAGGACGGAATACGCACGGCGAAAAGTGCGTACACTAGTTGCATCTCTGCCTACCTCTTCGGGGATTAAAAGGCGTGAGTGTATGCATGCATGTTGGCATAACACGAAAACTTATTTTAAGTATGAAAACATCACTATGTATTTCTTCTTCTACAGCCTTTAGAATGCCGCTGCTGGATATTTGGCACTCGGGTAGATCATGTCCTGTATTAATACATAGGCTACTTTTATCTCGGGAAAACATAAATCGGGACTTTTATCCCGGAAAAACTTTTTAACGCGGGTGGAGCCGCGGTCAAAAGCTAGTCATTAATATTTATGTGCTTGTAAAATGTTCCGGATAATTTGATACCTATTTTAAACAAAACTATGAAACCACAGTAAATTTTCAACTGCTCTGTGAATAAAACCACAGTAACAGCTCTAATAATAAATATTTTGAAAGTTTAAAATGCAAATTCACTTAACTTTACAGTGGTCATGAACAACTACGAAACAATGTTACTAGTTTTGTTTCAAACACAAAACTAAGGCAATGAATGGTAATACTCTTAATTTAGTTTACTTTAATCACAGGACTTGTCCAAAAATGGGCCTGAAAATCTAAATAAGACAGTTTATGTATATTTGTATAGAACTCCTGCAAACTAGTCTTTTGCTATAAATCGTTTAATTTTAAAGACCTCCGATTTTGAGATATGTCTAATCTTGTTTAGATTGAAAACTGCACTCAATATGAATGTTTTCAAAAAAGTTCGTTATGAATGGAGGGGTCTAAAAATATTTTTTTAATGGATCTAAGTTCAATATGTCGCCCCTTTAATATCCCTAAAGTTTGAGTCTGTTTAGATTTTGAGGGCCAGCACCCATACAAAAATCGGACATCTCCTTTATGGTTTTATGTGTTTTGAAGAGTATAGAGATGTTGGGGTGCAAAGTCAGGAAACCTCCACGTGGTGCACCCTGGGCAACGGAGCGTCGGTCGAGTTGATCGGCGCAACGGCCAATATCCTGACGAACAGTGGTCTCGGCGGTCGTCGCCGCTTTTTGCGGTGGCTGCCGCATTTTTAGATGGTGGGCCCGTTTATTCGGGCGGCTCCCGGTTCATCCGGGAGTGTCGACGGGC
Organism: Lapara coniferarum; assembly: GCA_949316025.1. Lineage (NCBI taxonomy): Eukaryota > Metazoa > Arthropoda > Insecta > Lepidoptera > Sphingidae > Lapara > Lapara coniferarum. The sequence continues at coordinate 35,412,324 of OX438920.1, read as the reverse complement.
TCGGTGTGCGCTAACACCGCCCCGAGCAGGCAGCGGGGGGGAACCTTCCTCTCCGCTGTCACCGTTGCAGATCGTAATCTAGTATGGAGGTCCGTGGACATGTCTCGCGCTCCTGCTGGACCGAGGGTCTTGGCTTAATCGCCCGGACCACGAGGGAGAAAACCTCTATAAAAAGTTCCCCGAATCCCAAGCGGCGGCGCACCGCGAGGGGATGCATGACCGATGGGTAGTTCGGTCACTAGTGCGACCCCCGCCAGAGTACCGGCCGACCCTCTTGGCGGGTTACGCTAGGCTTACCCAGGTACAGGGGGCACTGCCTGGGTGGACTCTTATTTCCCCCATACTCGTGGGATTCAATATGAATAATTTAAACCCAAAAATAACTTTGACGAGGGTGCCTACTCCAGTTCCGGCTGGAGAGGCGGAGATTGGTGGGCGAAAGCCCGTTGATGGCGGACGAAGAGTCGGCGCGGACAAGCTGTTCACAGGCGTCGACTCTGAGTCGAGTATGAGCGTTTCCTCCGCTCGGAGCCGTAGGCTCTGGAGGAAACGCTCAGAGCTGAATAACAGCAGGTCGTCCTTAGGGAGCGACACTGAGGAGCCGGTCCCGAAGTCGCAAGCGACAACCGGACGCGGCAGAGGAGGACCATCTTTGGTCGACGATTCCGTCGACCAAAGAAAGAAAGCCAAGGCGCGCGATCTCCTGAAGCGCAGGGAGGCCCGCCAAAGGGCAAGGAGGGAGGAGAGCGAGGAGGGCATGGTCCTTCGCTCTGCCGCCAAACCGAAGGTGCCCGCCGAGGAGGTGGCTGTCGCTGCGGCGGCGGAACCGGCACCGAGCGCTCGCCCCAAAGGCGAGGCCAAAAAGTGGCGTGACAAGTGCGCCAAATTGGAGGAGGCGGTGAAGGAGCTGAAGCGTGAAAACGCTTCTCTCCTTCGCCGTCTGGAGGAGCTGGCAGCAGTGGAGGCCAAGTGGCAGGCCAGGATGGAGTCCGTCCTCGCAGGGCCGGCCCAGAGGCCTCCACTGGCCCATGAGAGAAGGTCCACCCCCGGGGACATAGCACTCCCCGTCCAGGGTGGCTTCGTTGGGGGAGCTCCCCAGCCTTCCTCTAAGGGGAAGGGGAGGGGGAAGGGGAAAGGAGCAGTGCAGCCTGCTCCTCTCAAGGCCCCTGCCATAGTGGCCGGGCCTTCCACCTCAGCTGCCGTGGCGGTCGCTGGACCGTCAGGGGTGCCCAAAAAAGGGAGGGGGAAAGTCGCCACCCCCGCTGCCCCCGTCGTCGCGAGGACTGCTCCAAGGGAGCCTCGCCCGCTACCACCAGCCCCAGTGTCCATGGACACTGAATGGACGGTGGTGGTGGGAAAGAAGAAGCGGGGGAAGAACCCCGCCGCAGCGCCCGCAGTTATACCGCAGACGCAACAGAGGAGGCAGAGGCGCAAAGAGCCCAAACTGCGTCAGCCACGCTCGGCGGCCATAGTGCTGTCGCTGACGCCGGCGGCGGTGGCCAAGGGGTTGACCTACGCGAAGGTGCTGACGGACGCTCAGCACCGCGTGGACCTCGCCGGCCTCGGCATTGATAGGCTGAGGCCCAAGGTGGCAGCCACGGGTGCCATGCTCTACGAGGTGCCCGGGGCTGAGTCGGAGCGGAAGGCGGACTCCCTCGCCGCAAGGCTGAGGGAATGCTTTGGCGGGTCGGAGGATGTCCAAATCTCCCGGCCCACCAAGTGCACGGAGCTGCGGCTGTCGGAGTTGGATCCGGCAGCCACTTCCGAGACGGTCGCAGCGGCACTCAGCGTTGCTGGCGAGTGCGCAGTCGACGCTGTCAAGGTCGGACAGATCCGGCCTGACCGCTCCGGCCTGGGCGCAGTTTGGGCCAAGGTGCCAACAAAAGTGGCACAAAAAATAAAGGCGGGCCGCCTGATGGTGGGGTGGACAGTGGCCCGGGTGACGGTGCTAGGGGCGCGCCCTATGCGCTGTTTCCGTTGCCTTGAGCACGGACACACGCAGAGCACCTGCACCGGAGGACCGGACCGCAGCGATCTCTGTTATCGCTGCGGCAAACCGGGCCACAAAGCCCGCGGATGCGAGGCCGCGCCGAACTGCGCAGTCTGCGCGGCCGCAGGGAGGCCCGCCAAGCATCCGGTGGGCGGGAAGGCGTGTCCCGCCCCCTCCCGTCGCGATAGGCGCCGCGACGGGACACGAAGTGCTGCTGCCGCTGGGGCCTTGACCCAGCCGCAGTCAGCGAGCCCACCGCAAGGGGCCGCGATGGATGTGGTAGAGATCGCCCAATAATGGAATTAAATTTCCTCCAGGCGAACATCAACCACTGTGCCAGTGCCCAGGACCTGTTGTCCCAAAGCCTGGCGCAGTGGTCGGTGCAAGTGGCCGTGGTCGCTGAGCCGTACTTTGTCCCCCCCCGGGATAACTGGGCGGGGGACCTTGACGGCTTGGTGGCTATCATCAGCCGGGGCGCCGCTGGCTCCCCACCCTTCGAAAAAGTAGCGAAGGACAGGGGATGCGTGGCGGTTCTGTTGGGAGACATTTGGATAGTAGGAGTGTACTTTTCTCCCAACAGACCCCTCGCCGAATTCGAGTCTTTCCTCGTTCGGCTGGGGGCCTTGGTGGAACAAGGCCAACCTCACCCGGCGGTCGTCGCCGGCGACTTCAACGCCAAGTCCGTGGCTTGGGGTTCGCCGGCGACGAACGGTCGTGGTCGGGTCCTGGAGGAATGGGCGATCTCTGTCGGCCTGGTCGTCCTGAACAGGGGGTCGGTGGACACGTGCGTGCGGCACAACGGCGGGTCGATTATAGACCTGTCGTTTGCGAGTGCCGCCGTCGCACGCCGTGTCCGGGACTGGAGAGTCCTCGTGGGCGTGGAGACGTTGTCGGACCATCGTTACGTCAGGTTCGGCGTCTCCGCGTCCCCGAGTGTCCAGTCCGGTGGTGTACCGAGTGCCCCAAATCAGGACGGCCCGCGGTGGGCGCTTCGTCGCCTCGATGGGGAGGCCCTAGTGCTGGCCGCTCTGGTCATGTCGTGGCTCCCCGTGCCGGACGGGCCGGTACGGGTTGAGCAGGAGGCGGAGTGGTTCGGGGTGGCAATGTCGGATGTCTGCGACGCCGGCATGCCCCGAGCTCTCCGCCGTTCGCCGGTGCGACAGGTGTACTGGTGGTCGGCGGAGCTAGCGCAGTTGCGCGCGTCGTGCGTGGCTGCGCGCCGCCGATACGCCAGGCATCGTCGTCGCCGGCTAAGAGACGAGAATCACGCAGACCAGGAGCGGCAGCTCTATGGCCTCTACAAAGAGGCAAAGAGAGCGCTGCGGGTGGCCATTCATGGGGCCAAGGTCGCGGCACGTAAGGCGTTCGTGGGGACTCTCGACAGGGACCCGTGGGGGCGCCCTTACCGGATGGTGATGAAGAAGCTTCGCCCAGCGGCGCCCCCGCTGTCGCAGAGTCTCCGGCCAGAATTACTGGCCAACGTCGTCGCGGCCTTGTTCCCGGCCACCGAGGAGTTCACTCCTCCACCGATGGCGCCACCGGATGTGGCGTCATCGTCGAATGAGAATCCGGCAAGGGATATCCCGGAGGTTTCGCCCGCTGAAATGCGGGCGGCAGTGCTTCGGCTGCGGAGCAAAAACACGGCCCCAGGGCTCGATGGCATCCCCGGGAAAGCCTGGGTGCTAGCCCTCGAGTACCTGGGCCCGAGGCTCCGCGGCTTATTCACCGCCTGCCTGGAGCAGGGCGTCTTCCCGGTGCGTTGGAAAACCGGGAAGCTCGTCCTGCTGAAGAAGGGGGGACGACCCGCAGAGTCGCCGTCGGCCTACCGGCCCATCGTGTTGCTCGACGAGGTGGCAAAGCTCTTCGAGCGCATCATCCATACCCGCCTCGTCGAGCACCTCGATAGGGTCGGTCCGAATTTGGCCGACGAACAGTATGGATTCAGGAGGGGACGTTCCACTGTCCACGCGATTCTGCGGGTGAAGGCACAGGCGGAGGATGCAGTGGCCAGAGGCAGTGTAGTGATAGCGGTGTCGTTGGACATATCCAACGCATTCAACTCGCTGCCCTGGCCCTGCATCCACGAGGCACTGCGGTACCACGTGGTGCCGCCCTATCTCCGGCGTCTGGTGCACGCGTACCTGTCTGACAGGCACGTGGTGTATCCGGGCGCCGATGGGTGGCACCGAAGAGCGATGTCGTGCGGTGTTCCACAGGGCTCGGTTTTGGGCCCTCTCCTGTGGAACATCGGGTACGACTGGGTGCTCCGTGGTTCCAATCTCCGGGGCGTCGGCGTGACTTGTTACGCCGACGATACGTTAGTCACAGCGACTGCTGGGACCTTCCGGGACGCCGCAACTCTGGCGGCGGCGGGCACCGGCCAAGTAGTTCGAAGAATCCACCGTTTAGGGTTGAAGGTGGCCCTCGAGAAAACCGAGGCCGTGTGTTTTCACGGACCTCGGAGAGGGCCACCGGCCGGTGCCGGCATCGTCGTTGGGGGGGTGCGGATCCCCATCGGCTCTAGCATGAGGTATCTAGGTTTAGTCCTAGATAGCCGATGGCGATTCCGCACCCACTTTAAGGAGTTGAGGACGAAATTGTCCCGGGCAGCGGGCGCTCTTTCCCGCCTGCTGCCCAACCTGGAAGGTCCTGGCTTCCCTTGCCGGAGGCTGTATCACGGAGTCGTGCGGTCCATAGCCCTTTATGGCAGCCCCGTTTGGGCTGACTCCCTGGGCCGCCCCTGCGTCGCCCTTCTGCGCGCCCCGCAGAGAGCTTTAGCGCAGCGGGCGGTCAGGGCGTACCGCACGGTCTCTTTCGAGGCGGCTTGCCTATTGGCCGGATTTCTGCCCTGGGACCTGGACGCCAAATCCCTTGCCGATGTATTCCATTGGCGGGAGGAGGCGTTCAGTCGCGGGGAGCGTCCGGCCCTGAAGGAGGTGGAGGCCAAGAGGGCCGCCTTACGGCGAGCCGCCGTGGAGGAGTGGCGTCTCAGGCTGGAGGCCCCGTCGTGGGGGCACCGGGTCGTAGAGGCAGTGCGTCCTGTCTTTGCCGAATGGCTGGACAGGCGCCACGGAGCGGCAACATACCGCCTGACGCAGGTGCTCACCGGGCATGGCTGCTTCGGTGAGTTCCTGTTTCGGGTGGTAGGTGTAGAGGAGTCGGCCGTGTGTCACTATTGTGACAACTGCCCAATGGACACGGCCCAACATACGTTGGAGTGTTGTCCAGCCTGGGATGAGGAGCGCAGCGCTCTCAGAACAGTCGTCGGAGAAGACCTCTCGCTGCCGGCCGTGGTCGCTTCCATGGTCGGCGGCCGAGAGGCCTGGCAGGCGGTGGCCCACTTCTGCGAGGCGGTCCTCTCGCGGAAGGAGAGTGCCGAGAGGGATCGCCAGCGCAGTGGTGATCCCTCCCGCCGCCAGACGAGACGTAGGAGGCGTCGGGTGGACGACTGACCGACGTCTCCCGCCCTGTGGATTGGGGGCGTTTGGAGAATTCCACCACGGCATCCCCTGCCTGTCGTAAAAGGCGACTAATAGGGGCCTCCGGGGGTCACGGGTGGGCGGGACGTGCCGCCCACCCATTAGTCTAGCCAACTTTTGTGACCCCCGTGATGGACATGTCCGAGGCAGCGTGTCTCACGCTGCCTCGTACACCAAAAGGAGGACACGGCACGGTGTTTCGGGGGCTTCTGAGCCCCCGCAACAGGAAAAGGACCGCAAAAACGCGGTACGCGCAGGGGCGGTTGCGGACGACAACTTAGACGTGAGTCGGAGGAAGCCCGCAACCGTCCCTAATGAGCCGAAGATGGCCATTTAAAAAAAAAAAAAAAAAAAAAATAGAGATGTTGATCAAGATTATTAGTACCTACAATACACTAATATTGGTCAAAAAATATTGTGACTGGGTTTTTCCATCTTAAAAATTACTCAGCCGCAGCTCGGAGTCAGGAAGTTGGCGGTGTGATACCCCCGTGCCTCGGAAAGCACGTAAAGCCGTTGGTCCTGCGCCTGATCTCTCTCCGGTCATGTCGGATTGCCGTCTCACCGAATTATGAGAGTGAAGGAATAGCGAGTGCACCTGTGTATTGCGCACACATTTGTGCACTATAATATCTCCTGCGTATCTGGCTGATCTCCGTTGAGATTGGCCGCCGTGGCCGAAACTGGCTAGAAGGATTTCATTTTTTCATTGGTAAAAAGTTTGTCATAAAAAATATGGTTATGTGGTATCAGAAAATACAAGACTTTCCCGGCGAGCCAGTTTTTACTTTGGTTCCCTACTTCGCATAGACATTATTATTTACGTTACAATCGTAGTAACTATATAATAGCAGATAACCTCGTCAGTTTATTATACAGGCGTGTTTTCGTTCATAATAATTCAATTCCACTCAAACGCGTTAGTAATCGCATCATAATACGCCGTCCGACGTCGGCAATATCCGGAATAAAATGATTATTCTATCCTCAACATGAATAATCAAAATATAAAGTTTTGAACGATAAAATAACATCAAAATTAAAAATAAATCCACATTAAAGATAAAGTAACACGTAAGTGGGATTGGGAACATCACAAAGGTTTTTTTATGTATTTAAATGGCGTGATAAGTGTGCCGTTCGCCTGATGGTAAGCAAGACGACCGCCCATAAACAGAAGCAACACCACACAGAACTTTAAATTGCAGAGGACTGCGATCGTCACCCTGAGACATAAAAAGTCTCATAATGCCTAGTGTCTACGCTGCCTATAATGTACTTCAAACCGGAACACAATAGTGCATGCATACTGCTGAATGACAAAGGCACCTTGTGATAAGCCCGACATAGTGGCTTCCATGAGTCACGTATCGAGATTAGTTGCTACGCATCGGATACTTATAGCCAGGTGGGTAAAGTTATACTGATAGTATTTGGATTATGAGTCACTTAACCGTCTTAAAAATGGTTTTAATAATCAAATAGGCGTACTTATTCAATAAATAGCTCAATCTTTAAAGATAAGTATCTAAGGGCGGTATTAATAAATCAATCTCAAGTTTGAGTTACATCTCGAGAAGACATAATGTATTGAATTATATCTACTTGAGTCTTGAGATGTGACTCAAACTTGATATTGATTTATTAATACCGCCTTAAGTGTATGACTGTTGCGTTTGTAATTCAAAGTTTTTGTATGGTGTTGCTACTATTTAGGGGGTCGTATCGTTTACCATCAGGCATGTGCATGCTCGTGTCTTCATTCAATTGCGATAAAAAGTGATTAATTAAAATATTGAACATATTGTGTCGATATCGCAATATCTTAATCGAAGCGTCCATTAACTTACTGAACAATTCGAAAAAAGCGTTAGAGTTTTTGTAAACCCTTTCACGCTGATTTCGAACATCATACCTACAAGGAATCTTATTAAAATTTTCACGCGAGTGTCTAATTTGCACATACACGCATATTATAAAACTAAATGAAGTTCAGTTCTGCTAATTCCCTCTATTGCGACTTTATTTAATTCGGTACAAGTTTAATTCGAGCTAATTTTTTGTGTCCACATTTATGTTTGTACCTACTACGTTAGTAAGGTTACGTAAGATAATTATATTTGAAGGTAACTAGACGAAATTGTATATCTAGGTGGCGATAGATGAATAAACGAGGCACAGTTGATGGAAGTTATGTGACTAGTTCCAAATTTAAAGACAAGATTGATTAGAAATGAAAAATTGGTGATCAATTTCAAAGGTAAAACTCAAGGTTTGCCACCAGAAAAGAAGACATTACACCTCACTAGTATTAATGCTTTAAAAAAAATCAAATAAATAATTTAACATTAGTAAACCGTTACTGTTATTCAGATTCCACAGAACAGGAAGTTTATCTAGTCATAGGTAAATGAAGTAAGTTAGTGTAATAAGGTTGCATGCTTATTCATGGGGCGGTCAAGGCAAAAGCAAGAAACCTCGTGGCCTCAACAGTAAAGTGGAGATTTATCGTCCACCTTCGAACCTGCAATTACGCAGCCGATGGTAATCTAGATAATTTCGATTGTTGTGGAATTTTGATGGTTCTTTACTTCATGATAAATTGAACTGATTGAGTGGAGGTGGAAGGTGAAAGTTTTAGTTGCCCTAGCTACCTTTGTATATATTGAAGTTTATCGGTTTCTGGAAAACTACTTTCTGCTGATGAAAGTTAGCCATGTTCTTTTTCAACGTTAAGATATCGCGTTGCCTTTTGAAAGAAATTGCGTCTTAAATCAACCGTAAAAGGTATTATATACGCAGTCAAGCTCCATTTTGCATGTGTATCAAACTAGTAGTCACTGTTTATTGGCGACGTTCCAGTAGAGCTTGCATAAATACCTTAATGGCACTAAATACTAATTCTTATGACTCAAACTTTACAAAATTGTGACTCGAACTAATATCCAAAACGATGCCAATAAAGGACCCAGTTTCTTATGGAGACTCGCAGCACAGCGTAATATAATGTGCTCGCGGCGGTGTCGTGTGCTGGGTCGGTCACTTCCCTGTAACATGGTTGAGGAGGCCGATGGCTGGCACATGCGTCATACTCGTGAACGGGTGCTGCTTGTGTGGACTGGTCTGCTCTGTTTGATGGTTGACTTTATTTTTTACTTAAAATTAAACATGTAGGTGGTTGTTTCACTTAGGTACTCTCCGTTAATTTTCGCATTTAATATCCATCTTTAAAATTGAAGTCATATTGTGATTTTCAAATTGTAAAATATATATATTTAAAAAAAATTATAAAAGACCTACGCTGAGTTTCTTGGTGCTTCTTATCAGGTCAGTGGGCTTTTCCGAAGCACCGGTAGAATCTTTTAGTATAACAACATTGTGAAAAATGAAAAATGACGTGTAAAAGTGCCCTTAGGGGCCTAATTACTGAATAAATGATTTGAATTTGAATTTGAATTTGAATACCGAACAGAATAGGATATAAAACAGCTTATACGGTGGTAGGTCTCTCGTATGCAAGGGGCCGTCTGAGTACCTATCCAGGTAGTGTCTATTACAAGTACTGTATTCCGGTTGAAGGACATTGTAGTCAGCGTAATTACTGGGCATTATGAGACTTAACATCTTATGTCTCAGGGTGACGATCGCAGTGGAATGCCACGCAGTACTTTGCACTTAAAAGTTCTGTATGGTGTTGCTATATTATGGGCGGTCGTATCGCTTACCATCAGGCGAGCAGCATGGTCGTCTCGTCATTTGAAAGCATTAAAAAAATTACAAAAGAGACGTCACTGAGTATAAATTCTGAATCCTACTAATATTATAAAGGCGAAAGTTTGTAAGAATGTATGGATGTTTGGATGTATGGATGTTTGTTACTCTTTCACTCAAAAACTATTGAACGGGTTTCGATGAAATTTTGCACACGGGTAGATCATGGCCGGGATTAACACATAGGTTACTTTTTATCCCGGGAAAATATAAAGCAGGACTTTTATCCCGGAAAAACTTTTTAAGCGGGTGGAGCCGCGGGCAAAAGCTAGTGTGTTATAAGTCTGATCAGAATCCACATTTGTTGAATGGAAGCATTTTTTATTGTTTGAAAACTCGTCAGTACAGCACGAACGGTGCCAAAGCGAAGTTTCAAAGATTTGAAGCAAAACCAATCTATACGTTTTTTAATTTTTATTACTCGTGTGGGTGGCATCTGTGATGTGACCTATTTTTATGACTGCATAATATTTGACAAGGATGAATAAGTATCATTAGTTAGTATACATGCGACATCACTTGCCATTAATTCTATATTTTGCATATTAAATGAACTGGATGTATATTGGCTGTTACAGGTACTTACTTATATAACACTATGTACATAGATACTATATTCTATTTTCATAAACAATGTAAATATGAAATATATGGTCTTGAATAAGATGGATTACTAACATAATTAATACATTGTTCAAATGTGTTCTCATTTTGAAAAAGAAAACTTGATATCTTTTGACAATGTGAGTGATAAACTTCACTGTTTATGTATTTTTATAACGGTTCGTTGTCTTTTTTTGATTAAATCATGAGAAAATTCTTAAAACCTGTCGCCGAAAAACCTAAGCTTTGTTAATAGCTCCAATAAAGATTAAGCCAGATAAATCATTTGGGCCCACCGAAAATTTATGTTCATTAAATATTTAGGGATCGAGTTCTTTTAAGGAAAGGAGATTTATTACCGAATATTTATAAGGCTCGTGTCGCACGGAAATAGGTCTTCATTTCTTTGATATTTGAAACTGGTTTTGATTAATATATTTTATTTCTTAATGTTGGACCAATACTAAACTTACTACGTGATCACTAGTGATCGATTTCATGAACTTTTTGGGCATATCTCACTCAAAACTCATTATCAATGATCTTACTCCACAACAGTTTTCTGAAAAGAATTCCTACATTTATGAAGTAAACTAGAGAAATTAGAAACTAAAATGGTTGTTTTAAGATTTAACTTAAAGAAATACAGAATAACCTTCATTGTAATTAAGTACTTTATTTAGGCTTTGTAGCAAATGTCACATAAAATAGATTTTTTTATTCCTAAATTCGAGTCAACGTCTGATGCAAGAAAGACAAATCTCAGCAAATTATGATAGACGGTAGAACTAATAATAGCAAGAACTAGCTTCACGGAATAGGAATTACGCAAGAAAATAGGTCGCAGAAATAAAAAGTGTTTACTATACAACACAATTACGTAACGGTTCAACACACTTAGAAAAATGGTTTCTGCAGAAATAAGACGACCAAGTATTAGCCACGTTTGTTCTCAGTTAGACCTAGATTTTAGTTGTAATCCCAAATGGCGTAAAATGGCTTATGCTACAACGCCCACGGAATGCTTGATTATTGTTTAAGTTATTTATTATTTGAATATTTTGTTCATTGAACGTAGTTTGACTTAATGACTGCCTCGGTGGCGTAGTTGTATTACAGTACGACTGCAAAGCTGAGGTCTCGGGTTCGATCCCCGGGTCGGGCAAAGTGATATTGAGTTTTTTCTATTCAGTATCAGTCCGGAGTCTGGAATTTGTGCCCGATATGGCGATAGGCTCGCCCCCTATCACATCATGGGACGGAATAAAGGCGAAAAGTGGGTGCACTAGTTGCGCCTCTGCCTACCCCTTCGGGGATCACAGGCGTGAGTGTATATGTATATGTGTATGTATGAACGTAGTTTCGATAAAAGTGGTTATAGTTTTAGATAAAGCTGTGATTCCGCAGGACGCGGCAGACGACAGACGGCAACGGCAGACGGCAGACGGCATGTGCCACGTTCTGCAGAATCCCAGCTTAACTGACAATTAAATCGAAATTTGAAACTGATAAATTAGGTCATAGTCATTATAAAGTCAGAAGTATGTGCCTTGGGTTTTGAACCTCCGGATATTCTCTCAGCAGTCCGTTCCATTCCCAACTAGGCTATCGTCCACTTAGTCTCATTTTGAGATTTATGTAATTTTATTTTGTTTAAAAATGACACTTAATATGAACGTTTTTAAAAAAGTTAGCTGTTAATGAAGGGGTCTAAAAATATTTTTTTAATGGGTCCAACATCCATATTTTGCCCCTTTAATATCCCTAAAGTTTGAGCCTGGTTAGATTTTGAGGCCTAGCATCCACACAACAAGCGGACATCTCCTTTGTCAGATGTCCTTCTTCATAGAACACGACGAACCCAAAGTTGGAGATAAAACTAAATTAACGAATCGTGTTCGAAAACCCAACGTACTTCGGCAAGGTGATTCCACGAACGAAGTTTGAAATGATCCATCTGAAGTTTGAAATTGGAATTCTTCCGTCCGATGAATTCGTAGTTACCCAGTGACGTAGCGTGGGTTCTAGCTGCCCCAAGGTACCCAAGAAAAGGTAATTTCACACAAATAAGAGTCACGCGTGCACCATCCCGCCCGCCCATCATCAAGTTTTAGATTGACAATGGTTTTATTTTACGCATTTTGCCGCCCCCCTAAAAACTAACGACTCCCCCTTAACCCGGCTACGCAATTGTGGTTCATATTATGACATTCAGTTGGTTTCATCGGCAACAATTACTCCCAGGATGCCAAATTAGCCCAGCTTGGCAAACTAGCTTACTCGAGGCGATTGACCCCCTACGCAAACGTGTCCTGAACTAATTATTTGTTGAAGGGGACGATTGTAAGAGGAAACCTGATAAGCCTAGGAACGTGTGTAATATTGCAAGCGAATTCTCAGCGAGGCGAGAGCGTCGCGCTCTCGTGCAGTGTTATTAGTTATTACACCACTACAGATAGGGTTGCCAGACGACCAGATAAAGCCGGATATGGTTAAGCTTTTTGAATGCGTGTCCGGCAAAACTACGCATTGTCCGGCTTTTGATAGGCTTTTTACATTTGACTAGTAGCTTTAGAGAAGCTGCAAAATGCGTAAAATTAAACGGCCCTGGAAATACACCTGGGAGCTAAAAAAACGTATTTATACTAAGACACAAAATATTTAGGGTGTCCGGCCTTTCTACCCAAATGTCCGGCCAAACTGGCTGGTCTGTTCGGCTATTGGTTTGACGATCTGGCAACCCTAACTATGGATGAAACAGTGGCGTCTTAGTTAATTAAAGTTAACGTTTATTTTACAAAGAACATTAAACGACACCTAATACGAAACAAAATTGCTTCTACCGCAGTAGCAGTGTAGTTTAGAACACATAAAGTAAATCGTCTTCGGACGCGAATAAATTTAAAAATGAACAGTTTTATGATTATAGCCTGGTAGAGCCTGGTATTACCGAATTTGCAAACATAAAACTACCGCTTATGAACTAATTTCCATTATAATAGCTCGCGTGCGAAACATCGTCAAGGTTATTTGAAAAATAAGCCACTCGTTGAAGGAAAGGTGTCATGAATATTCACAAGGGTATTTCTCATTTAACTTTATTTTTTATAGTTCGTAAAATATTCCTTGGAGCAATTGAGTCTCAGTTGGTAGCGCTTAATGTGTACCAACTACCAAGTGACTTGGATTTGTGAAAGGGACTGATGAAAAAGCCTTTATTAAATGGATGATATTTTTTTATTAGGACTAAATATTATGACTACCTGGCCTTGGTGGCGTAGTTGTACGGTACGATTGCAATGCTGAGGTTTCGGGATTGATTCCCGGGTCGGGTGAAATGATATTGCGTTTTGCTATTCAGTATCAGTCCGGAGTCTGGAATTTGTACCCGATATGGTGATAGGCTCGCTCCCTATCACATCATGGGATGGTATACGCTCGGCGAAAAGTGGGTGCACTTGTTGCCTCTGCCTACCCCCATCATCTTCCTGCCCTGGTCCCAAATTACTTGGGGTCGGCGCAACATGTTTTTCTCATCCATTCATCTCTATCTTTCGTCATCAAGTCATTCACGCCCTTTTCTTTCATATCATCTCTTACACAATCCATCCACCTCTTCCTTGGTCGTCCTCGTCCTCGCCATCTCTGCCTACCCCTTCGGTGATAAAAGGCGTGAGTGTAAGTGTGTGTAAATATTATGTTTCAATAGAGTTATACACATTTTCATTTGAATTGTATGTTAACAATATATTATGTTATAGTATGTTGTTATTATGTTGTGAGCAAAATTTTATAACTCAATGACAAAACGAGCAAGTCGCTTGTCACTACATAGTATAAAACAAAGTCGCTTCCCGCTGTCTGTCCCTATGTATGCTTAAATCTTTAAAACTATGCAACGGATTTTGATGCGGTTTTTTTTAATAGATAGAGTGATTCAAGGGGAAGGTTTATATGTATAATTTATCCCGGGGAAATATAAAACGGGACTTTTATCCCGGAAAACTCATTCACGCGGGCGAAGCCGCGAGCAGAAGTCTAGTTTTATATAAGCGCGAAAACTGCCCATTAGCAATACTCGAAAGAAACTACATAATTACCTACGAAATTGATTTTTCAATACAAAAACCCACTCCATCAATAGTGAGGTTACGATGCCGTGTCGGCATAAAAATACATTGTACACCGGTGAAATGTCCAGTAGAGCTCGATGATATTTTCTATTGAATTCCTATTTCGTTTATTTCCGCAACATGACAGCGGAACCCGTTACTGAGTTGGACACGTCATACAAACGTTGGATACTAGGCTTGGAATACATAGTTTATGGAATTCATTTTCTGTACTAGGAAAGGTACAATGTGTATGTTAAATATCTGCACAATTATCAATTATAGGCTTCTGCTCGCGGTTCCGCCCATGAAAAAAGTTTTTCCGGGATAAAATTATTTTCCCTGAATAAAAGTTCGCCTAGCACTCAGGAGTAATGTAGCTTCCTACCAGTGCAAGAATTTTCAAAATCGGTCCAGTAGTTTTTGAGTTTATCCATTACAAACAAACGAACAAACAAACTCTTCAGCTTTATAATATTAGTGTTGATTAATATAGATATTTATTGTAGAATACAGTCGATAACAAAAAATACCTACTTACTCTTTATTTGTTGTTTTTTATTCTTTGAATATGGTATGGTATAATAATTACTCGATATTGACAAAATTAATAAAACTAGAGGAAAGTCTGCTTTAAATATTCAGTAATTTAATTTCAACGGTCATAAAATGTTTAAATCTCGTCAAAAACAAGGCTGTATCGTGAAATGTCTAATAAAGTTATATGTAGATGTATTTGTCGTAAAGTAGGTATTAAAAAATCACGGTAAAACACACAGTTTCAAGTATCTCGAAAATAAAGATCACAAAATTTGGGAGGAGGTTAAACTAGGTCGAGGAATGCATTATGCGAGAATGCGAAAGTTTTATAAAGTTTCAGCGATTTCATTTTTGAATAAACTTTTGCGAACAAATAAATTAAGCTTAATTTAAGTACAAATGTAAGAGCGGGCCCAACTCTACAACTTACTTAAGTTTTTGCAGTTTGTTAAGCCATTCTACGGAGTTCAAATTCTTCAGCGAAATAAGTAGAAAATCAAAATCAGTTTATTATCCACTTACATAATTTCACAAACTTATATTATACTGTTCCAAAAACAATATTATAAAAGCAATAGGAGGCCCATACCTAAATAAGTAACTATTTTGTAGATCGACGATGAAATCCATCACTTCGGTCTATCTATCTTCATTAGACTAGTATTGTATATGGTGCTGATATTTCAATCTGTCGAAAATTCTGTTGATAACTTTGTAATCTTGACATATTTTTATGGAGTCTATCACAATGTCAAAGTTCGTTCGATAAAAGTTATTTAATGATTGAAAAATCAGCCCACAGACTGTTCACGGCTTAAATTGAAGAAGCATATTAATTTATTAAATTCAATACGTTTTTGATGAAAGGCAGAAATACTGATATGCTAATGATTTAATTTAATGAATAGATTTCGGATTTTAGTAAGTAAATTTTTGAATTATGAATTTTATCTTATCTTTCTATAGTAATCTATACTAATATTATAAAGCCGAAGAAAGATGTGGTCAAATGTAATTTATAATTTCGTAAACTTATTTCTACCAGAAAAAAGTGACCTAAAATAGTGACGAAGAGTCGTAGAAAATGTGTCGGTTTCAAGAAACCTGAATTTTGAGAAAAAAAATGTATGGGGTGCTTTTCCATCTTACAAGAGATTATAGTTAATATTCCAATTCGGTCTAAAAGTGATCTAAGGGCGGATTGTTTATGGTTAGGTTAGGAAATAATGTAAATTTATTTATAGTAAATAATAATTTAAATCAATCGTAAACGGAACACGAGAAAATTTAATTATAATTAAAAATCTTTTGATTTATTCTACTCGACAAATTTTAGACTTATTCTCATCCCTATTAGATAACCCTTAGGGCTCAGATTGAGCCGCGCCACATATCTCGTGGGAAACTATTCCAATTATCATAAAACTCGACAAACGTGGCAACTAACGCGCGAGTAATGTGCGGAGTTAGCAACTAGTGAGTTGCTCAATGATTCGATAGGGAACAGAAATGTGTACATTCCACATACGCGGTTTTTGGAGATGTGATTGGTTGGTAGGTGGCTAAGATAACCTACAAGGTTTTTTTATTCCGTGGTTTAATAAATAACCACGCCGTGTCCAAATATTAAATTCCTCGAAGAGATTCTTAAATCCAATCTAAGTGGTAAAAAATTCAAAGTTTTTATTTTTAAAACATGAGTAAATGTTACTACGATATTTTGTTGTCTTCATCTTCAAATATTTTTGTAAAAAATATAATGTTATTGTTGTTGTGCATTTTAGTGTAATGTTCACGAATTTTATTAAAATTTTGTGACAGTTTCACTAAAGTGAAATATTATCAAAGACTTGTTAGGAAGTTTATGCCCGAGCTGAAATTCACTAGAAATTTCTTATAAGCAATTTTTGTCGCTATGATTACTTTTAGTGAAATTCCTTTGAGAAAATGATATTCTCAATCACCTAAGTGCTAAGAGCGCTAAAGAAATTATACACTGCAACCTAAATACACAAGAACTGAAGATTAAAGGCATTTTAAAGGCCACGTTTGCAAGTTTACATTTTTCAGGCAGCCTTCTACAAAGAAAGGTCACCGGATGCAACAGTCGTCTGAAAACTCTCTCAACCGAAAATGAATTGAGGTCGACTCATATTATGCAGGGATTAACATGCTCACATTGTTACAGAAATGTAGATACTATTAGGTGTCATTACCGTACTGAGAAAAACTAATCTTGGGTTAGCAAATTCATTAAGATTTTTATACTCACAGACCAGACCACACTTTGCGTATATAGATTCCCTTGGGTAATATTTTATAATAATTGCTTATAACCAGAGTTACTTATATCTATAAATATGTGTATCAAAAAGAGAATTTTAATACTACGGAAAATGTGTATTTTAAACATTAATGGTTTTTTTTACATCAATGATTTTAAAAGAATTATTGTAAACTCCGCTAGGAATCCTTTACCAATAAACAAACAAATCTATTATAAAATAGCTAAATGGCCAGTAATTTTTGATTGCATCATTTGCACATTGTGTCTTCTCTTGCATCGTAAAATTCAAAGACAGTATTGTACAATTTATCCGCCACACTGGTTAAAAGAGGGTTTCGATAGGTGGCTTTTTGCCAGCGTTTCTTTTGCTCAGTACGTTATGCGTTTTTGCTCCTCAATCTTTTCTTCTATATGTATCAGCAGGGTTTACTATGAACACGTGGGCAGCATACCTTTGTCCTCGTAAGATATTTAGGAGCCACATACACACGATTTATGTTTATTGTTCTATTACCTTAGCAACTTTCTCGTCGAGCAGCCACTGCAGCGGCGTGTTGGAGGCGTTGGCAAGCGCCGTGAGGGCGGCACGGTCCCACACCACGTGCTCCCAGTGGTCTGTCATGATCGCTGCACACAGCATCGCCGTCGAACAACTGCAACATACATATAGCATTACGCCTTTTCCCTTTTCAAGGATAGGCAGAGGTGTATCATTTACCGGGCACATTTCCAGACTCCAGGCTGATACTGAATAATAATAATAATAATACCAGCCCTGTATTATATACTGCTCACTGCTGAGCACGGGCCTCCTCTACTAGTGAGAGGGTTTAAGGCCGTGGTGGACACGCTGGCCTAGTGCGGGTTGGCAGACTTCACACACCCTCGAAATTCTTATAGAGAACTCTCAGGCATGTAGGTTTCCTCACGCTGTTTTCCTTCACCGTTATAGTGAACGATAATTGATAAACAATACACACTTAACTTTGAAAAGTCAGAGGTGTGTGCGTTGGGTTTTGAACCTCCGGACATTGTCTCGGCAGACCGTTCTATTCCCAACTAGGCTATCGTCCACGTACGTACGTACTGAATAGAAAAACCCAATATCACTTTGCCCGACCCGGGGATCGAACCCGAGACTTCAGCATTGCAGTCGTACAGTAATACAACTACGCCACCGAGGCAGTCATTCTAGTACATTAATTTATTAAAGGCAACGTTTGGTCTATTATGCGAGTAATATTTTTTGGTCTTGTTTAATTATTCAACAATATAAGACTATTTGAAGTAGTAATACAATAATATTGAGCATAATTTATAATATAAAGTTGTTATAACTCTCTATGACACAATTGAAGCTATTAATTCAATCGCTTCGGTTGTTTGTTTCTGCGTCTTTGAATTTTACGTAATTTTATCTAAAGTCGTTGGCTTGAAAGCGTTTCGAAATATGTCAGCTTGTTCATCTCAAGAAAACATTCCAAGAAAATTGGCACGGCATTAGCATGTGGTGGTGTGGTACATATAGGTTAGCGTAGCATTAAGGAGTCAGTCAATAAATGGATGTCACTTAAGACAGTAGTGTTTATCATTTCATATCCCCGGAACACCTCACACTACATGGCGACCGTGCCAGTCGCGTCGGCGTCAGCCATGTAAAAGCGCGCGACGCGAAACAAAATTATTATTTCGGAGAATGTTAAAAATTCAGATTTTTTCAAATATCAGAAGAACCTGCAAATAAAAAGAAAAATAATATCCGAGGGAAGAAATACTAAATATTAAAATATATAATAATTATAATCAAAATGTGTCGAGCAACCGTAGAGAAGGAGGAAGTCGTTCAAAATGCTGCTGCGGGAGGCGACGCGGCTCTAAAAAATTTTGGCGGAAGAATGGAAACAATCCACTCTATGCTAATAGGCATACTAGTGATAATTGGCATAGTTGTGATAATTTTACTTTGGAAGATGCATAACAGATGTCAGAAAAAGATAATACAAAAAGAAATCGGGCAGAATACTTTAAGGCGTATCCGGTCGTCCTTTGGTAAAGGACAAAATGCAAACATGGAAGATCTGTGAAAGTGCGTAAATAAGTGCGAAAGTGATTGTGAATAAATATAATTAATGGAAAGACTTATTATTATAGCCAAATCCTTACAAAATTTACAGGAAGACATTAAAAAGCTAGGACCGAAAAGGCGGAGTGAGAAGTTAGGTTTAAACAAATATAAAGAGTCGGAAAATTTATATAATGAATATAAAATATTGGTGCAAGATAAGAGTTTGTGTAGCGAGACATTAAAGCTAGAGTTAAGTGGATATACCTTAGAATTATTAATAAGTGACATAGAGCGTAGTTATGTGAAAATACTTGAATATAAAAAGGAAAAAAATACATGTGAATTGGAGGTAAAGAGTACATTTTATAAAATGGAAAATTTTAATCTTAAAACCGCAAGTACATTAATTCCATTCATGGATGGTAAGGAAGAGACGATAGAAAGGATAATAGAAGGAATAGAAATGTATGAGAGTTGTTTGAAAGATTGTAATGTTGAGGGATTGATGAACACGTGTTGTTGGTTTAAGGTTCTTTATTATACTGTTTAACAACTGACTATAATACATCTTACATCTACTTATATACTAGTCACACACACCACACTACACCTTCCCCCTTTGGGAAAAAAATAAAATGTTACAATAGGTACATTTTTTTTCTTATACTACAAAATTAAATTGGTATATAATATAATATTTATGTAAAATAACAATGTAAAATGCTTAAAAAAAAATAAATATACATTGAACCATTTCATAAAAGCATTGTTTTGTTTTTTAAATCAAATCTTATTATTCCATATTTTATTCTAAATCTACGTTATACCTACAGATCGCTTGTCATAGTAGTCACATAATTTAAAAAAACTTTCTATCTCCTTTTCCTCTATCGTGCATGTTACGTATCTTCCTTTGCTTTGAACCTTACAATTCATAACAATATTTTCATTAAAATTATCATTTCCATTAAGGTCCCTATCATTCGACCGTTTATCTATACGCTTTAACATCTTAACTTTTTTACTCACATCTTTAATAGTCAACATCTTATTAATTTCATTGCTTTTATTCTTCATAGTCTCATTTCTTTCACTATATTTACTTTTAACTTCATTTACTTTTACAATATCTATAAATTCATTATTTATTCTTATTCTTGGATATCCTATATTATATTTTCTTATTAATCTTATAAACTTCTTAATATCTTTTCTACTATTCTTATTCCTATTAATTTTCATTTCCTTAATATTTCTATAACTAGTAAATACTTCGAAATCTTTTATAAAAATCTTACCTATTTCTAAAAACTTCGATTCTAAATATATTTTATTTTCAGAAGGTACAAAATTACAAAACCCTTCCTTTGATTTAAAGGTCTTTTTACTTTTAACACTATGCTCTATATTATTTCCTAAAATCAATTCTGTCTGTCTCGACTTCTTTACTATATCTTTATCTTCAAACTTCTTATCTGATTCATTAAAATGTTCTGTTCGAGGCTCTTTACAGCTTTTTATTTCTTTAGTAGGCTCTATTTCAGGTTCCAATGGCTCTATAATATGACTACTTATATTATATATTTCATTGCATGTATTTGTTAAAGACGCTAAGTTTTTACTAAGGCATACAGAGCTAACATCGGAATCAAATTTCATTACGCTGTTATTGTAATGATGTGAATCGGTGCACTCCGGCAAGTTGCTATGCGGTGATAGCTGAGCTTGCGGAATGTACTCGCTATTCGACTCCTGTATCTGATTTCCTAATATGGTGCACGGCTGATCTATGTATGATTTATCATTAGCATGTTGGAAAGAAATTAAACTGTTTTCTAACTGAAAATGTAATTTTTTGGGCAAAAGGTAATGGATCATGTCTGACAATAAACTTCCAATATCATCATAGGTCTGTTTCAAATAAAATTTTCCAACTTGAGTCAATCTAGTTTTAAGAACAAAATTTATCAAAAATTTATTGGATTTTTCGTTCAGCAAGCTACTATAAAAATCTATATTTTTAATTAACTGTACTGTTATATTATCATTGCCAGTCATTACAGGTAAAAATTCAATGGCCGTTTCAAAATCAAAATTTTCTGCCATGGTTAAAATTAAGTTTGTTCGGATCTCAAAAGAAAAATAAAATATTTCAACAACAAAAATAAATCTAAATTATAATTGTATTATTAAATGTATGCTTCTAAGCATACATTAGAGCTCATATTATTATGTGTAAAAGTTAATAAAATATAAAAATGTGTATAAATTGTGAAAAGGATATAGGTAAATCAAACTTTCTTTATGGCGATGACTCGACGGCTCGCTCGTGGCTCGACGATGCGGCTGAGCTGCTGGCTTGTGCTGCTTACTGGGTGGGCCGGGCTATACCCTGGACTCCTGGGCCGGGATTACCCTGGACACCGCTCGGACATCTTCATTTTCTTAAATTTTTCTACTTAATATTTCTTCTTAATTATTTTCTTATTTCTACGTATATTTTTCACTTTTCATTCTTCTCATTTTATTTCTTCCACAATTAAAATTGTCTCTTCATTTTTATTATATTTCATTCTTCATCTTGATTTTTCATTTTTCTTATTTTATTATTTTCGCCTTCTCTCTTCATTTTTTAATTTATTTATCTTCATAATTTTCAATTTTTATATATTTAATTAATCTCCAAACCGCGCCGCGCGCTAGCACTGGGCTGCGCCGACGCGACTGGCAGGGTCGCCATGTAATGTTGAGGGATTGATGAACACGTGTTGTTGGTTTAAGGTTCTTTATTATACTGTTTAACAACTGACTATAATACATCTTACATCTACTTATATACTAGTCACACACACCACACTACAAGATGAAGAAAATAAGAAATTGCTGATTTCATTTGTAATAAAGACACGACTATCAAAAACTGCAAAGCTTAAGTTAAAAAGCAGTTATCTAACTGTATCTAGTCTGGTCGAAGACATTAAGGCCTGTCTTCTTACAAAGAAATCTGCAAATTCGATATTGGCACAAATAAATAATTTGTCACAAAATGATTTATCTATTTCGGAATACGGTGCAAAATTAGAGGATTTGTTTATTAACCTTACTATAGCGCAAGCCGGAGGTAATCAAAAAGCGAGTGAAATACTGAGTCCGATAAATGAAAAATTAGTAATTAAAAGATTTTCAGACGGGTTAAGGAACCGACGTCTTAGCACTATTTTGGCAGCCCGTGAGTATAGCGAACTGAAGGACGCTGTTCGTGCGGCAGAGGATGAGGAGCTGGCACGGCCGGTGACTTCAGGCCATGATGCGGTGTTCTCATTTTCACGAGGTAGGTACCCTAAATATAATCGGGGTCAAGGTACGTATTACCGTAGGAATACCAATTATTACCAAGGAAACAAAGCGGCTCCACATCAGAAGAGTCAAGGTGGCAACAGCAGACAGGCTATGGCACCACGTGGCAGATATAACCAGCAACGTGGTTATTCAAGGCCATCGAATAGAGGGAGCTACAGAGGAAATCGAGGTAACAGAAGTGGCCGGCAGAGCAGCATGTATGCAACCGCCGAGCCAAAAGAAGAAAAGAAAGAAGAGGTCTATCTAGGTGAGTTTTTTCGGAACCCCTAATTATGTAATGACATGCGAAAGTTTGGATTGTATTTACTTGTACTATGGAAATAACAAATTGAAATTTTTGATTGATACAGGTGCATCTATATCTATAATTAATTCTCATTTAGTTAAAAATAATATCAAAATTTATAATGACAAAACAATCATAAAAGGTATAGGTGGAAAAGTACATGCAAATAGCTTCGCATACATTCCATTGCAATCGGAAGACGGTGTTAGGTTGCGCCACAAGTTATATCTATTTGACACCATGCCTTGCAAAACAGATGGCATCATCGGGTTGGACTTTCTGAGAAATTATAATGCAAACATAGACCTACCAACGGATAGACTTACCTTACGATTAAATAATATAGAATGTATTATTGAAATACAGAAGCGTTTTGAGGAAGATATAGGAGCCTATTTAGATATTCCAGCTAGAAGTGAATCTATACACTATATTAATATTAATAAGAACATTTATAAAGACTGCGTGGTATATGCAAAACAGTTAGGTGAACATATATTTTTGGCGAGTAGTATAGTGCAGCCAAAAAGAGGTAAAATTCCTGTAAAAATTTTAAATACGAGTGATAATTCTGTAAGAATCTCTAAAAATAATTTAATCAATAATGATGACCTAGATTATTTAGAAAATTATAATGTTCGCTCATTCCAAAAAACACAAAATGGAGTCGAACGTGTAAAAAAGTTACTAGCCGAGTTAAAGTTATCACATTTATATTCCAATGACAGAAAACAGATTGAAATTATATGTGCAAAATATGCAGATATATTTTTCTTGGAAGGAGACACGCTAGGTACTGCGAGTGTTGTAGAACAAACAATAGCAGTGAAACCTAATACGAAGCCAGTGTATGTCAAACCTTATCGTTTGCCACAGTTTTCCAAACCGGAAATAATTAAACAAATTGATAAAATGATAAAGGATGACATAATAGAACCTGCTAATAGTGAATGGAATAGCCCAATACTTTTAGTCCCCAAAAAATCAGACAGAGAGAAAAAATGGCGACTAGTCATAGACTATAGGAAGGTTAACGAGTCAATTCAAGATGACAAGTTTCCATTACCCAACATTACAGAAATACTAGATTCACTTTCAGGTAGTATTTGTTTCAGCCATTTAGATCTTCATCAAGGGTTTTATCAAGTTAAGTTAAAACCAGAGAGTAGGGACATTACTAGTTTTTCGACAAGTTCAGGTCAATATCGTATGAAACGTCTCCCTATGGGTCTCAAAATATCACCGAGTGCATTCTCTAGGGTCATGACTATAGCTATGTCAGGTCTTACATTTGAAAAGTGTTTTGTTTACTGTGACGATTTAATTGTGTTTGGAAGAACAACAGAAATACATAACAGAAATCTTATAGATATTTTTGAACGAATTAGGAAATTGAATCTTAAACTTAATCCAGCAAAATGCGACTTTATGAAAACACAACTACTTTATTTAGGTCATATAGTATCAGCCGATGGCGTTCTGCCAGATCCTGAAAAAATTTCCATAATAAAGAATTATCCGATACCAAAAAATGCAAACGATGTAAGACGGTTTACCGCATTTTGTAATTATTATAGGAAATTCATTCCTTCATTTGCAGAAATTACAGTTCCGTTAAATAAATTGTGTAGAAAAAATGAAAAATTTTTGTGGACATCCGACTGTCAAAAATGTTTCGAAAATCTTAAAGAAAAATTAATCAGTTCACCGATTTTACAATACCCAGATTTTTCGAGTGAGAATGAATTTGTCCTTCAAACGGATGCATCAGGAATAGCAATAGGTTCTGTTCTGTGCAATAAAGATCTAAGACCGGTAGCGTACGCTAGTAGACCACTAAATAAAGCCGAGTTAAATTATCCCACAATACAAAAAGAACTTTTAGCAATAGTGTGGAGTATAAAATATTTTAGACCGTATTTGTATGGAAGGAAGTTCACAATCATGACAGATCATAAACCTCTTATCTATCTATTTGGAATGAAGGACCCATCCACACGACTTTTAAAATTTAGATTGCTATTAGAAGAGTACAACTTTGTTATTAAATACATAAAAGGTACTGATAACGCGGTCGCTGATGCATTGAGTAGGGTAACCATAAGCTCAGACGAACTAAAATTAATTAATGAAAAAGTAGTAGCGATGGTAATGACAAGAGCACAAAAAGCAAGGATAGATTTAGAAAGTAAGAAACAATCGGAAACGAGTAGTAGTTCTCTTAATAAATGTGCGGAACCAAGGTTTGGCCAACCACGGTTTGCGCAGATATTAAGAAAACCAAGTGAAGCGATAGAATTGAAATTTATACAAGGAAAAGACCTTGTTAAGAAAAATATACAATATAAAAAAGAATGTTTAGCTTATGTAAAAGATGAATTTACTTTATTTATCAACCTCAATTATATGTCGCATTTTACGCGAGTCGAATTTGCGAATTTATTGAGTGATTGTTGTAATGAAATAAATATCGAAGAACTATGCATAGTAAAGAGCGATAAAAATGTTGATTTTATCAAAGAATTAATTAATGAGATAAAGAATAGAGAAAAGTGGTCCGGACCACGAATACATATACTTAGAGGAATAAAAAGAGTACTAGAAAATGATGAAAAAACATACATACTACATGACTATCATTTGTTGCCTACTAGCGGGCATGCAGGTGTGCGACGTATGATAAATAATATCAAAGGTAAGTACTTTTGGCCAGGAATGGAGAACGACGTACGTAATTATGTTGCTAAGTGTCATAAGTGCCAAACAAGTAAGTTTTCAAGGAATATAATAGAACCTATGGTGATTACTACAACGGCAACGAGCGCATTTGAAAAGGTATATTTAGACATAGTGGGGCCCCTAGATAAGGATGTAGATGGTAATGTTTATATTTTAAGTCTGCAATGCGAGCTGAGTAAGTTCGTCGAGGCATATCCATTACAACGAAAAGATACGGTAAGTGTAGCAAGATGTTTTATAAATAATTTCGTGCTTAGATATGGTCTACCTAGAACTATTGTTTCGGATCGAGGTACGGAATTCATGTCGGAAACTATGACAGAGGTGTGTAGGTTACTTCAAATAGAAAAAATAAATTCAACAGCTTATCACCATCAGTCGATAGGCGCTTTGGAAAACACCCATAAGCATTTAGCAGCATTTTTAAGAACTGGGTGTGACGGGCATACTGAGACATGGAGCCAGTGGCTACAGTTTTGGTGTTTTTCCTTTAATACAACCGTACATTCGGAAACCCAGTATACACCGTATGAGTTAGTTTTCGGGAAAACATGTAACTTGCCTAGCAATTTAACCAACGATGTAGTGGATCCTCTTTATAATACAGACAATTATGCATTAGAAATTAAGTATAGGCTACAGTTAGCACATAAGGAAGTTAGAGATAATTTAATTTTAGGAAAATTGAAAAGAAAATTTACCTACGATAAAAAATGCAATCCAATTAGTTACAAAAAAGGAGACCTAGTTTTGATTAAAAATGAAACAGGAAAAAAGTTAGAAATGTTATATGAAGGACCTTATGAAGTGTTAAGTGAAAATGAGCCTAATGTTACTATTATTAAAGGTAATAAGCCAGAGATTGTTCACAAAAACAGAACAAAAAGATATGTGACATAACTAAAATATGTTTATTAAGTATTTAGTTTTATTTTATGTTATACTTTACTTTATACACTGCGTTCTAGAGTACTTATCCTAATAATACATATTAAGATAAGTAATTAAGTATACTTACTATAAGGTCAAATGATAAAAACCTGATCATGGTTCGAAAATTAAAACTTTATAATTTCTATTAATTTTAAATAGAAAACATTATATTAAAGTTAAGTATCATATTGTAGTAATTGTTATAATTAAGTTAAGTGAGTTAAAAAAAAAAAAATCTTCACTATATTTTTTTTTTATCTGCCACCCCCAGGATGTGGTGGTGTGGTACATATAGGTTAGCGTAGCATTAAGGAGTCAGTCAATAAATGGATGTCACTTAAGACAGTAGTGTTTATCATTTCATATCCCCGGAACACCTCACACTACAAGCATATCTAATTTTGTTTTGATTATAAATAAGGTTGTGTAAAACGTATTTTGTAGATTGTATCTTTTTCGTCTGCCTCAACTTATTTTCAAAAACATTCATCCAAACATATGCCAGTGCCTATATTGAAAACTGTTTTTTTTCACGCCAACAAACTTTACACATTAGATTATCTTTTATATTCTTAAATTACATGTAATTTATGGAAGACAGGAAGAGATGAAACATTGGTTTCTTCCTTTAGCACGTGTAGATAGCTCTACGATATCCAGAACTTTCTGATAGTCACCACGACCTATAGTTTGTGTTTTTTTAATGCATTGAATGACGAGACGAGCACGCCGTTCACCTGATGGTAAGTGATACGACCACCCATAAACAGTAGTAACACCATCCAGCACCTTGAGTTACAAAGTACTATGTGGTATTCCATGGCGCTCGTCATCCTGAGACAGAAGATGTCAAGTCTCGTTATGTCCGTTATTTAAGTAGTTACACCGGCTACAATGTCCTTCAAACCGAAACACAACAGTGCATGCACACTGCTGCTTGGCGGTAGAAATAGACATTGCGGTCGTACCTACCCAGACGGACTCTTACATATGAGAGCCCTACCACCAGTTGTTTAAACATGCGAGTAACTACATGGACCGCTTTGACAAACAGACAAGCCCTTGTCTCTAGAGTTCTTAATTACTGCCGTACAAATCCTACTAATATTATCCTACTAATAAATATTATAAAGGCGAAAGTTTGTAAGAATGTCTGGATGTATGGATGTTTGTTACTCTTTCACGCAAAAACTATTGAACGGATTTCGATGAAATTTGGCACACGGGTAGATCATGTCCTGGATTAACACATAGGCTACTTTTTATACCGGGAAAATATAAAGCGGGACTTTTATCCCGGAAAAACTCATTAACGCGGGCGGAGCCGCGGGCAAAAGCTAGTTTCAACATAATTTGCGTTGTTCTGTAACATTCCATTCTAATGTATTATTCACGGTATGGTTGTCAATTACTTACCTAATGGGTATACATTGTCACTTTCAAGGACAATTGGTAGTAATGACAGTTTTACTAATGTTGTCTCCGTAAGTAACCTATTCACGTAATTGTTTGGGAAAAGAAATATATAAAACGAGTTTTGATTGATTTATTTATTAGTATTATTGATTTGATCGTACTTCAACTACTAGCATGGTAGTTATTAGCTAATTAAGAATCGAACGGACTTAGTTTCGTTGAATAATGAAAATGGCTATTGTTATGTTGTATGTTTTCCAAAGGCCAAATATTCATCCTTCCCTAATCTTAATTTGTTTAAAAACAATTGTAATGCATCTACGATTTATTGAGCCTTGTTTTTGTTCATTAGCGTTGGCAGTAATCAAGTTGTAATTATTAGTTGAATGTACGAGCATGCCGTTTGCCTGATAGTTAGCGAGACGACGAACATATACAGAAGCAACACCATAAAGAACTATGAATTTTAAAGTATTGCGTAGCTGTTCACCGCGCTCTTCACCCTGAGACATAAGGTGTTAAGTAACATACTTTTGTAAAATGTTTGCTATAAAAGATAACTATTTTTATATGCTATAAATAATTGTATGAGAAATTTTCATCATCATCTTCAGCATCAGCCACATGACGTCCACTGCTGAACATAGGCCTCCCCCAAAGATTTCCAGATGGATCTGTCAAAAGCGGCCCGCATCCAGCGCGTTCCTGCGGCCTTTACCAAGTCATCGGTCCACCTTGCAGGTGGACGGCCGACGCTGCGCTTGCCAGTACGTGGTCTCCACTCGAGAACTTTTTTGCCCCATCTGCCATCAGTTGTTCGAACTATGTGCCCTGCCCATTGCCACTTCAGCTTGCTTATCCGTTGGGCTATATCAGTGACTTTCGTTCTTCTACGGATCTCCTCATTTCTGATTGAATTGCGTAGAGAAACACCTAGCATAACCCTCTCCATAGCTCGCTGAGTGACCGTGAGCCGTCTTAGGCGGCCCATAGTCAGAGGCCACGTCTCAGTGTCGTATGTCATCACTGGTAACACACATTGATTGAAGACTTTTGTCTTCAGGCACTGAAGTATTTTGGACGAGAAGACCTTGCTTAGTTTCCCGAACGCTGCCCATCCGAGCTGGATCCGCCGATTGATCTCTTTCTCAAAGTTGGACCTGCCTAGTTGGACTCCTTGACCTAAATAGACGTACTCGTCTACAACTTCGAGAATTGAGCCCCCAACGGTAATCGGAGTAGGCACAACATGAACATTAGACATGTTCTTGGTCTTCTCCATGTTCATCCTGAGGCCCACCAATTGAGAAACTCGGTTGAGGTCACTGAGCATTGTGCTCAGACCCTCCAGCGATTCTGCCATTATAACGATGACATCGGCAAAACGAAGGTGAGTGATGTATTCGCCATTGATGTTGATGCCGAGTCCTTTCCAATCCAAGAGCTTGTAGGCATCTTCCAACGCGGCAGTGAACAGTTTCGGAGAGATAACATCTCCCTGTCTCACGCCTCTGTGTAGTGGAATAGCCTTCGAACTCTGTTCTTGTACTTGGACCGACATGGTGGCGTTGTTATACAAGCACCTCAACACTTCGATGCACCAATGATCAATGTGGCACCGCTGTAGAGACTGCAGCACAGCCCAGGTCTCGATCGAATCGAAGGCTTTCTCATAGTCCACAAACGCTAAGCAAAGTGGCAAGTTATACTCCTCAGTTTTTTGTATAACTTGCCGCAGCGTATGGATGTGGTCTATGGTACTATAATCTTTCCGGAATCCGGCTTGTTCGGGAGGCTGGAAGTCATGAATGAGGAATATTACACTTTGACATTTTAAAAGCGACGATTGCAAAGCTGAGGTCTCGGGTTCGATCCCCGGGTCGGGCAAAGTGATATTGAGTTTTTCTATTCAGTATCAGCCCGAAGTCTGGAATTTGTGCCCGATATTGCGATAGGCTCGCCCCCTATCACATCATGGGACGGTATAACGGCGAAAAGTGGGTGCACTAGTTGGGCCTCTGCCTACCCCTTCGGGGATAACAGGCGTGAGTGTGTGTGTGTGTGTGTGTGTGTGTGTGTGTGTGTGTGTGTGTGTGTGTGTGTGTGTGTGTGTGTGTGTGTGTGTGTGTATGTGTGTGTGTGTGTGTGTGTGTGACATTATAAACTAGAAATATGAAAAAAATAATTTTGTGACGACTCTCTTGGGACAAGTAAGAATTGTTGTTATGATTAAAGCTCTCTGAGCTTTTGCGAAATGTCTACCCTAATTATATAATATTTTACTTAACGCAAATTAGTATGAAGTCTAACAATGTTCCAAACAAAGGAGTCTCGTAATTTGTGAACCTCTTTTGTTTTTGAACCCTCTCTAAATTATTATAGGAAGGGCTCCGTGTCTCCAAACCTTTCTTATATAACTTGTTTGTATAAATTCTATTTACTGACATTACGCTGAGGTAGGATTAGGTAATGTTCTAAAAATATTAAACAAATACGAGGGTTGTTTGTAACTCTGTGTGTTGACTCTTGTCTATTTATTAACATATGTTCGTGCCTTAGGCGTCTTAAGGTTGTAAAAGTAGTATGTTGTGTGTGTATTTGTCTCATGATGCTACAAAGGTGTTCCTATTGCCGCATGCTGGGTAAGTCATTTCTTTTCTGGTCTAGGTATCGAATACACGGTGTGTAGCTGAAGTAAGCTTACTGGATTAATGAGGGTATTGATACTTTTCACTGTGTACATTATTATTGCTATTACTATTGTAACCAGAGCACCAACTTTTCGCCATATGTCTACCGGCAGAAAAACCCAATATCAGTTCTTCCGACCCGGGATTCAAATACGGGACACAGAGCGGTAGTGTACCTCATACGCAGTAAAACTACGCTAGTCGCTACCGAGGCAGTCAGCAAACATCGCAATTTATCTCTACGCAATACGCATGAGTGAACAATTATTGCGTCATTTGTAGTACTATGTATTATCAGAATATTATGTTTGTAAACGTCCTTAGCACCTGATACCTACTGCCATTTTGGTTCGAGAGTATATTTCTCATAGGAGTAAAAAGTGTTTTTTAGGTTTTTGTGTAACAAAAATAAGTGAGTGCTTTACTATTTTCCGCCGAACCAAAAAAAATTGTTGCGCGTACAAGTATAATGTTCAATAATTGAACCTAAGTATTATATTACAAATACATACATATACATATACACTCACGCCTGTTATCCCCGAAGGGGTAGGCAGAGGCGCAACTAGTGCACCCACTTTTCGCCATTATTCCGTCCCATGATGTGATAGGGGGCGAGCCTATCGCCATATCGGGCACAAATTCCAGACTCCGAGCTGATACTGAATAGAAAAACTCAATATCACTTTGCTCGACACGGGGATCGAACCCGAGACCTCAGCTTTGCAGTCTTACTGTAATACAACTACGCCACCGAGGCAGTCTGATAATGTTTTTATATTATATTACAAAATACTCATAAAAAACACAAAAGTATTCTATTTAAGACATTTTAATACATCAATGATTTAAGAGTGAATTTTATTATTTTTGGTAGGTACTGATTTATGCAGGTAACCCTTAGAGCTAAACTTTTACCTTTTGTAAGAATATTGCGCTATCCCGACGGCTGACACCCAATTTACTGCTGCGCAAAACAAGAACCATCTGCACGTACGACGTATTTCTTTACGCATTCGATATTTCACATTGTTTGCTTTATATTACGGTTTAGAATGAGATTGCGTTAGGAATATCCTGCAAAATATTCGTGTCTAGCCTAAACAAAATTACTAACATCGAGTCGATTAAAATTAAGTAAGTCACGCAATGCCGCCATACTAAAATAAAATTAACCCTTTGAGAGTTACTTGTAGAAAGATATCTAATTGAAAGAAAATTAATTTAAATCGATATGTGGCAATTTAATTTTGTTTGGCTGCGGTAGACCGCTACGAATGAAATAGCATTGAATTTATATTGTAGTAACTACGGCGACGCTATCGGTTTTGTAGCGTATAAAAGCTTCGTAGAGCAGTTTGCTACGCCGAAACGCAATCTACTACGCCACATATCTTTTGTTCTCGTAGTACGAAGTTGTGTAGCAAATCTTTTAATAATAATAATATTATTGTTATTATGATTTCGTGGCTACATGGCACTACGGTAGAATTCTGCTACGACTTGTAGACATTCACAGTTAAAAAATGCTCGTTCGTAAAAAAATCACGATAATAGTTCGTTGTTTGGCACATGTAGTAAATTGTAGAGCTTGACCCAAAAACTCTAGTACAGCTAATCTAATGTTAATTCGGCTTGCTAACCCAATGAGGATTGACAAAGGAACATAGCACAATGGCACTGTTATATTTATTAGCAGCATTTCTGTGTTTTTTTTCCATTCTGACACTTTAATGCTAAAGTTCATAGTGGTTTTGATATGAAGAGTTAGATTACGATGTTATGCCAGACATACCGACTTCTGCTTATATCCGGGAACGCTAAAAACAATATCTTATTCTAGTTGTTTACTAAGACTGTGTCGTTACCTCCGTGGTTAAGTATAGTTTACGGTCTTATTGCACTGGACCGAGCGCACATCGCCTTCGCCTCGTTGAGTATTTGCTTACAATTGGCTAGTGTGATAAGAGCCTTAACTGTAACCAGACCTTAATCGCTATGACGTTCATACATTATGTCGCTAGAGAGACAGAAGGCGATTCCACTAAACGCTGGCAGGACGTGTTGATTTGCCAATTTAATTTGCTATTGTTGTATCCAGGTAATGTTAACAAGGCCTCTTAACTCAATACGTATATCATTTGATAACTCAGTGACAGTAACTGTCTCATTGGTGACGTAACCACAGCGAGCTTGTTGCCTTTGCAGGCTTATCCGGAGTCAGGTTAACAGGTCGAGGTCGGAGCTTTTTAAATTTAAAATTTGAGCAAGATTTTATTTTAATGTTTTATTATTGACACCAAAAACTTGATGGTTGAAGAATTTAATATAGACAACTAAAGGAAAATAGGTTGTGTGAAATATAGGGGTAGAAAGGTCGTGTGTCGTATGAACTTTTTTCAAAATGTTTGTTGTAAATGGAGGGGTCTAAATATATTTTTTCAATGTATCCAAGATCCATATTTTTGGCCCTTTAATATTCATAAAGTTTGAATATAGTTAAATTTTGAGCCCCAGCGCCCATAAAAAAGCGCACATCTCGTTTCAGATTCTAGTTAACCTAAGAGATTTTAATAAATACGCCGAATATCATGTGTTTACGTTCAATAGATTTTAAGTTATAGAGGCGTCAAAAATCGCCTCAAATAATAATAATAATAATAATACCAGCCCTGTAATATACTGCTCACTGCTGAGCACGGGCCTCCTCTACTACTGAGAGGGTTTAAGGCCTTAGTCCACCACGCTGGCCTAGTGCGGGTTGGCAGACTTCACATACCCTCAAAATTCCTATAGGGAATTTTCGGGTATGTAGGTTTCCTCACAATGTTTTCCTTCACCGATAAAGCGAACTATAATTGATAAACAATACACACGTAACTTTGAAAAGTCAGAGGTGTGTGCCTTGGGATTCGAACCTCCGGACATTGTCTCGGCAGACCGTTCCATTACCAACTAGGCTATCGTCCACTTGCCTCAAATAGTTTGAGTGTAATTACACTGGGCTCCTGTATCTCGTTTTTGTGGCCTGGCTGCCGCGTGTCTAGTAACATCACGGAATAGTTGATTGAAACATATTGTGTCCTGTGGAAAAAGCCAAAAAGGCTGTTACAGACAATCTAGATTATGTTTTATTAGAAGAATATAGACACGATTGATTATATTGCTCCTGAAGATAATAAATTTACGATGCGTTTATTTACAAACTAGCTTTTGCCCGCGGCTCCACCCACGTTAAAAAGTTTTTCCGGGATAAAGGTCCTGCTTTATGTTTTCCCGGGATAAAAAGTAGCCTATATGTTAATCCAGGATATGATTTACCCGTGTGCCAAATTTCATCGAAATCCGTTCAGTTGTTTTTGCGTGAAAGAGGAACAAACATCCAAACATCCATACATTCTTACAAACTTTCTCCTTTATAATATTAGTAGGATATAAGTCCATGATTATAAAGAAAAGTGATCAGAATATACAGTTGTGTATTTTGCTAATGACTAAAACAGCTGCGTCTGCCTCATTGGTCGCCGACGAAGCGTGGCGCCATAATGTCTCGACTGAGGAGTCATACATCAAGTTTATTATTTCGCGAGTGTATCTCTGTCAGTACATTTATCCATTTTGGTAAGCGTAAGTTTTATTTCAGATGGAGTATTAAAGAGCCTGGGGTGTATTTTTTTAGTAGCCATTATAGTTTTAAATAATCTTTATTATAGTAATTGACATATTTTTATCCACCTTTCAGACCTATAATTATGTTAATGTAATACTTCATGTATTTGCGAGATATAGGTACCAATTATTCTTATAGTTTTTGCTTGTCTAAAAAAATTCTGCGTTCAATTGTATTCAATTTATAAAAGCTTTTTTATATATTTAGCTTTTCTCCTCTTTTTTCGTAGGTCATGATGCTTTTATAAGCATACCTTTAGAAGAATATTGTGTGAACATCGACAAACACGTGTTTCTAATCATCTCATAATTAATTTGAGATGTCTCGTTTCAAAATTTTAATACGATTACCAAAATGTATAATCAGAAATTCTGATTCACTAATATAAACGAGTACTGCGTTGCATTGCGATAATCTCCTTTGATAATGCAAATATGCGCCTGCGTAGATTGGATTACATTCTCGCTTGGGCGGATTTTCAGTTAACCGGGATACGGTTTATTAATGAACTGTCCAAGTTATATAACAGAATGTTTCGAAATATGATTATACCGCCACAGTTACCGTCAGCAAAGTCATGTGAGTAATTAATTAACATAACGGATTACTCAGAAGTAAATGTAAAATGTCCGGAGGTTCAAAACCCAAGGCACACACCTCTGACTTTTCGAAGTTACGTGTGTATTGTTTATCAATTATCGTCCTCTTTAACGGCCAAGGAAAACATCGTGAGGAAACCTACATGACTGAGAATTTTCCCTAAGTATTTCGAGGGTATGTGAAGTCTGCCAACCCGCGCTAGGCCAGCGTAGTGGACTAAGGCCTAACCCCTCTCAGAAGTAGAGGAGGCCCGTGCTCAGCAGAGGGCAGTATATATAATACAGGGCTGATTGCATTGCATTGCAAAAGTATAAGTGATACACTTAGAAAAAAAAGGAAAGACGATGATTATCGCTATGTTGTGTTATATTATGCATTAAGAAATATATAAAAAAAAGAATTTACATAAACTAAGTATACAAAAAATTCGAATAAAGTTGAATTTCCCAATATGCTTTGTTCAGCTTTATTTTACAGTAAGTATAATTAAGAAGCTACTTTTAAACGATAAAAAAGCCAATGCCGTAGCCTATCTATTTGTTAACTAGAGCGGTTGAAAACCATTTTGATGAACGCCGCCGTGCGCCCGGCTAATAAAGCTCGACTGAATCTTTGTGGCTTTCGTGACCTGTGTACGTAACCGGCTGTTTAGGGTTGGCACGAATATTTGTAGATTTTAGGGTTTAGAGTAAAGTAATTCGAAGAATATCATTGAACACATAAACCCACACACAGACACTCTCTCACGCCTTTTATCCCCGAAGGGGTATGCAGAGGCGCAACTAATGCACCCACTTTGCGTCGTGCGTATTCTGTCCCATGATGTTATAGGCGGCGAGCATATCGCCATATCGGGCACAAATTCCACACTCCGGGCTGATATTGAACAGAAAAATCCAATATAATTTTGCCCGACCCTGGGATCGAACCCGAGACCCCAGCATTGCAGTCGTGCCGTAATCCAACTACGCCACCGAGTATCATTGAAGTTACATTTATATATTGTTCTACAATTAAAGATTCTCGTAATTGTAACAGCGATTAGGCAAGAATGTGGTTCGGGCTTTAATTTATAATCAGTTGGAGTACCCGTAGTATTAAACTATACATTAATTTATTTACCGCATTGCACATTGTAGATTTTTTGTTTTCTTTCTTTCATACGCGTTTCTTCTTTGTCATTGAAAACTAATATCTTTTTTTAGCAGCCCTGTTGCTGACCGTGTTTACTTAGAAATTCGGCGAATAGGGACTGGAAAGAGTTATTTAACTACGGTCATAAGTTCCAAAGGGTTTATAGCGTTAAAATTACAAAGGCAAGGGAAATTGAACGCAGTTCCTGAATTTTCAACTCGTTGACACTTCTGTAAGGTTATTTCATTTTCAACACATGAAAAAAAACGGAGGAAGGTGAAATTCAAATTCAACGTGTATATCTTTTTTAACGACCACGTATAAGTTTTTACAGAGTAGCCCAATTTTAATAATTCTTTTTTTATTGGACAGAAAATACCAAAATGTCAATGTTCAATGTAAATTAGACATCGACTCCAAATATACGTATATATTAGTGATTATAATTTTTTTTGTTAAAAAGTTTTATTCTGCTACAATTTAATAATTATGTTTTTTTACTTTTAAGTTTCCACCTTTTCTGTACTACACATACACTTATTGCTTTTTGGTAATCGCTGAGTCTGGTCTGATTGCCTGTGTCATAAGTAATTTCTGACTCACTTATTAGTTTATTATGGTTCACATTACGTAAACCTCACAACATAAAAATAAACCTTTGAGAATATTAAGTTTTGGGAGCACAATCTCCAAACCGATTTACTAGACGCAATGTTTAGTTAAAACGGTTCTGGCTGGAACGTTATTCCCTTTGTCAGCGTAATGACACTCATGAAGACACAAATCTACGGATGCTAAGTCTTATATAGCTCATAATACCTTCGCATCAGTCTAGATACTCGCGCTAATGCTACATTTGGTCTGACTAGTGTGAAGTTACTTAAACTGCCTCGGTGGCGATGCTGCATTGCTCACACCGCTCTGAGGTCCTGGGTTCGAATCCCGGGTCGGGGAAGGTCATACTAGGATTTTCAGGTAAGTATCATCAATAGGCGCACTCCCAATCACATCTTAGGATGGACCACACAGGCAAAAAGTGGGTAACCTGGCTACACATCTGCCTACCCCTATTTTATTTTATATTTAGGTATACTATAATAATTTCCTTACAAAGTTTAGCATGCAGTTATGCCAATATCAAAGCTGAAGAGATCATTTTTTTGTATAACACACTGATAATTTGAACCATTATTTGGATTTAAATACTCGTTAATAGGAAGTTCTGACTCTTTACTATAAGCAAATTTTTATCCCGAGAATAAACTTTAACGCACCAAAAGATGCGAATAATAGTGCACAAAAACATGATACACTAGCTTTTGCCCGCGGCTCCGCCCGCATTAAAAAGTTTTTCCGGGATAAAAGTCCCGGTTTATATTTTCCCGGGATAAAAAGTAGCCTATGTGTTAATCCAGGACATGATCTACCCGTGTGTCAAATTTCATCGAAATCCGTTCAGTAGTTTTTGCGTGAAAGAGGAACAAACATCCTTACATCCAAACATCCATACATTCTTACAAACTTGCGCCTTTATAATATTAGTAGGATTAGTAGGATTAATAAAACTATCTACAAAGAAAACATGATTTCATTTGCAATTCTCTTATTCGACGAAGGGTGGAGATTTCACGTTATTTCGTAACATTGCAGCATTTTGTATGATAAAATTAAATAATACATTGAAACGGCAACGAGTGGAACACGTAAAAGCACTTTGTTTCATGCTGAGAATACTCTGCTTGTCTTAGTGAGGATACTAAGTAAAACCTACATTTTACGTCGCTTTATTTTAGATTGTGTAAACGTAAATGTTACTATGAAACTTATATTTCGTACTAGCTTTTGCCCGCGGCTCCGCCCGCTTTAAAAAGTTTTTCCGGGATAAAAGTCCCGCTTTTTATTTTACCGGGATAAAAAGTAGCCTATGTGTTAATCCAGGTCATGATCTACCCGTGTG
Source organism: Lapara coniferarum (assembly GCA_949316025.1). Taxonomy (NCBI): domain Eukaryota; kingdom Metazoa; phylum Arthropoda; class Insecta; order Lepidoptera; family Sphingidae; genus Lapara; species Lapara coniferarum. Next base: position 35,374,692 of record OX438920.1, on the reverse strand, counting down.
CCAAATTTCATCGAAATCCGTTCAGTAGTTTTTGCGTGAAAGAGGAACAAACATCCTTACATCCAAACATCCAAACATCTACACATCCAAACATCCATACATTCTTACAAACTTTCGCCTTTATAATATTAGTAGGATATTATGCTTATATGGTACGACTGCAATGCTGAGGTCTCGGGTTCGATCCCCGTGTCGGGCAAAGTGATATTGAGTTTTTCTATTCAGTATCAGCTCGGAGTCTGGAATTTGTACCCGATATTGCGATAGGCTTGCCCCCTATCACATCATGGGATGGAATAATGTCGAAAAGTGGGTGCACTAGTTGCGCCTCTGCCTACCCCTTCGGGGATAAAAGGCCTGAGTGTATATATATATGTATATGTTTTTATGATTATATTCTTACACTTCAGAATTTTGTGTTTATACAAACTATTGATTTACTATATTGATATTGTGTAAACCTAGTAAAAGTTATAGTCATATGTTTTATGTTGTATGCCCTTGAACTTATTGCCCTGAAGCTCTTGGGAATGCAGTAGTTTGCGAACGATAACGTACGTTATCGGTGACCCAATGTATTAGTACTTTATTCACTGTCGTTGTGAATTATTACAACAAATATATGTTAACGCAGCGTATGGAGTTACTTATAGGATTTGATGCTATGCGAAGTTGATTTTACTATACATTACACCTCGGACGGGTTCATCAGTGGTATCTTTTTCTTTTTCTATAGCTTCAAAATATCTTTTGCAATGCAATGCAATGCAATCAGCCCTGTTTTATATATGATCCACTGCTGAGCATCTGGCAGACTTCACATACCCTCAAGATTCTTATGGAGAATTCTCAGGTATGTAGGTTTCCTCACGATGTTTTCCTTCACCGTTACAGCGAACGATAATTGATAAACACTACACACGTAACTTCGAAAAGTCAGAGGTGTGTGCCTTGGGTTTGAACCTGCGGACATTGTCTCGGCAGACCGTTACATTCCCAATTAGGCTATCGTCCACTTCTTTTATACAATCTTATGTAAATATCTAATCGTTCAAAAAACAGCTCACAGAGTATCTATGACTACACCATCGTGCCTCATCAATTCACCACAAGCCCTTGAAAGTAGCTTCGGCCTACATCCACGAGGTAGAGTGGGTTCACATCTATTCTTAAAGTTAATGAAGCCATTTGCGAACATCGTAATCAGCGAATGCAATTACTTTTGCAAATATGTACCGAATGATGTGACTATAATAAGCAAGATTTCTAATAGGGTAATCTGGTCACGATATTTTTCCTAAACATTTGTCTGTATCCGTCAAGAAGACTCAAAGTCAAGAGGTAAGCGATGTCCTGTGTGTGTTTTTTCATTACGATGACCAGCTTATCAAATCTATACTTATAAATGAAATTGGAGTGTCTTCTGTCTGTCTGTCTGTTTGTTCCGGCTAATCTCTGAAATCCCTGGACCGATTTCGACGGGACTTTTATTGGCAGGTAGCTGATGTAATAAGGAGTAGCTTAGGCTAAGTTTTATCCCTGGAAAATATAAAGCGGGACTTTTATCCCGGAAAAACTTTTTAACGCGGGTGAAGCCGCGAGCAACAGCTAGTATAACAATAAAATTTTAGTTTCAGCTCGAATGTAGGAACAGTTTTTGCTCTAATGTTTTCAAATGGGGCCGTCTTATATTATCCAGAGAAAAAAAAAAATCCGAATCACAATATAAATTATGTGCACGTTAATCCACCTGAGGCATAATATAATAGTTGAGTCGTATCTCAATTTTTATCGTACGAAAATTTTGCTTGATATTGGATTAGGATGTTGTCGTATCAATAAGGAACCATGTGAACTCACTTTTTGGTGATTGTCGTATTCGAGCTGCAATACATTCGTCTACAGTAAAAAATATTGTAGGAATACTTACATAAAAATATTGGTTATCTATCAAACGAATTTATTTTGTCACTGCCATTTTCCTTTTTCGTGTACGAGGCTACGTGTCTCGCCTCTTTGTTACGTAAAAACTATGTTTATCTTAGATAGCTTGAAGGTAAGCAAATTTTTTTGCTCCGGGTTCAGACAGACATAATATTTCTTACGTTTCTCCCTTCATAGGTTGCAATATAAATCATCTTTACCGTGTCGGGTAATAGCTTAGAAAAACCAAGCCTTTATGCCCTTTGAAGCCTTATTCACACAAAAAATGTTAAAGGGTATTAGCGGGAAATAATGTGTTAGCAGTTATGTTTCTTTTTGTTCTTGATTCAGATAAAGTTTACCAACACCTACATAATTATTATATTACATATGTAGGTGATGCTCGAGGCTCCGCCCGCTTGAAACAGTTTTTCCTGGATAAAAATATTTTCCCGCGATAAAAGTAGCCTATAGCACTCAGGAGCAATGTAGCTTCCTATTAGTGAAAGAATTTTCTAAATCGGTTAAGTAGTTCCTGAGATTAACGCGTTCAACCAAACAAACAAACTCTTCAGCATAGATTGGTATCGAAAATAAGAAATTAGACTGAAACGAAATTGTGCGAAAAGCTAATTTCGATAATAAATTATTGTCATATTGCAAATCGCATTACGGGCCCGAGAGAGCCAGAGGACCGCTGGCATTTTGCCAAGTTGCCACGCTCCAGTAACGCTCCTGGCAATATTACTATCAACGTTTGGCACTCGTGAAAAACGTACGATAAAAATCTCTAAAGCTTTTGATTAAGATTCATAGTTATTTGTAGTTTTAACTGGATCCATCCCAGAATAAATAATTCAACGGAATAAATATCTTACTTAGTATGTCTTGGAGCGAGCGTTTTCTCTTCATTTTATTTTATACCCGAGCCGCATGCCTTTTAACTGAACGTATGAAGGATAATGTTATAAGCTCGTTAGGGAATAAAACATCCCTCTCTTTGCGTCGGGGGTTCAAATAATAATGAACTGCTGTATAATATTTTGTCGAAATTTTTTTAAATGTGTCTCTCATTCGGTTTCGAATAAGCACTCAAGTTAATACCTATATAGGTACAATACAAACATTTGATCGAGTCTAAGAGACAAAGAACATACGGCTTTCGCAATTGCGATCATATGATAAGCCTCAAAACCATAAACGGGGCGGACTAATGCGTTTTAAAAAGGTACATGCTAATGGCCGCGCCACACGAGCGTGTACACAAAGCTATACTGTTTGACACGTTTTGTTAATACAGGGGGCGTGGCGTATGGGTATAAAATTCTTGGCGTGGCGAATACTTTGCTTCTTTATATCGTTTTCAACGAAGGTCAATGGGCTTAGAATGTGATAGAAAAACCGTTTCGTTTTATCGGTTGAGAGATTAACACGTGACTGACTCTCGATCAATCACAAACATAAAAATTAAACGACATAGTCTTACGAGTTGCGTCTTTTTGGTACATTCTAAGCCCCCAGGTAAGGTACATTTGACCAAGAGATTCTGCCAAAAAATTAGTGTCAATTTTTTATCGTGAGGTCTAGATTTTATATAGCCATGACTTTATCGTGGGAAATTTTCGAATCCTTTTGCTTCGAAAAACGATTTAGATTGCGGCTGTGTAATTACTGCTAATGTTCAGTTTATACATATAAACTGTACCTTTTTTAACACACACACGCACGCACGCACGAACGCACGCACGCACACACACATGCCTTTTATCCCCGAACGAGTAGGCAGAGGCGCAATTAGTGCACCGACTTTTCACCGTACCATGACGTCATAAGGGGCGAGACTATCGCCATTTCGGGCACAAATTCCAGAATCCGGGCTAATACTGAATGGAAAAATCCAATACCACTCTGCCCGACCCGGGGATCGAAACCGAGACCTCAGCATTGCAGTCGTATTGTAATACAACTACGTCACCGAGGCAGGCAGTTTTGAGATTGTAAAAGATATTATTTAAAAAAATAATTTCTTTATGAAAGAAATAAGAAGTGTTTAATTAAAATACGTGCTGAGCCTCAGTGGCTAAGTAAGTACTTTTACTTATTTAATATAATTATGATTTGAATTTTATATCACTTTGGACACTTTACTAAAATATTATTGTATAACTCATGTTGTGTCCATCTGTTATTAGAGATACAATGATAACGTAACCATAATAGTTAATAGCATATAAACCAATGTAATTTTTATTGTAATCTCTGTTGATGGTTCTAAATAAATAAATTCAAATATTCACAAAATGCACGCTTACTGCTTTGATTAATAATACACATCAAAAGCTTACTGCTTACAAAACCATCACATGGTTCGTTCGACACTTCGGCGCATTCGCGACTGTTTGTGTACTTAATGTGTACCAAACTCGAGGCACGTAGGCATCACTCGCATTCCGACCGTTTGTATGAAGATATTCTACTGTATAGTCATTCAAACCAAAATAAATTCAGAAACATTTTTATTTTTATTCGAAATCGAATGAATGCCATGCAATTGGGTCGAGACTCGAGAGGTGAAATTAAGCAAATATGAAATAGGTCGCGAGGTGTAACGTGAAAGAACCTCATATGGTATACGTAACAAATATGGTTCGCGAAGTGAAAAGCAAAAAATTATTTATTTTTAACCGACTTCAAAAAAGGAGGTCCTGTATTCAATCCGTATGTATGTATGTATGTCAGGGAGTTTCTCAAAAACTACTGATCCGATTTGGATGGGGTTTTCGTTTATCAAATGTGTATTTTTATGTAACTTAACGTACATATATACTTTTCATAGGTCTAGTCTACCTGTCTGATATTCATTTATTCGTATTTGGGTACTTGAGTACCTTCGAAAGTGCAAAACACAACTAATTAAAGTTTGAATAAAAATAAAGAGCCGTAGAAGTTATTTATTGGTGTTCTGTTTATTCAACCTATAAGACAATCACATCTCAATCTAAGAGAATAATATAAAATATCTACACTAATATTATAAAGAGGAAATGTGTAATTTTGTATATTTGTAACGAATATACTCAAACTACTGGACCGATTTTAAAAATTCTTTTACTATACAAAGCTACATTATCAGCGAGTAGCATAGGCCACTTTTTATCCCGGGAAAATATAAAGCGGGACTTTTGTCCCAGAAAAACTTTTTCACGCGGGCGGAGCCCCGAACAAAACTCTAGTATATTATACTATCCAGTATAATGTATACCTTCCTCCCTGCCGCATAAAATACTCGTCTTTATTTATAAAAAATATCGCGATTCACAACATTGTATTATAATAAACTGCAAAAACATTTATTGTCATAACGGTTTTCGGATAATAGCAATTGGAAATGAAAAGCCGAAGGCTTGCGGCAAGCTTTTAGCTGTGACAACAGAGGTGAAAATTAAAAGGCAATAAATATATCGCTTGCTATTTTTATACTCGTAGTTCATTTCAAATTAATAATAAAAATGTTTCTTAAAAGAATAGGTTGGAATTTTTAAACAGGATATACGCAGGTAAGCAAATATTAAAATGTTTTATTAGACAAAGAAAGGATTTAATGGATGTGAAGAAAACAATGGTACCAACACGCTCGAGACAGTCAATTATTGCTTCTAAGAAAACCGTCTGCGATGTGCGTCTGCTATATACAAAAATTAGAAAATAATTAATGAATTTATTTCTTTTCTTAGTATAGCAGTTCAGTACCTACTATTATTATTTGAACTACTATAAGTTCATGGCCCGCCAAATCAGCTGGAAAAGTATGGAATAGTAACAACTATCAATGAAAGAGTTCCGTTACGACCGTTATTCACATACTACTACAGATATGCCACGAGGAAGTTTAACTTACAAGTATGCAAAAATAATACATCTTATTATAATCCTTTTACAAGAATGTCACGCCTGTATAATGAATTTTGCCCACGGCTTCGCCCGCGTTAATAAGTTTTTCTGGGCTAAAAGTACATAAAAACCTTCCCGTTGAATCACTCTATCCAACACATTTATTTGGATAAAGATTAATATTATGACGCCATGGACTAATAATACTCTTATTAGTCCATGATGACGCTGATACAACTCTTAACAAATAATGCATTAATTTCGACCAAATTTGATTACCATAAAAACGGTTCTAGTGAGTTAATCTTAAAAGATAGACATATACTGTCGCGGACATTTTTTTAGATCATTTCAAGAGGAATAATTCTTTCATACATATATTTTTGGTATCTTGAACCGTTTTCGCAGCGCACGCAATGGAAGCCCCCAAGGATGAATAATTTCCCCCGTTTTTTTTTTCACATTTTCCATTATTTCTTCGCTCCTAATAGTTGCATCGTGATATTATATAGGCTAAAGCCTTCCTCGATAAATGGTCTATTCAACACAAAAAGAATTTTTCAATTCGAACCAGTAGTTCCTGAGATTAACGCGTTCAAACAAACAAACAAACTCTTCAGCTTTATAATATTAGTATAGATTATCTATAAAACATTGCGCACTTGATATACACACTCCAAAGTATAGTACTTTCCGACGATCAGTCAAACACATATTCTCAGCACCAAAGTCAGATACAACTCCCATATCGTTTGTCTTACATTAGTTATTATAGTTTCTGTTTATTGTTATTTTTTCTTCTTTATATTCACATACCTGCTGCTAAGTGCTTAGCTGTTTAGATCTATTAGTAACAATGATGTGTCAACATAGTTAGGATTGCAATCTAGAATAAGACTTTATGTTCATGTATATCACAATGCATTCGATTGTTATCTGTTTTGTTATCCATACAAATAAATAAATAAATAAATAGATATGGTCAATCTTTTTGGACGACCAGAAATGAATTACTATCCACCTTCTATGCAACTTGTCTCTGTTTAGTCATCAGAACTCAGAATAAGGTCTTTATTCTATGGTTTAGCCACAGTTTTTATTTTTTATAAAGATAGTTTAGATTATTTTTTTTATTATATTGTGTATCTTTATAGTTCCTCTATAATATTTGGGAGCCATACACAGAACTGAAAGATGCTTCCGAATTCCGAAAGCCTACGCAATTTGATAAAGGGATTTCCATTAACTGATGATTTCGGGTTCAAACTTCAAAGAAAGAAAATGTTTTATATTTTTGCAGCCTACACATTTATTGCAGTCACGTACATGTTTGTTTCAGTATTAAAATAATATACGCGGTTTGAAAAAGAAAAATAGAGTATTTCATTGTCGTAGAACATGATATAAGTAATATCGCCTCGGTGAATGAACTATCGCTTATGATTAATAATGTAAGCGTTGCGAAGGAAGGGGATTTAGATGGTTCTTCAGCCAGCCAGCGTAACTACTAGGCTATGAGACTTCACGTCTCATATCTTAGGGTGACGAGAGCAGTGGAGTATAAATGAGTACAAAAAAACAAATACAATATTTGTGCCCCGGTCAAACCCGGTTGTTAACGCTGTGCACAAAGTAGATCAATCCGGTACTTTTCTCTTTAAAGTATTTCGTTTAAATGAAACCCGAAGACTGAGCAAATCAACAGTCTATCTAATCTAGCTCGAGGGGCTAAAAGACGAATTAGTATTTAATCATAGCCTTTCTACGAAGGGTACGCTGTTTATTAAGGCTAACATTCCATGATATACGTTAGTTTTGTCGACAAAGCTAGTAGAATATAAAGTATTCTAACAAATTGTTGACACAAATAAAGTCGATGTTTTTGGGGAACAAGCAGACAAGTGTGATGCCAGAACCGACGGGCGTTATATTGTTTTTAATCAATGCTACGCAACACCTTGCAGGTTTCAATACCGATTTCCATCCTATCCGCGGAGAGAAGAACACAACACACAGCTCTGCAATACCTACACGCAACAACTTTTGACTAGTGCTAGCTTTCGTATGCGAGAAGCCGTCTAGATAGGTACCACCGCAATTTTTATTTCCACTGCAAAGTAGCAGCAATGCACTGTTGTATTCCGATTTGAAGGACGTTGTAGCCAGCGTAATTGCTGGGCATTATGGGTTTTAACATATCTCAGGATGACAAGCGCAGTAGAGTGCCACGCAGTATTTTGTAATAAAAGTTCTATATGGTGTTAAAAAGGGGACGATAGCCTAGTTGAGAATAGGAAATGGGAATAGAACGGTCTGCCGACACAACCTTCGGAGGTTTAAAACTCAAGGCATACACTTCTGACTTTTCGAAGTTACGTGTGTATTGTTTATCAATTTTCGTTCGCTTTAATGTTGAAGGAAAATATCGTGAGGAAACCTATATACCTGAGAATTCTCCATAAGAATTTCGAGGGCATGCGAAGTCTGCCAACCCGCACTAGGCCAACATGGTGGACTAAGGCCTAATTCCTCTCAGCAGTAGAGGAGGCCCGTGATCAGCAGTGGGCTGTATATAATACAGGGCTGATTGCATGGTGTTACTTCTGTTTAGGGCGATTGTATTGCTACCAGGCGAGCGGCATGCTCGTCTCGTGATTCAGAAGCAACAAAAAAAAAAACAAATTCAAGAATTGCTAAAATAATTGATATACATAGTTTACCCTCCGTGTCTGAGCGTTCAAAATGGTACAAAGAAAATCAAAACAATAGAACATGAACAGCACACATAAACAAAAATGTTGATGTATGAACACGCTTATCCTCATTGTATTTTCCACGAACAAGCGTACACAGTGTCAACATTAATTTACTTTGTACGTCAACACGTGGAAAGTAGTGATGTAAACAAAGGGTTAGGGATGAAAACCTTTCGACGTTAACGAGGTTTCGGCTTGTATTCATTTCACACGTATTACTTTTTAATCCAATGAATGTTTGGGGCGACTAATGTTTTAGGTTTCATTTGGAATTTGTATAGTGGAAATTATGAATGATGATTAAACTTTGCTTTCACTTTCTTTGCTTTTGTGAAATGTGGAAATAATATTATGATTTACGAGTGCTACCTAAGGGAATTTCGCCTTACAATCATTGTGTCTACAATATGTGGAAAAGTAGTAGATATACCTAATTGATAGATTTTATCAAAACCATTTTATAACCTTATCAAAAGATAATTTCAACAAATAAGAGTTATGCTGGAACCCCCCCTCCCCCCTTCCTCATCTTCACCGAAAATTTTAATTTGGTAAAGGTTTTATTTCACACATTTTGCCGGCCACGCGCCAACTGAGCTTCGCCACTGGTTCTAATCGTCATAACTGATACATGTGGCAGAGTATGCGTGCGCTTGTTACACTTCTGCCAACGCTTTCAGGGAGGCCGGCGTAAGCTTATAGATTGCAGCGATAATCTGAGATTACTTTTAGAATGCTTTTTATTCAAAGTTTGGTCGGTATTGGTACTAGTAATGGTCAGACCTGTCTTTTACTATCAGGCATTTTGTATTGAGGAATGACGATTTTAGAATAGTAGCAGATCATTATTTAGATTTTATTGTTTATTATGATTATCTAAAAATCGTTTAATCGATTATCACGTCAAAATATAAAAAGTTAATCGTTAAAAAATGATTTAGGTACGAATGATACTAAAATTTTACATGCAGGAGGAGTTTCGTATCATGCGTTCATAAAAAAGCATTGAAGCCGATATTTCTTTCGAGATAGGGATGTATTCTGGCGAAGTGTGAGCGATAAAATGGACATAACACCAGGTATATCATTGAATGTGACTTGATTATTGAAAATTGACAAAATTCGATTCAGGGTTTTATTCAACAAACTTCTATCAGACTAGGAACAGTGTCGAATTTAGGCTATTACAATGTACTACAGAAGACAGGGTTGGTAATATTCAATATTATTTATCAGATACACAAAACTGTACACAGATTCAACAAAATTTATAGGCTTAGCAAATAAATACTTAAACCCTTTCAAGAATGTACCCTTCTTAATCTTAGTATGAACTTAACATGTTATAAAAATAAATATAAAATATATGTTCACTATGTTTACTTACACAACTACAGTATAGATTTATGGATTAGGGCAAAGAGAATTATAATACATATGGAAAGATTAGGGGCGGGTGGGAGAATAAAGAGCGCTGTCCGCTGTGGTAACGTTATGGCTACATTTGGCGTTTGGCCATTTTTCTTCGCGTTATTTACGAGGGACACAAGGGTGCATCAACTTATGTGAATATTTGTACTAGAAAGAGCACGGGTTTGAACCAGATAGTGGTTTTAATAACTTGATTATAATAACTTTGAGTGTTAACTTCTAATATATTTTCTGCTATGTTAATTATGAAACTTACATTTAAAGTCTTATGATGAAGTGTAGTTCCGTGTTCTTGCACCTTATCAATCTTACTTATAAAAAATCGCAACGCTATGCTTAGTTACGTCTGCTCCTTTTGGCACACAAATTTTCTCGATTAGCTGTAACACAAAACCCGCCATCTTGCCTTTTAAGTAGGTTTAAACTAGGCCATTGCGATATTTAATTAGGACAGGCGATACTTAACCACCTCTTAACTCTAAAACAAGCTTATAACGAGACTATCCCGCCTTCACATCCGCCACTGCAACTCCTGTAAGCCAGAATCAGCAGTGGCACGCATTTTATGACACCAAGCGGTGAAGCTCGGCGAGTCTCTGTGAGTACTAATAAGTCTTAACCCGCAACGAAGTTTATCCAATAGAAGAATAGTGAGGAGTTAGAAATATATTTTCCACTTCCCTCCATAGCAAAGCGAGAGACAAAATAATGAACTAAAAAGGTATTTTTAACCTTAATTATTGAGACTTTTACAACTGGAAAAGCCAGATGAAAAAGCACCACGGATAAAATTTTAAAGGGTCGTATCATTTGAGCTGTTAACAAGTGTATAAGTAAAATTTTTGCTAATCGGCGCCAAAGCAATTGATTAAAAAATAAGACAAATTTGTAAGTAAGACTGTATATCTCTTCCTCTTGACGTTGATATAGCCAGGTGTAGCGCTAACCATGTGAACGAACTTACACCTCCTCATTCTTTTGTAAATTTTTCTGGCCTAAGTGCAACCGTTACACCTCTGATTAAAATAATACGGTCCTCTTCACTATTAGACGTCACTTTAGCATAAATTACACTATAGCGCTCTTTATACCATGATTATAAGATACATTTTACTAAAAACATGCGTGTTCAAGAGATGTAAGAGTAACCATTACATGAAGTAAACGTGGAGCATCATCGTAACCGCTAAAGGAGAGGAAGCCATCGTAAAACAAACCTAAGCCCTTTATGTTTACGATTGTTTTGCACATTAGCTTTACGATACAGCCTTATATGTGTGTACTTTTATTTATAAAGAAATAAAGTTTGTGAGTGTGCTAGTAATCTGCTCTAGAGTTATGAAACCAATTTAAAAGATCTACCCATGTAGGTAATGCTACGTTGTCCTTGAGTTCCTTTATTTTAATTACTTTTTACCGAGAACTTTAAGTCAACAGTTGAAAGGTTATTGAAGAATCAAGATCTTATGACATTATATAAAATTGTAAATTCTAAATTGGACACCACCTTGTTGGGTCAGGTGTCTTTCAGAGCCATTAGTAGATCAAACCGTAGACAACACTTGTTCTCAGTACCTGCAGCTACGATCAATGTAGCACATAACTGTCCGTTACGTCGTATGTGTAACAATAATATGTAATAGTTACAATGATCACTGCAAGGAGTTAGACATATTTCACCAGAGTATTTACCACTTTAAAACGTTAAAAATTTAAAACTACTTTAAAATTTTATGTCTTCCATGTAATATCTTTTTAATTGACTAAAATTTAGTTATACTATTTGAATGTTGTGCACGGGTATTATCGGTGTACAAATTTAAACAATGTTATTATGTATATTGTATATTAGATGATTAAGAATCTTTGTACATTGTTTCTGTGCCTAATAAATAAAAAATAAAAAAGGAATAAAGTAATATTAATTCCTAATATTTCTTTATAGCGTTGCCGTACGTGCAAAGTGGCCTCCTGTAGGGGTTTTGTTTTCCTCTTAAACTCGAAACCTCTTGAACAGCTCTCGTCTCGAGTGATATAATACGAACTTTTCAGTGCCACTCTCGAGCTTTTTTTAAGTTTTATTGAATTTGTTCAGTTGTTTGATACTTTTTTGTCTAAGTTTTGAGAATTTGTTAAAATTTGTTTCTTTCTCGTCACGGTTCATATTTATGGATGTTTTTAATGTTTAATCATGTCTGTATAGGGATACATGCTGCAGCTATCTTTCGGAGAATCAAATAACTTCATGATGTTGCCGTGCATCTTGCTGACCATCAATAATTAGTATCGTTCTGCGAAGCGCGGTTGGAATACCGTTTAATTAAAAAGACCCTTTTGCATTCCTTATTGAGATAGCGAGATTGATAACATTTAAGTGTCGGCTGGTATCATATGAAGTGTTTTAACGTCTTCCTAGCCATTTCGGCCACGGTGCCTATAAAAAACTGGCCAGGCAGGCTAACACTGACTGGGTACTCAAAGGTCGTTCTTCTTCAGCTTGATGAGCGCTTACGTGGCTTATATATAATAATTAGCAAATTTTATTTATGGGCGTGCGAGTAAATATTGGGCATATACCTCAAGCTAACTTTAACACTCTTTTGGTATACCAGCTTTCTCTACCAATATAATAAAGTTATCTGTTCAAGGTATAAAAACCAAATGATATGATAATTTAACAATACATTTCTCAGATATGAATACAATACTCTCTGTAACTATTCTTCGACACAACAAGAAGTCTTCAAAATCTACTTTTCTCTACATTCGCATTGCAAGGTTTATATTATGAACAGTAAAGTGCCAAGCTTAAATATAAATTATTAAACAACTCGTCATGCCTGTATTCCCTGAGAAGAAAAAGATGCTGAATGCGATATGTTATAACCGTTAGCAGTCCTACAATGGGATTGAATAATATTTTAAAGACATTGAGTTGTTTATTAATCTATTATATAAAAATGAATCCCTATTTTCCTGGTCACGGCATCACGCGTGAACGGCTGGACTGATTTCGTTATTTCTTTTTTTGATGTGTATATTATTGTCAGGAGAAGGTTCTTATGAAAGAAAAAATTAAGAAAATTGCGCGGAAAAACGGCTGGACCGATTTTAATGATTTTTTTTTGCGTGTCTTTAGGTGGATTCCAGAATGGTTTAGACTCGGCTTCTAGGATTTTATTTCCTTTTTAGGGCAGGACAACGTCTGTCGGGGCCGCTAGTTATCTATACATTATGTACGTACTTATCAATAGTAGAATACAAATAATATTAAAGTGGATGGTACGACTGGCAAGGGACAAAGAGAATTACGTTCTCAGATCAAACAAATGATCCCTGAAAAGGGCAGGTCAGGAGTACGCTTAACCAACGTAAATGTATGAGAAGTATTATGAACGTGGAAGAGGCGAAAGAGGTGAGTCAAGATCGTAGCATGTGGCACTCAATATTCTCTGCCTACCCTTGTGGGATAAGGGCGTGAGTGTGTATGTATGTATGTACGTTAATAATAATAATATGGATAAAAGTTCCGACACAGTTATTTTCGGTTTACGCATGGTTACATAACAGCGTCATTTGCTCGTACTATACATAAAGTGTGGTTCTTATTTCAAGATGGATTAGGTCTCGTATTTTAAGATAAATTTTGTTGGCAACATGGTAATAGCACTGTAGATAACTTTGTATCCTTAGACATCTTCCAAGAAGAAACACTATCGCGAAAGGGAACGTACAGACTTTGACAAAATACAGTCCAGTAACTGCGTCATAGTTTCGTAGTAATATTAAATGAATTCCATGAAATATGTGACATCCGTAGGAATGGAGCCAAGTGGCAATTTGTACTCGTATACGTCCTTACGCAGGGATGAATATTGTCGAGTTTCGCGAATTAATTCTACAGTTGTGTTATTTTTCATCAATTATTTATGAATGTCAACGAAGGCAACGAGGTCAAGTGTTGCAATTATCTTTATTGCTTTATTATACGAACTTTTTATTTGCTTTTTAATTGTGAATAATGATTTATTATTTTTTCGGGCTCTACAATATATTCATATGTAAATTACATGGTATGATAAATTAAGAGTAAAAAAAATTAAAAACAAGCTTTTATTTAAATGCTCTTGTGTATGTTATACAATAATTATGTACTTAACTTGATCTTGACAAAAGTAAATCTCGTGACAAGCTTTTATCGTTACATAGTTTTAAATAAAGTTTGATTCAATTTAAACTATTATTTTCTTTTAAGAGCATTTAAATAAAAGCCTGTTTTTAAACTTTTTTTTTTCTTAACTTATTTTTAGTTATTTTTCGAGTTATCCTTAGCAAGTCCTTTTATTTAATACCGATATTATAGGAGTGCATACAAAATAACTAGTCCGCTATCTTGGGTCGTCCGCCATATTGAATTTAGAAAAAAGTCATTTTATTTTTTGCATTCTTCTCAGCAAACCCTTTAATTTGATACACATATTATGGACGTGCACAAATCAAAACTAGTCCATCATCTTCGGTCGGCCGCCATATTAAATTCAGAATGACTTCACTTAGCTAACAATGCATTGTTACCCAAAAAAACGTGTATGCAAAATTTCAGAACAATCGGTTGAGGGTACGTACTTCAAATCCCGAACAAACATAGTTACATACAGACATACATAATATAATGCAAGTTAAATGAAAGCTTTTTAATTGTCTATATTCGTAATGTCTTAAACATACATTTTCTCCCATTCAGTTTTTCAAAGGGCCCGCATGATTAAGAACCGCTTACAAAAAAGGGTAACATCACTTCTACATTCTATTTAACTCTCCGAAAAACCTCACGAAAAGATATAAATTCAAACTTAACTTAATTCAGATCCAGATAACCCAGACAGTTAACGCAAGCATTTCAATGTATCTGAATGAAATAGGAGAGGTTCTCAGCTCGTCTGCGAGTCCTTTGGGGATCCACTTGTTATTACAATGGTGCATTGCAGTGCTCGATACGGATTGTACAATCTAATTTCCTTTGAAGAGGTTAGTCGTAATTCATAATACCGATTTTCTGTTCAGTAATGTACACATGGAAGCGGCGATAGCCTAGTTGGGAGTGGAATGGACTGCGAAGACGAATGTCCGCAGGTTCAAAACCCAAGGGCACGCACTTTTGAAATTTCTTAAGTTACGTGTGTATTCTTTGTGAATTATCGCTTGCTTTAACGGTAAAGGAAAACATCGTGAGGACAACTGCATACCTAAGAAGTTTTCTATAAGAATTTCGAAAGTGTGTGAAGGCTACCAACCTGCACTAGGCCAGCGTGGTGGACTAAGGCCTAAACCCTCTCAGATGTAGAGGAGGCCCGTGCCCAGCAATGGAACAGTATATAATACAGGGCCGGTATGAAATCCTCCTAGCCCATTTCGGGCACGGAGATATTATAGGTGCACTCGCTATTCCTTCAGTCTCATAGTCCGGTGAGACGGCAATCCGACATGACCAGAAAGAGATCAGGTGCAGGACCAACGGCTTAACGTGCTTTCCGAGGCACGGGGGTGTCTCACCGCCAATTTCCTGACTTCGTGCTTTTTTTTTTTTTTTTTTTTAAATGGCCATCTTCGGCTCATTAGGGACGGCTGCGGGCTTCCTCCGACTCACGTCTAAGTTGTCGTCCGCAACCGCCCCTGCGCGTACCGCGTTTTTGCGGTCCTTTTTCCTGTTGCGGGGGCTCAGAAGCCCCCGAAACACCGTATCGTGTCTGCCTTTTGGTGTCCGAGGCAGCGTGAGACACGCTGCCTTGGACATGTCCATCACGGGGGTCACAGAAGTTGGCTAGACTAATGGGTGGGCGGCACGTCCCGCCCACCCGTGACCCCCGGAGGCCCCTATTAGTCGCCTTTTACGACAGGCAGGGGATACCGTGGTGGAATTCTCCAAACGCCCCCAATCCACAGGGCGGGAGACGTCGGTCAGTCGTCCACCCGACGCCTCCTACGTCTCGTCTGGCGGCGGGAGGGATCACCACTGCGCTGGCGATCCCTCTCGGCACTCTCCTTCCGCGAGAGGACCGCCTCGCAGAAGTGGGCCACCGCCTGCCAGGCCTCCCGGCCGCCGACCATGGAAGCGACCACGGCCGGCAGCGAGAGGTCTTCTCCGACGACTGTTTTGAGAGCGCTGCGCTCCTCATCCCAGGCTGGACAACACTCCAACGTATGTTGGGCCGTGTCCATTGGGCAGTTGTCACAATAGTGACACACGGCCGACTCCTCTACACCTACCACCCGAAACAGGAACTCACCGAAGCAGCCATGCCCGGTGAGCACCTGCGTCAGGCGGTATGTTGCCGCTCCGTGGCGCCTGTCCAGCCATTCGGCAAAGACAGGACGCACTGCCTCTACGACCCGGTGCCCCCACGACGGGGCCTCCAGCCTGAGACGCCACTCCTCCACGGCGGCTCGCCGTAAGGCGGCCCTCTTGGCCTCCACCTCCTTCAGGGCCGGACGCTCCCCGCGACTGAACGCCTCCTCCCGCCAATGGAATACATCGGCAAGGGATTTGGCGTCCAGGTCCCAGGGCAGAAATCCGGCCAATAGGCAAGCCGCCTCGAAAGAGACCGTGCGGTACGCCCTGACCGCCCGCTGCGCTAAAGCTCTCTGCGGGGCGCGCAGAAGGGCGACGCAGGGGCGGCCCAGGGAGTCAGCCCAAACGGGGCTGCCATAAAGGGCTATGGACCGCACGACTCCGTGATACAGCCTCCGGCAAGGGAAGCCAGGACCTTCCAGGTTGGGCAGCAGGCGGGAAAGAGCGCCCGCTGCCCGGGACAGTTTCGTCCTCATTCCTGACTTCGTGCTGCGACTGAGTAATTTTTTTTTTTAAGATGGAAAGACCCAGTCACAAAGATTTTTGGCCCGACCCGGGATTCGAACCCAGGACCTCAGAGCGCAAATCGTACTCGTAACGCGTACGCAATACAACTACGCCACCGAGGCAGTTGAGGGTCGGTATAATTATTATATAGATGTACACATGTACGTCTGGGCTGCTACTGACATTTTTGCTGGTGGTAGAATATCCGTACGCAAAGTGTTGAAATCCGCCATGGTAGCTCACATTAAGTGTGTCACGTTCCAGGATCTGCCTGTGTACATCCAATGCAAACAGACCGGCATAATTATGTCGCCTGGCCCTTGCCAGGGGGTGTCTTATCCCTTTATAATCATCTCTGACGAGACTGATGAGTTGACACCCTGGACGACGCTTACCATCAGGTGAAGAGGGATCAATTTCCCGTGCCCGAATAAAAAAAAGCTAAAATCAATTTTTTTTCTAAAAACAATATTTGCATTTATTGCCTTAGATTGAGCACTAAAAAAATATACAAATTTATATAAACAATAGAATGGCATCAAATATGTTATAACTAATAACACAAAAATTATAACAAAACATAAAAAGAAGAATCTCCAATTGTACTATGTGGTACTATTCAGTATTTTGTGCTACATACCGGGTGGAAGGGAAACGCTCTCTATACCGGAACGGTAAGAGAGAAGAACCAAAACATTAACGAAAAACTATATTCATTTGGAAAGCTAAGCGATAATACTTACGATTTTAGTATTTCCGTAATTCATGCGCGCGCAATGTAAGGCGTACAAAAAACTGGGCGGCCGCCGCGATGCGCCGGCACCGGCCCGCGGTCGTTAACCCGTCAGCTGATGTACGTGTTTCATTACGATTTATTTTAAATATTGACCTTTTTTACTATGTTTTTCAGAATAATAGTTTAATTTATCTATGCATACGTGAAGCTGTACAGAAATTTGAGAAAATCCTACTAAAATTGTAACAATGCGATCGCGATTTTGTTAGTGCCATCACGTCAGGAATCACCAATACTATCACCTGTATTCGTTTCCGAGAGCGTTTCCCTTCCACCCGGTATACATATATACACTCACGCCTATTTTGTGCTACCTTGGAAATATTATTAAGATTAATTAAATACTTGAACATAAGACAAAGTTTCAAGTTATAACTATACAGTTATAGTTACATAAAAGTTCACCAACTGTTTAATTGAAATAAATAAAAATGAAACCAAATTGAATCATATTCCTTCAGTGAACGACGCAAATTAATTTCCAGTCTTCGTCCCTACTTTTTCAATTAAATTGCCAATATCAGATACTTAACACAGCCTTCAACATTTATTCCAAGCGTCGAAGCCTTTATTATGGAGTTTAATTTGATCAATGATTTTTTGTGGAGATCAAATAAATATTGTAGATAATTATAAGAAGTTCATATCAATAGTTTGGTTAATATCTTTCTGTGTATCGTATGACGTATAAGTAGTATAATATAGTTAGATACAGATTAGATACATGCAAATAAAGGCAAATGCGTCACGATGTTATATCTTTTGCCTTATCTATCTTATGCTTAGCACAGATGGGCTAAGACATCGAAGGTTCACAGGGCAATTTTTTGATGAAACTTTAGGTGATATTTTTATATAATTTGTCCAAGATTGGGGCTTTCAAATTTCATGACGTTTAAACAAGGCAGAAGTCATAAAGTCGGAAGTAAATTCATCATGTCGCATAATAAATTAGCATGTTGTACGATTCCCTTTTTCGTTGTCGAATTTCATTTCTAGATTCTAGAAACCCATTCCCGATCAGCAACCGAACAAACCGCTTTCGAGACTTACCACCTTCTTTTTTTCGCGGGGAAAACGAGACTATCAATATCGTCCAGTCTGTGAGGAAAGATGGACGGTTAGTCGTACAATCCAGCGTAAGATCGTCCATGACTTACCACCTCCTGCTGATGATGCCCTCGCACATGCACTCCGAGATTTATAAATGTGTGCACGGAAGCCTTACAAACGCGTTATGATGAGTGCAAGAAATTGCCCCAGTGATACCCTTCATGTGTTATAAAAACAGCTTACATTGTAAGTAGTCGATTATCGTCGCTAGAACTACTAAGGTCTTAAGGTTGCTTTTCGTGGTATTACAGCATGTCTTGGTATAATCTTCGTTGAACAAAAGGTATCTCTCACGGTTAAAATCTTCAGTGTCTTTATTTACATACACTCTATTTTAATGTTAATTAATGTTTGGTCTATAGTTGAAATCAAACGAATCAGAGTTTTTGACTAGCTCTCTTTATTCTCATATTATGGATTTTTTTTGTGGCCATTTTCGGCGCATTAGGGACGGCTGCGGGCTTTCTCCGACTCACGTCTAAGTTGTCGTCCGCAACCGCCCCTGTTCATATTATGGATGGAAATGTGAACAGAAGCTCAAGTATAATCATCTTGTACTTTGAGACAGTCAATCTAATATTCTGATTAGTATTTCACTTACATACAAAAATGTGGTAAATTATTTTGTCTGTAATTTTTATACCTATTGTTGAAACTCAGTCAAATTGAAACTTTATCGCAATTTCAAATCAAGATTGGTAAACAAAGATCTCGCTCAATAGTTAGGTTAGTCCATAATCACTGCCATATCAATCAGTATCACCTACCTGGTGAGCAGCAAAGTGGCCAGCAGGTAGAATATCGATGGATGCACACCGCACTCGCAGTCGGCGTGCGGTGTGGCGGTTTGGGCCTCCATACCGGCGCCGAGCTTGTGGTAGGCGATGTACGCGCGCGCGGGACTGCCGTGTGGAGCAATTTTCGTGGCCTTCTCTTGCACCGATAACGACTGAAACTGCTCATCTGGTCGCCGAGGAGTAAGGTCTCCTCACCTGGTAATATTCAACATTATTATTGTACTAAAAATTCGTATTAGCTACAATTTATTTTATTATAAATTTTGTTCACCAATATTTTTTTTTTTATATATGATTTTTTATACATGTCAATGGCCATGTAGTGCCTGGTTAATGATTTTATATTTTTATAGAATCCTGAAAAAGAAACAGTCGAAAGCGGGATTTAAACCCACGACCTCCGGCGTACCGTGCCGGTGCGCTTCCAATTGAGCTATTCCGACCCCGCCATCGATTGCCAATTTCAGGATCCGTACTTAATTCTCTTAAAGGAGATGACCAGCGACATCTGTTAGCAGTTATTACAACTACTAACTCAGCATTACCCCTTTACAGGAGTAAGTAACTGAAACGAGTCGCTAAACTTTTTTCTAATTTTTATATTATGATTTTTTATACATGTCAATGGCCATGTAGTGCCTGGTTAATGATTTTATATTTTTATAGAAATATAAATATAAAAATATAAAATCATTTTTTTTTATTTTTTTTTTATTTATTTAGAACACAAACAGTCATGTACAGACACTAATTAAATATAAAAGTATTAATTATCAATCCGAATCAATCTTTCAACTCCAAATAATTAATACTGGCTGCATCGTGTACCATTTGAACTTTGTTAGGTTTATGAATGGATTGCTTCTTCGTTTTATTTATTCTTTGTGTTACAGACTTTTATTTTTCGACGCTTATTGTCCAGAATTTGGTCATGTCCAATTACTGAGGCTGTCTGGTCGCTGGATGAAAGTAACAATATAGGTATTATTTATATACAACGCATGTCGATTGATTTAGTTAAAATTAGTTGTATTATGGTACGACTGCAATCGGGAGGAGGCGTTCAGTCGCGGGCAGCGTCCGGCCCCGAAGGAGGTGGAGGCCATGAGGGCCTCCTTACGGCGAGCCGCCGTGGAGGAGTGGCGTCTCAGGCTGGAGGCCCCGTCAGCGGGGCTGAGGGTCGTAGCGGCAGTGCGCCCGGTCTTTGCCGAGTGGCTAGACAGGCGCCACGGCCCAGCTACATTTCGATTGACACAGATGCTCACCGGACATGGTTGCTTCGGTGAGTATCTGTGTCGAATTGTTGGCACGGAGGTGTCAGCCGTGTGTCACCATTGTGACAACTGCCCGCTGGATACGGCCCAGCACACACTGGAGTTTTGCCCAGCCTGGGACGAGGAGCGCAGCGCTCTCAGAGCAGTCGTCGGAGGAGACCTCTCGCTGCCGGCCGTGGTCGCTTCCATGGTCGGCAGTCGGGAGGCCTGGCGTGCGGTGGCCCACTTCTGCGAGGTGGTCCTCTCGCAGAAGGAGAGTGCCGAGAGGGATTGGGAGCGCGAAGATCCCTCCCGCCGCCAGAGGAGACGAAGGAGGCGCCGGGTGGACGACTGACCGGCGTCTCCCGCCCTGTGGATTGGGGGGGTTTGGAGAATTCCACCACGGTATCCCCTGCCTGTCATAAAAGGCGACTAATAGGGGCCACCGGGGGTCACGGGCGGGCAGCAGGGGGCTGTCCGTCATTACACATTGTTGTGACCCCCGTGATGGACGGCAGCGTGGCTGGTTGGCCTCACGCTGCCGTAGACGCTGAGAGCGTCCTTCGGTGCGCGGGGGCGTCTGAGCCCCCCCATAACAGGAGACGGGCCGCACCAGGCGACACCGCGCAGGGGCGGTTGCGGACGACAACTTAGACATTCGTCAGAGGAAGCCCGCAGCCGTCCCTAATGCGCCGAAGATGGCCACCGCGGAGTTTTAGTTGGTATGCCGTGCGGTGTACATAGGTTAGGGACTCGGCCCGGCGGTCGCCCGATGTTTTCCATCTGTCCGGGCGGCTCAACGCCGGGTCGTAAGGCACGGTGACCCCAACATAACCGCTCGGTCGCCCCCCACGAAGGCCGGGCGGTAGTGGTAACGCACTTTCTCCGCGAAACAAAACAAAAAAAAAAAAAAAATGGTACGACTGCAATGCTGAGGTCTCGGGTTCGATCCCTGGGTCGGGCAAAGTGGTATTCAGTTTTTCTAGCCAGTATCAGCTCGGAGTCTGGACTTTGTGCCCGATATGGCGATAGGCTCGCCCTATCATGGGACGCAATAACGAAAAGTGGGTGCACTAGTTGCGCCTCTACCTACCCCTATGGGCATAAAAGTCGTGAGGGTGTGTGTGGGTGCAAAATATCTTTTTCTATTATTAATATGGCGATAGGCTCGCCCCCTATCACATCATGGGACGGAATGACGGCGAAAAGTGGTCGCACTAGTTGCGCCTCTGCCTACCCCTTCGGGGATAACAAGTGTGAGCGTATGTGTGTGTGTATATTATTTACCATACCATACCATAGCTGTATTATATACTGCCCACTGCTGAGCATGGGCCTCCTGTACAACTGAGAGGGTTTTAGGCCTTAGTCCACCACGCTGGCCTAGTGCGGGTTGGCAGAATTCACATACCTTCGAAATTCAAAGTACTTCTCAGTTATGCAGGTTTCCTCACGATGTTTTCCTTCACCGTTAAAGCAAACGATAATTCACAACGAATACACACATAAATTTTTAGAAAAGTCAGAGGTGTGTGCCCTTGGGTTATGAACCTGCGGACATTCGTCTCGGCAGTCCATTCCACTCCCAAGTAACTAAGCTATCGCCGCTTTATTTATATTATTTAGAGCTACTTAAATCTTGTTTACAGCAACCACATCATTTTATGATTTAAGAGCGTCCCAGCTTCTATAATATCAAATATTGAACATGTAAACCTTGTAAACCCTCATAAAAATATTTTACGGAGTCATTGAGCTCATATCAGCTTATGCGATAGTAGTATGATATTCACATAAAGATTCACATAGTTATTTATTTGCTTGTTGTAAAGAAAAAAATGCACGAACCAGTAATGTACAGGCGACTAAAAAACTAAAGCAAAAACTTTATCGTCAACACCTTTTTGGTATCAATTGAAAAATAGAGCGGCATAATTAAATTCTGTGTTAGACTTTTAGCTTAAAGAACCGTAACAATTACGAGAACCCATTTCAAAACCGAGTGTTTAAAACGGGCAATTTTGTTCTTTCTTATTTTATGAAGGTTAGAACTAAACCCTGACATTAAACGGTATATTGGTATTCGTGTGGATTTTAGTATTACATCTGAACTGGGTAGGAGTAAGCTTTATAGCTTAGAGCGCTGTTTAATTATGTCTCTCTTTATTACTACACAAAAATAACTGACAAAATCGATAGATACTCGTACTATGCATATGTAGTTACAAAGCTTAAGATTTCTATTGCGATAAAAACATAATTGTCTATTTCAGTGAATAGAATTGTTCAGTTTAGTGTCATTGTTTATAGGGTTTTTAATATATCAATGGTTATAGGTAATGTTCAAACAAAGAACTAAGTCCTTTGTCTATAATTCTATTAACTTTAAATATTGATCGCCGAACTCAGTTCAAAATATTCTAAAAGATATCTCCAATTTACCATCCTCTAAAAATAAAAAGCATTGTGTAGGTATTCTTTAGCAATTACATATCGTTCGCTTTAACGGTGAAGGAAAACATCGTGAGGATACATACATGAGAATTCTCCATAAGAGTTTGGAGGGTATGCGAAGTCTGCCAACCAGCACTAGGCCAGCGTAATGGACTAATGCCTAACCCTTTTGAGTAGTAGAGGAAGCACGTGATCAGCAGTGAACAGTATATAATACAGGGCTGGTATTTTTAAAAATAAAGAGCAAATTGCATTAGTTGATCTTTATTGTTGAACACATAAAATCCAATATTCAATACCAAAGTAATGGTACCTATTTCAGGTAGTAGGTACTTTAAAGTCTTAAAGATATTTATCGACGGCTCCGTAGAACAAAGTCGTATATGCAAAATGAAGCTTTTCAGTAGAGCGCTTTGAAAGTCTAAGTTAATTGTGAAAATCACAAGTTATAGTGAACAAAACATTATATTCTATAGGGTTCAGTAACAGCTTTGAACTTAATGTGTGAAAATAGCACTAATTCGCACATGAATACAAACTAACGACTTTCAAAGCGCTCTACTGAAAAGCTAACATTTTGCATATACGACTTTGTTCTACGAAGCCCTCGTTATGTTTTATATTTAAACGGGCGTTGACTAGACTCTTTCATAATCCAGGTAACCCAAATACTTCGCATAAAAAATCCTTCTCGTATAAAACGTGTGTATTAGATATTCTTTTGTATTGCACGTTCACTTGAATAAGTTTTCAAAGGTAACCAAAAAGGCACGACTACTTGTAATTCATATAAAAGTATGTATACCTAGCACCAGCTCTGTGATATATGCTGTCCCACTACTGAGAGGGTTGATGCCTAAATGTTATTTTGGTTGGTCCTAATTTCTTTTGTTCTGAGATTTTTAGGTTACCTATAATTTTTTGTATGGTGCATAGATAAGTTGAATTAGATTTTTTTATATTTTATAAGTACACACACACAAACACATACTCACGCCTTATATCCCCGCAAGGTGGGCAGAGGCGTAATTAGTGCACCCACTGTTCGTCATGCGTATTCGTAGCGTGATAGGGAGCGAGCCTATCGCCATATCGGCCAGAAATTCCAGACGCCGCGCCGGGCTGATTCTAATAGAAAAACCCAATATCACTTTGCCCGACTCAGGGATCGAACTCAAGACCTCAGCATTGCAGTCGTACTACGCCACCGAGTCAGTATATAAGTATTCGATTTATATTTGCTGTTCCTTAAATGCTATCAAGTATCAACAGCTTTAATCGGGAAAATGCATAAAGAAAGAAGTATAACTTTATTATCAAATACCTTGGAACAGTTCAAGATGTACAGAAACCCAGATTTATAAACAACGTTTCATAAATAAGCGAAGAATCTTTTTCTATAATATCACCTATGAAAGTAGTTAGACCACCTGACTTATTTCACAATGAAAGGTCTTAAATTATAACTATTTTAATTTTTAAACATGATTATTAAAAACAAGTTTAGTTAAATTTATACGGTGATATATCATCATAATTTAAATACAATACAAAAAATATATAGGACATACCTAGTAGCCCTACACAGGTTTGTACGATAAAACACAAAAGCCTCGACAACTAGTTACTACAAAACTAATATAAAATTACTTACGTAATAAAATTTTGTGTAGAGCATCAAATCGGTGTGCTCGTCACATTTTCATACAAATAGTTCGTGTAATTCAATGTTATTGTATCGCGTGCTTTTAACACAATAAGGGGTTGGTGAGTCGAGGGGTGACGCGACGTAACCGCACTCCGTGGAGATCGCAGACATACTGAGGGAAAGTGGGAAAATGAAGCGATATTTAGACCTGGGAGCGGCTGGGTGTATAATATCGATAAAACATTTTTATGTGCTATGGAGCACCTAATAAAATCTCGAACACCTAAAAAAATACTTTAAATAATAATCATATTACAATAAACCGATGTGGATATAAAATATGTTACTATTATTTATTGCTATTGAATGACGAAACGAGCAAGTCGCTCGCCTGATGGTAAGCGATGCGACCGCCAATAGCAACACCATACAGAACTTAATTACAAAGTACTGCGTGGTACTCCACTGCGCTCGTCACTCCGAGACATATTATGTTAAGTCTCATAATACCCAGTAGTTATGCTAGCTACAATGTCCTTCAAACCGGAATAGTGCATGCCCGCTGCTGCGGCAGACACACAGAACAGAGATAGATAAACACTGCGGTCGTACATTGCTTCTCGCATACGCGTTACCTATCACCTAGTAAAATACTAAGGTAGTAATTAATGACAGTAACCAAATTTTTATATTATTTTATCAGGAAAAACACAAATAATAATAAACTACAAAACGATAGTATCGCTTATAAACCGACTGCGTGACATCACTAGAGGTCGATTGGGCGGGCAACCGCTGTGGGCGGGCGGGAGAAAAGTCGATACCACCTTGTGTCATTACACGATGCACACTGCACCATAATTAATTAGCCACATCTATGTGTTATTTAATCATAACAATACAGCAATCAAGAATCGAATACGATTATTGCAATTGGAAATGGTCTAGTAACAGTTGATTTGTCTGAGCGTATAATGTACCGATCTTAGTATGATGATCTGATCAGTCGTAAGTTGGTATGCAGAATAAAAATACCTTGCTGACATTAACCTAATCTGTATTTACTCTCTTTGATTTACCAATAAAAACTATTTAAAGTAGGTACAACGACAAAACAATAATTAGTCACAACACTGATTGTAATAATAAAATAATAATACCAGCCCTGTATTATATACTGTCCCACTGGTGGGCACGGGCCTCCTCTACTACTGAGAGGGTTTAGACCTTAGTCTACCACGCTGGCCTGGCCGGGTTGGTAGACTTCACATATCTTCGAAATTCTTATAAACAACTTCTTCGGTATGCAAGTTTCCTCACGATTTTTCGTTCATCGTTAAAGCGAACGGTAATTGATAAACAATACACACGTAACTTTGATAAGCCAGAGGTGTATGCCTTAGGTTTTGAATCTCCGGACATTCTCTCGACAGATTAATTAAAATTAAGTTATTTTTGAGAGATAAAGTTCATGCGGTGCGACCTTTATGTGATAAGGAAAATTATATATTCATAAAATTAAGTACAGAATTTGGGACAAGAATAGTTTTTAATTCTAAAATACATACATATATACATATACACTCACGCCTGTTATCCCCCAAGGGGTAGGCAGAGGCGCAACTAGTGCACCTACTTTTCGCCATTATTCCGTCCCATGATGTGATAGGGGGCGAGCCTATCGCCATATCGGGCACAAATTCCAGATTCCGAGCTGATACTGAATAGAAAAACTCAATACCCTAATTCTAAAATAGTTATTTTATTTTAGCTACATAAAGTGTTAGGTAGATCCCGACTTAACATAAGTGTTGAATAGTATCGGGTTCTTTTTTCATTTAAAGTGAACACGATTGCAAGAATACGACGCGCGGGAATTATTATTGTCGCCGAGGCTGGGATCATGAGCACCTAAGGCGAGATTCTAAACGCTCCTTTGCGGCCGCAGCACGGGTGCAGTGCTGCTTCGGCCGGCACTTAGCGGCAAATTGAAGGCGCCTTTTGTTCTTTACTTTAGCACCGTTTGTGACAATTAACCCCCGACAAAAAAGAGGGGAGTTATAAATTTAGGGAGTGTGTCTGTGTATCTGTCTGTGGCATCGTAGCTCTCAAACGAATGGGCCGATTTGGACGCGGTTTTTTATTATTTGAAAGCTGATGTGATCGCAATGGTTTGTTCAGGCGTTTGAAGACTATGAGCTCATTTCCAACTTTCACAACTCCGGTTGATTTCAAATTTGGTGTACTGTGACTCCGGCAATATTTTTAGGACATGTTAACCTTGAGCTGATGCTGCAGCATCAAGTAGTCTGCGGGATGCCTAGCTCTTTAGCAACTTATAGCAGATATAGCGCGTATGGGCTCATAAGAATGGTCTCTACGAGTAGGTGTTAGATAGTTGATTATCAAGGACCTATAACCGAGAATATAGTAATTTAAAAAGTACATACATATACACTCACGCCTGTTATCCCCGAAGGGGAAGGCAGAGGCGCAACTAGTGCACCCACTTTTCGCCATTATTCCGTCCCATGATGTGATAGGGGGCGAGCCTATCGCCATATCGGGCACAAATTCCAGACTCCGAGCTGATACTGAATAGAAAAACTCAATACCACTTTGCCCGACCCGGGATCGAACCCGAGACCACAGCTTTGCAGTCGTACTGTAATACAACTACGCCACCGAGGCAGTCTAAATAGGCAGTCTAAAGTAATTTAAAAAGTGTGAAATAAAAATTAAACTAAAATTTACATAACCCTCGCGTCGGGCGATCGAGCTCCGGACCACGGAGACGAAAATACTTCTTTCGCGGTCCCCCGACGCGACAGCGCTTGGGTCAAAATATTACCTACCAGGTAGTTAAACGACAAAGATACTTTTATTATTTTACCTTTTAGAGGTTTTTTGTGTCAGGGGTTATTTAAATTTCCTTTTTTTTAACGGTTAAGCAGTCACGGCAAGCTGGCTTCTGCATATTTTGGAGATTGCAGGGCTTGCGGCAAGCCTCATTAAAACATTACTGTTAGTGTAATGAAAGACATTGTAGCCAGTGTCACTACTGGACATAATGAGACTTAACATCTTATGTCTCAGGATGACGAGCGCAGTAGAATGCCACAGAATACTTTGTAACTCAAGGTCCTGCATGGTGTTCTTAATTTTTATGGGTGGTCGTATCGCTTACCATCACGCGAACGGCATGCTCGTTTCGTCATTCCACGCAATCATAAAAAAAAAATGTGTAAACGCGTCTGAAAGTTCTTGCGGAATGTTTTTCTGTGAGAACTTGCTACTCTTGCTAGTCTAAACACTAGTTACCTAAGTTATAGCCTAGGTCTTTGATGATTCTAAGGTCTGTACTTAATCTATTTGAAAGTAGGTATAATAAAAATATTGTTGCCAAAATTTTGTGAAAGCTTACAAAAGTAATACCGTGAGAGAGTTTCGTCAGGGTTATATTAGACAACCCCGCCTAAGTCTCAACATAACTTTTCTCTTATAATAATTTCTAGAGCGATGAACTTGTCTGACCATAATAGTTATTGTGCTTGTGTAATATATTTCATTTTGGTATAATATACCTACCCATATTATGTAATAAGACCTTAAATAGCTTACCTTAAATTGCTAAAAGTGGGCACAGACCATGTGATTTGGTACAGCCGAACCATTAAAGCAGTATGCCATCGAACCATATTTCATCGTGTGGGGCACGGTACGATGGACATTATTATTATTATTGTTGGTACGGCTGGTTCGATGGCTTGTTCATCGAACTTGGTTCGCTGCATACCAAATCTAATCGTCTGGCGGACGCACCGTACCGTTCGATGGTTCAGTCGCTATTCATCCTTCGCACGCGCAGTATGTTATCTGTCGTCATAAATCATAATGGGTTCCGAGCGTGACCTCGTTCCCGAGAACAAAATATAATGAGGTCGAATATAATATACACGAAAATTATAATTATAATAAACATTTATTGCACACATTTACACGAAAAAAAAGAAGCAATCAAAATTAGGAACAAAGTAATAAAATAAAACAAACTTATATACCTACTATATTATCATCATCAAATCTTTAATGAGTTCCATGTAACTGTACTGTTGTCTGTATCTATATTGTATATATAATAGCGCTACTAATATTGTAAAGCTGAAGAGTTTGTTTATTTGTAAATAATATGTGTTTGGTTGATCGTACTAATCTCACGAACTATTGGTTCTAGTTGAAAATATATTTTTGTATTGGATTGTCCATTTATCGAGGAAGGATATAGGCTATATAACATCACGATACGACCAACAGGAGCGCAGCATTTATCTAAAATGTTGCAAAAATAGGAAAAATATTCCTTTAGACAGCTTCCGTTTGCGTGCGCTGCCTAAACGGCTGAAGTTACTCAAAAATGATATATCGAGGAATTATTTCCTTTTAAAAGTTCTAAAAAAAGTCCACGGCAGCATGTGTCTATCTTTTAAGTTTGATTCAGTATATAACCTTTTTTGTGGTAGTCAAATTTGTTCTTAAATAATGCCTTATGTGCGAAGGTGTTTTTATAAATATGATATTGATCCTTATCCAATTAAATACATTATTCAACGCAAGTATTTCGTTATGAGCAAAATTGCCCTCGACATCATTTGATTTCAATGAATATCTTAGCAGATATCATAGTTTCGAAATAACTCCGTAACAAAATAATGATCAAGTACCACGCGCGCATTTATGAACGCGCTAATCTCAGGAACTAATGAATCGATTTTAAACATTATTCCACTAATAAGAAGCTACATCACTCCTGTGCGCTATAGGCTACTTTTTATTCGAAATGGGGGCTTCGCCCGCGTGGTACGATTTTTTCCGGGATATATTTTCCGTCCCGCTATATATTTTTCCGGGATTAAAAGTGACCTATGTGCTATTCCAGACTATAATCTATCTCTATGTTATAATGAAAACCCTCCATATTAGTTTTTCTTCAATAGGCAATAAGGTAGCCTTTTTCGAGAGAATAGAAGGCATACTGTGAGAGGTGTTCACGCGATGCTAGCACAGATACAACTGGACATCGCATGGTACGGTTCGATCGTGTGGCGTGAAGACTGTACCGCGTGACGAATTGGTACGATGATACCAAATCTAATCGTCTGTGGATACTATAAGCCCGGAGTTTCTTACTGCCTTTCTTCTTCGGGTAGTCATCGCTTCGGTAGCTAGTGAAACGCTGGTAGGTTAGCTAGGTTAGGGTCTGTAGTGTCCTTACCGGTGAGGATCGTGACGCGTTCCTCCCATTATTTTTAATAAAATGTATACCTAAGTGATTTTTTATAATAATTATTATTAGTAATTGAATGTATCTTGACTTATCATAAGTGCAACTATGTTCGCCTACGTGATCAATAAAGTATTTTTTTTTTTTTTTTTTTTTTTAAAGTTTGCAAAAACTACAAGAGATGACGTAAAACAACGCATGATGTCCACCTATCACCGGTAAGTTAAATTTTTAATGGTCACTTCGTGCAAAATAAGCTCGTTGATATCATGTTAAATAATTCATAACGCTGAAAAAATTGTTATTTACAATGTTTTAACTCTTAGGTGCTCTAAACTGTATATTTTAAATAGGATCGTGGAAAGAAGTGCAATAAAAAATTACATTTCAAAACTAAATGACAAAGAGCATTTTAATACTACGGAAAACAAAATAAAAACAACAAGCGCATGAGGTGTGTCCAAAAATACAGCTCATAAAGTTATTTGAATACAACAAACAATTTACTTTAATAAAATCTTTTGAAATATTATAATGTTTTGTGGTTCTTTCAGTTTTTGAACATTTTCCCCTTAAATGATGATGACTTATTACTTTCTCATCGTGGGTGATGTGTTTTATGGAGACAATAATAATTTCACAAAGCGGAGTGATCTTGTAGTTTCTCGACGTGTTTAAATGAGGGCAACCCTAGGCAGGGATGCCAGATAGTGTCTCAGTAATACTGGTACAGAGGTCACTGAAAGTTGGTATTTCAGCAAGTTTCACTAAAAAAGATGGTACACGCTATAAAAAATACAATTTCAGTACCTACACAATTTTTCCGGCGACCTTTTTTTTTAGGTCCCAAAAGAAAAATTTGTAACCAGTACCGCTACTTAATCTATGGCGTTCAGTGATATTAAAAACTAGCTTTTGCCCACGGCTTCGCCCGCGTTATTAAGTTTTTCCGGGCTAAAAGTACATAAAAACCTTCCCGTTGAATCACTCTATGACTATGACGTTGATACAACTCTTAACAAATAATGCATTAATTTCGACCAAATTTGATTACCATAAAAACGCTTCTAGTGAATTAATCTTAAAAGATAGACATATACTGTCGCGGACTTTTTTTAGATCATTTCAAGAGGAATAATTTTTTCGTAGATATATTTTTGGTATCTTGAACCGTTTTCGCAGTGCACGCAATGGAAGCCTTCAAGGATGAATAATTTTCCCCGTTTTCTTTCACATTTTCCATAATTTCTTCGCTCCTAATAGTTGCATCGTGATGTTATATAGCCTATAGCCTTCTTCGATAAATGGGCTATTCAACACAAAAAGATTTTTTCAATTCGAACCAGTAGTTCCTGAGATTAGCGTGTTCAAACAAACAAACAAACAAACTCTTCGGCTTTATAATATTAGTATAGATAAAAAATATTATTAGTCAATTATTACAATAACCAATGATGGAATTATGCAACAAAAATTGATACATTCTTAGATACAAGAAAAAAAAATATTAATTTTGTCATTGATGTTGAAAGTTGGTACTTTTACGTACCAACACAGGTTTTAGTTGGTACATGGTTCAAGACCCTGAAAAATGGTACATGTACCACTAAATTGGTACGTCTGGCATCACTGACACTAGGCAGTAGACACATAGACAATCTAGACATCAGAATAAGGACTATAAGCAATTTGACATTTTAAGAAGAGTGACCAGATTTAGCAGAATTCTGCGATTTTAGCATCATTAGGTCCTTTTAATTTTGGGCTTACCGGATTGTGTCACAAAATTAAAAAAAGTTACTGTTTTTAGTAGAATCTTATAAACCCTAGCAGAAAAGTAGGAAATTTTAGACATTAAAAAAATAAGAGACCTTTATGGGGCAGATAACCTTTAAAATATACTATGCATATACGTAGACTTGGGACCAAGAAAAAAAAGGTCGCGGGATAAATGGGGCGCGAAACTAAATTGCATCCTTTAAAAAAATTATCGACACCCCCCCCCTCGTCTCACGCGACGCTAGCGAGGACATTCCGGGAATTTAACAACACTGACGCAGGGAATTGGGAAATTTTTATCGGCAGCACTGGGTATAGCAGAACTTTCGCATTATAACAAAACAAGCTTTTGCCCGCGGCTCCGCCCGCGTTAAAAAGTTTTTCCGGGATAAAAGTCCCGCTTTATGTTTTCTCGGGATAAAAAGTAGCCTATGTGTTAATCCAGGATATGATGTACCCGTGTGCCAAATTTCATCGAAATCCGTTCAGTAGTTTTTGCGTGAAAGAGGAACAAACATCCATACATCCATACATTCTTACAAACTTTCGCCTTTATAATATTAGTAGGATGCTTTAGCAGAATTTTGCCGAGCATTTAGCATAATCATTAATTTAAATCTGGTCACCGTGATGTATTTTGAATTTGACCAGTGTTGCCAGCTTAATGAATTTCCCGCCATATCTTAACGGATTTGGATACCTTGAAGCGGGAAAAATTGATTCTAACGACTAACGCAATATTTAACGGGACAAAACCTGCCTTTAGCGAAATATGCGTTTTACATTTCTCAAATGTTTAGGAGGTAGGGGGGTTTACGTGACCTATTTGTTGAAAAGGCAGGTTATTTAGGCGGAAACAACCATGCTACGCACCCCCATGTGATAGCTATATTTACGCCCTTGTTCATAGAAGTTTTAGGGATATTATTGACGAGTTAAAATTTTAACGGATTTTTGACGGCAATATACAATGAAATTGACGGATTTTTGAAAATCTTGTTGGCAACACTGGTTTTGACAGTTATCAACGGAATTATAGCTGAAATCGGACGGGGAGTTTTGGCGGGAACGTAGAAGTGTCATGAGGTGCTCTTGTTTTAATTCATTATTTTGGTGATACTTAGTGTTATGTTGCATAATTATGGTGGTATATTATCCAATATAGTTCTATTAAAGTGCTCAAATGAAGTGAATTGAAATAACTGTGCCAATCAAGTGTTTTTTCGTTGCCGCCAAAACTCCTTGATAAAGTCTTGGTAAGGTAGCCACTGCTTTACTACGACATAGTACGTAGGAAAAAAAAAAAGTCAACCAAAAATATTACTTAAGACGAGGCTGTATGGGCTCGAACCCTTTGCCTTCCCTAAAGGGAAAATTATAAAAAAAAAAAAAAAAAAAAAATGAAATCGGACGGACATATTTTGGCGGACACGCGTACGTTGCAAAATTACGGATTATCTACAAATAAAACTAGATTTACTTCATAATTTACAACGACACATTTGAATTATCATCGATACGGTATGTTTGTTTTGTCATTAAACGTTATACAGACTATTTTACCTTGTCATTATGGTTTAAAAATCCAACATGTCGGTATTTTGTACAACCAATTTTGACTAATTTTACTTTATTTAGAAAAGCTTCTTCTTCTTCTAAAAAAGAAAACTGTATTTTCATCAATAATTTCACTATAAATCAATGAACTCAGTTGAGACTTCATGTTTAAGAAGGTGTTTGTACAAGTTTGAAAACGTGCGTTTTGAACAATAATTTTGATAAACCTTCCACAATTTGTTCAAAATATTCATAAACAATGTCTTAAACGTTAATTAACGACCTAAATATATTTTAAATGTACAGGATTAAATATTTTTATTTGTATAACTTGCGGGACTTTTATCCCGGAAAAACTCAATCACGCGGGCGGAGCCGCGGGCAAGAGCTAGTACTTAATATACACATTTTGCTTGTATTGCATTGATTATAATATTTGTTGTAATAATTGTACATAAAATATGTCTTATTTTTTACCTGACTATGTTTTAGTAAATCTATTTTTAAAATACTAACAATACATATGTGGTTATTATCTTCTCAAATATCAATGAAAAAAATATAATTAACCCGTCGAGCCCCACTTATATATATAGATGTGGAAACCCTATATACTCGGACGTCGATGTCCGACGTGGGGCTTGACGAGTCAAGAAACATGAACAAAACAAAAAAAAAACTATCAGATGACTGACTCCACTGAAGTGACATCAACTCCCACCGAGCTTCTTGGAGTTGGGAGACGTAACCTGGCAGTGAGGGACTACAATGCCGCCGCAGAAGCTCTCGCGAAGGCTTGTGAGATGCTGGCTAAAGAACATGGAGATACAGCCGATCAGTGTGCTGAGGCTTATCTTTGGTAATTGTCTCTAGCTAATAAGTTTTATAATCAAATACATGCTATTATATTGCGATATGAAGTGTAGATAATTTTGTTAAAGCATTTTTTAATATTTGTCAGCATTAATGTATTATTAGGATTTATTTCTGTATGTATTCTGTATTGTAGCTAGGGTAACGTTTCAGGTATGGTAAAGCTCTACTAGGTCTTTCGAGAGAAGAGAGTGGTGTCCTTGGTGATGGCATGCCAGGCTCGGGTAATGCTGATGAAGATGAAGAGGAAAATGAAGGTAACATCTAATTATTACAATCAATTGGTTACCGTACACTGCTGAACAAAGGCCCGCCCAAGTGAGCTCCAACCATCCTGGTCTTGAGCAGTCCGCATTCATCCGCTACCCACTGCCTCTTTCATCAGTCCATAATTACAATAAATTCATATAAAATTTAATAAAATAACCAATTGTTACTTCAATTTAAACCATTATGTTGGCACTATTCTGCATTTGTGAACAATCTATTGAATGATTGTCAAGCTGAGATATAGTTGTTAGAGTAATCAAGTAATTTTTTTTTAGAACAAGATGAAAATGCAGAAAATGAGGCGTCCGAACAGAATGGAGAATCGTCTAAAAATGAGAATGGTGTTGAGCAGAGTGAGGCAGAGTCCACTACGAAAGAGCCAGAGTCCACCACTAAAGACGAGGCAGCTGGTAGCAGCGGTGAAGCTATGGACCAGCCAGAGCCAGTGAGTCACCTAACTTAATTAAGCTAAAATATTTTTAGACCCTTTTTTGCAATTTACCACACATATATTTGTAACAGTCAAGTCTTTTGAATTGTTCATGTGGTTGTGTTGATATGGCAGAAAAAAGGTTGGTGCCGGTTTAAATATATTTTTGGGTTAGGCTTAAAATTTACAGCACTGTATTAAAGTAATGAGAGTGATAAAGCTAGATTGGAATTATTTAAATATCAGTTCAAGTAAAACATTGAATTTTTTTTGTGCAGAGTACCACCAATGGTGAAGCAAATGATGAATCAACCATGAATGTGGATGGTGATGAGGAGGTGGACAACTTGCAACTCGCCTGGGAGATGCTTGGTGAGTTTTGTGTATCATTTGGTGTCTTGAGAAATTATGAATTATTACATGAATTTATGCTTAGGAGATTGTTACCACAAGCAGTCTACAGATATCAAAGGATATGTATTTTTTTAAAATGAAGTACATTGGGGAGTCCCCAATAGGGATAGTAAAATACCATGTAACTTAGCATTGGTAAATACTCTAAGTGCAAAAATATGTTTGTTTCAGGTGAGAGTTACAAATGAAAGTCTCAATAACATTGATTTGATCAGTTACACAGAGTTCACTCATGCTAGTCCCAAAGTATTGTATTATCCTTGACGATGTACTCTTGCTATTTATGTCGATTGATGTCTGAGCTCGTGTAGACAAGGCTATTTTGACATTACGTTAACAAATGAAACCACTAAAATTATGCCACAAATCACCCACGAAAAACTAATATTTTCAACAAAAAACGCAATTATACTTTCCGGATTTTTTTTTTCATTTTGTAATTTAATGTGAATACAGCTTGTGCTTGAATCCATGTCTTACTGAAAGTGTGTTGTTGCTGCTGTGACGAATCCTCTTAAGAGTTGTTGCAATGGTATAAGGGTGTGTAGACCTAAAGTTACTTTTTATTGAGATTTATTTTGTTCGAAACTCCCATTCTCTATGGTTAAAATAACTTAACATAATGTGTTATTTTCAACTAAATAAGTATGTTGCTATTTTGTATGAATGCACACAATCCAAAATGTTTGAATTTCCCTTTTATAACACCATACCATCCATAATAGTCTATATTTTATGTTAAATGAAACTCAGTCATATCGGATCTTTAATAAGCACAAAGTTACAACAAAAAACATTTTTTAAAATTTTCAATTGACTGTCCTGTAAAATTTGCATTCTTGGGATTGTGTGGTTATTCATGAGAAGCAGCGATGTGGTTTCATTTATTAACACAATGTCAAAATGACCCTGTATGATATGTCGCACCTTTAGAACGAAAACGACACAATTAAAAAAAAATCTGAAAATGAGTTATCAACATAAAATGACTTAAAACTGGTCCTTTTTTGATAAAAATATAATAAAAAAAGGTTTGATATAACAGTTTGGTCCTTTCCCCGCTTGAATATGGTTGTGTTTGAGCTATTGATGTATTGAGAACTTCGTTTAAGTAATTTTATGACGATAACTCAATTTTCTGTCTTTTTGAATTGTGTCGGTTTTATCCTAAAGGTGCGATTTATTAGCACAAATAGCTTTTGCCCGCGGCTCCGCCCGCATTATAAAGTTTTTCCAGAATAAAAGTCCCGGTTTATATTTTCCCGGGATAAAAAGTAGCCTATGTGTTAATCCAGGACATGATCTTCCCGTGTGCCAAATTTCATCGAAATGCGTTCAGTAGTTTTTGCGTGAAAGAGGAACAAACATCCACACATCCATACATTATTACAAACTTTCGCCTTTATAATATTAGTAGGATTAGTAGGATTGAGAACTTCGTTTTAAGTCCTTTTATGCAGATAACTCAATTTTCTATCTTTTTGAATTGTGTCGTTTTCATCCTAAAGGTGTGATTTATTAACACAGTGTTAAAATGACCCTGTGTGTTGTGTGTTGGTGTAGACCTGGCGCGCAGCATCGTGTCCCGGCGCGTGCAGGAGGTGGGTGGTGGTGGTGGGGGTGCGACGGCGCGTGCGCTGCTCGCCGACGTGCACCTCGCGCTCGGGGAGGTGGCGCTCGAGAGCGAGACATACGACAAGGCTGTTGTGGACATGCGTGAGTGACACTTTGAGTTTGGGTTTTTATTCAAAGGACATGTGCAAAAATGGGCCTGAAAATCTAAACAAGACGGTGTATATACACACACACACACACACGCCTGTTATCCCCGAAGGGATAGGCAGAGGCGCAACTAGTGCACCCACTTTTCGCCGTTGATCCGTCCCATGATGTGATAGGGGGCGAGCCTATCGCCATATCGGGCACAAATTCCAGATTCCGGGCTGATACTGAATAGAAAAACTCAATATCACTTTGCCCGACCCGGGAATCGAACCCGAGAACGCAGCTTTGCAGTCGTACTTCATCGTTTTTTGGATTGTGATTGTCTTATTGTATCTAGCTTATATATGTAATATTGTTCTGTTTGTTTCCTAAATACAACACCCATACAACAAGCGTACATCTCCTTTCATATTGCCGAGAGCTGCGGAAACAGATACCCTACTTGTATTCTTTTTGATTTCACACTGGAGTTTTAGCCGTATTTACATTAGTATTATTATTGTATCATTATATCAGTATTGTTTTATATTATATCATTGTTTTATAATTTATAGCATACATATTATGTGAAAAATCATTAAAAAAAATTGTTTACAGAAAGCTGCTTGGACCTCCAGAAAGAATTATATCGCAGTGACGACAGGCGCATTGCGGAAACACATTATCAAATCGGTACGACGCTGGTTACTTTTTAATATTAACCTGTCAAGCCCCACTTATATATATAGATGTATGGGGAAACCCTATATATGTGGATGCCGGCGTCCGTCGCAGGGCTTGACGAGTCAAAAAATCCAAGTAATGGTATTAATTATTAAATTACTCATTAGTATTTATTAATCAAAAAATTTTTTGACACTTATTAAAGAAAGCATGTTTTCTTGTATTCATATTGTAATTTCTTTACAGGATTAGCCAACTCGCTGGCATCAAATTTCGAAGATGCCATAACCCACTTCAAGAATGCCGCCAACATCTTGGAGACAAGGATCAAGATCCTGGAAAATCCCACCGCAGCCAACGAAGACGCGACCGTCAAGAAATTCAAATCATCCGATCCGTTCTATTCCATCGAAGCAGAGGTTAAGGAATTGAAGGAACTCCTGCCAGAAATCCAGGAGAAAATCCAGGACATGATGGATTACAAAGCGGAGGTAAGGCCCTGTGATTGCATTGAGGAGAC
This sequence comes from Lapara coniferarum, assembly GCA_949316025.1. Lineage (NCBI taxonomy): Eukaryota > Metazoa > Arthropoda > Insecta > Lepidoptera > Sphingidae > Lapara > Lapara coniferarum. The sequence goes on along the minus strand of OX438920.1, from coordinate 35,336,262 downwards.
CAGGAAAATGTTGAGGGCTATGATATTGAAAGAGCAAAATAAGTGTTTTGTTGACTGTCAGTCTTAAGTTACTCGGTAGAGTGTCTCGGGATCATTGCTGTTGTATAAAACGGCTAGTGTTTTTTTTTTTGTTGTCTTGAAATTGGGCATTGGAGATGAATGTAGTCAGCAGCATGTTTGACTTACTTCTTCCTTCATTTATCAAACAACTAGTCTGCTAGAATGTTAAAAAGTTGTAAATTAAGCATTAAAATCTCGTGAAAACGAGTTTGAGTCAAATAACAGACGTGAAGTACTGTATTAAGACGTAAATTAGTATTACAGTGCAGAGGTATATCAGATATAGCGTGATAACCCACTATGCGTTTACCCTTGCTCATAGCAATGTTTTACATTTCGTAATCAATTTTAATGCTGTTTTTAGATGTGAGTAAACACCCATATGTTATCTTTACAGTCATGCCTGCATAATAGTAGTAACCAAATGTCACAAAAATAATGAATACCAGAGATGTTGCTTAATAATAAGTGACTTATAATCCCAGTGAAACCATACCTAGTTAAATCTTTTATCTCTACATCTAGTATTTCTTTAAGTAATGATCCCGAGAGTACTGAATTTTACATTCCATATACTCATAATTTTAAACTCTACAGTTTAATACTCATAATATAATACATGTAATCGTTAATCTCAATTTTAGTAGTAGCTGCCGAACATATATTTAGAATGTATCTAAAGTTTTAAGAATAAGTGCCAAATTTCAAACTTGCCAAAATTGTGATATTATCTTTGACTGCCACGCCAGTATTATTTTAAAATTTGGATAATTAATGTAAGTGCCTTAATTGCTACTTTTGGAAGACTGATTTTTGTATAATGTGATGGTAATGTTAATTTGGATTGTGATTTGTTGGGCAAAAAGTACATTTCATCATTGTGTAATTAATTTTATAATGTTAGATGTAAGTGTTATTACCACAAGGCCATTTCTGTACTGCGTTTCATGCTTATTTTAAATAAAATTGCTCAAAATTGAAAACTGTTGTATCATTTCAGATCAGTTGAACTCAATACATTAATGGCCATGTGGTTTTGTTGTTTATTTAAGTGTAGTTTTTCATGGCCATTGATGTAATCCATGAGTTATGTTTTCTATTTCACACTGATGATACTGAATAGAAGAGGCGTAAAAGAAATAAATGGGTCACCTTATGGCACTGCCTCGGTGGCGTAGTTGTATTATGGTACGACTGCAATGCTGAGGTCTCGAGTTCGATCCCCGAGTCGGGCAGTGATATTGAGTTTTTCTATTCAGTATCAGCTCGGAGTCTGGATTTGTGCCCGATATGGCGATAGGCTCGCCACCTATCACATCATGGGACGGAATAATGGCGAAAAGTGGGTGCACTAGTTGCGCATCTGCCTACCCCTTCGGCGATAAAAGGCGTGAGTGTATATGTATGTCACCTCATGGTGACATCAACGAAGTCTATGTTTAAATGGAAGTAAATTGTAACATGAGATATCAAATTCTTTATGGTGAACGTTACGAGTGTCCATGAACAGTAGCACAACTACAAAGTTGCAGCAAAAATGGTACTGAACTGTACTCATCGCTAAGAAATACAGTAATTACATTGGAATGCCCTTCGAAGCGAAACATAGTACAGTACCCCGAGTAATAGTTTCGTAATTTTTTTTAATGCATGGAATGATGACTCGAGCATGCCGTTCGCCTGATGGTAAGCGATACGACCGCTAATAAACAGTAGAAACACCATCCAGCACCTTGAGTTACAAAGTACTGAGTGCATTCCACTGCGCTTGTCATCCTGAGGCATAAGAATCAGATGTTAAGTCTTACACTGGCTAAAATGTCCTTCAAACCGAAACAGAACTGTTTATGCATACTGCTGCTTGGTGGTAGAAATAGACATTGCGGTGGTACCCACCCAAACGGACTCTTACATATGAGAGACCTACCAGCACTATATACTTTGTATGAACATCGGCCCATTAGCGTATTTTGAACTAAAATACCATAGTATAAATATTGCGCGTGGTCAACGTCCAATAGTACCTAAACGTGTAAACATGTTAACGGGAAACAATTTATGCGCATCGACAGTACTAATCTGTTTTTGAGGTATAGTAACAAAGAACAACAAATACGAATTTGATTGTCAAATACGTAAACGATAACTTACTCGATAGGAATACTGGATATAAATAACTGCTTGTACTACAGTAATTTTAGCGGTAGGAATATCGAGACAAAATCTCATATGAGATTACTGCCACTCATAGTCCATTCTCAACGGACAATGTAATTGTGGCTGCAAAAATCTTCGTGTTACAAATAAATTCAGATACAACTGATAGATCTGGGTGAGTACCACCGCAATGTCTATTACTACCGCCAAGCAGCAGTGTGCATGTACTACTATGTTTCTGTTTGAAGGGCATTGTAGCCAGTGTAACTACAGGACATAATGAGACTTAACATCTTATGTCTCACGATGACGAGCGCAGTGGAATGCCACACAGTAATTTGTAACTCAAGGTGCTGGATGGTGTTTCTATTGTTTACGGGTGGTCGTATCGCTTACCATCAGGCAAACGGCTTGCACGTCTCGTCATTCAATGCCATAAAAAAACAACTAATCTAACAAATCTTTACAGACAATAAAACGAGTGCGCGAAACTCTATGCCCGTCAAACGGCGAGAGTTCAAGCCACAATGGCGCGGGGCCTTCCTCTTCGGAGCCGAAACCGGCCGCGTCCGACATCTCGCATCTCATCAAGAGGAAACGGAAGGCGGATGAGGAAGAAGCATCGCCTGCCAAGAGGGTTAACACGTGAACAACAACCGCTATGGGTCCTTATGTGAACGAATGACAATAGTTGAATGCGTTCCTTTTTCAATAATAGTTTGTCTAATTGACGGTTGAGAGAGACAGCTCTATGGCTAAAAAAATTATTTTTTTTATTTTAAAAATAGAACTCTTGACTTCGAAATATGTATCTGCGTCTTAGAGCATTCATTTAACAAGGAGATGGAATGGCCAGGCGATCCCTTCGTTGGTCGTAAATGCGCAGCTGGTTATAATTTTTTATTAAAACCTATGTGACTTGCGATCGCTGTCATTACATTCTACGATAGCGACATTAAGCGGTGCTCCACAGACATTGTGATTTTTGCTGTGTTATTGTGTAAAAGCGACTTTATATTCAGCCCGGCACGTGTGGATTTTTTTGTTAAATGTGTGCTATCCATGTCTACCCCGCCCCCCGCATTATTGTCATATCGTGTCCATTGGTTAAATAGTCTAAGTCTAATATCTGTGTGCTTGGAATGTTACAAAAAACACTGACACGACTCGGTTTCATTTTATTGGGATTGGTTGAGAGACTACCACGTGACTGACGTATTGGTCTCTCGATCAATCACAAACATCGAAATTAACGACTCAAGTGTTCCGCTTTTTTGCGACATTCTAAGGACAGGGTTGGTCCCATGAGAATGGTTTTCACGAGATAAATTATTTTATTAAATCAGGAAAAAGTTTACTGAAAACATTTTCATACTTCTGAGGAAAAAACAATAATGTAGCACACACATACTGCGCGTTATACAGTGATAAATTGATATATTTCAAAGCGGACATTTCATGGACAATACTATTATGGGAAAAGCTGCTTTCGTTATTTCAAAAATACGTTATTAAACTCAAACCATGTTGTTAAGAATATCTCGTTAGGATCCAGTATTGACGCGGTGTAATGTACAAAATTGAAATGTTTTCCGTACTAAAGATTTTAATGCATAGACGAAATATGTACGAATGGATGTTTGTGTGCTCATTTCGGTTTCAGTGACTTATTAGTTATTTGTAGGTTATTACGAAATTATTTGTCATCTAGAATATAAGTAAGGCAACCAAGGACTCAAGTAGTTGGGTGGTAACCTAACACTTACTGCCATCTGGTCCAGAGACAATAGCCAAATAAAGATTTTTTCTTTCTTTAATTCTCACAAAGTAGCAGTGGTCTTGGACGACAACATGTGAAATCGGTAGAGTTGCCAAGTAAAATCGGTATATTTGGACCAAAAATCGATATACGCAAAAAAAAACAAGGAATATTCAATAAAGTCTCTTTATTCTAAAGTCTACGGACTAAAAGTTCTGCCCTCCGCTGCCCAAAACAGTAACATATTGGCCAAGGAATCGTAAAATATAAAAGAAAAACGGTTAACTTCGAATTGTTGAAAATCGGTAAAGAAATCGGGAGAATCTTCTGGCTTTCTAAAAATCATAGAAAAATCATGTCGTTTCGGTAGGACAGACCCAATATCGGTATAAATACCGAAAAATCGGTTGGTCCGAGACCACTGCAAAGTAGATATTTGTCTATCGGGTATATGTCGAAAACACGGTAGGTGTCGAATAAAAATCCTAAAATTCATCTTGTTCAACACATGTAAGACGTTTCCCTATTCTCAAATTTATTATGTCTCGATTAATATGTGAATTTATATTAAGTCGATATCGAAATGTCCTCTGTGAGAATTAAACCCCTGGTCAATATATTAGCTCCGCTCATTATTAGGTGCACATTTAATGTTATTATTTTTATCATTATAATGTATACAAAGGTCATGAACACCGTTTGTACAAATAATTTCGAAGTAATCATTTGGATCTGTTATTACTTAAAGTTATTATAAAGACGATCTTATTACGGTAACATTTTCCATTGTCAAAATTATTTTAATTTATTTTTTGTGTTAATCGTAACTAACGAAATTTCTGTAAGTATGTTTTTGTTGTTGACAGTTCATCACATCCGCCATTATTTCCCTTTCTTATAAGCCATTGATAAGTAAACTTAATCTATTTTGAACTTAGTAGTTATAGAAACGTCTTAAGTGTACTGTTGATTTTGTATTATATCCAATATTGTCTTCATATAGCTTTTGAAGTTAAATAATAAGCGACAGACTGAAATTAGCCCTAATAAGTAGATACATATATGCCTTTGATTAATTATATGTCTAGATAGATACCGAATCTTTCAAACGCGTCGAAAAAATAGAAGTGAATTGTTTACCTTCAAATGAATTCCCTACGGAAATTACGCTTCGAGCTGTCACGGCGTTCGCTCACGTTATTACGCGGTTTTAAATTGTGTAAAAATGTTGGTTTGTGTCTTTAACCTGTCGAGCGTTCACAAACTACAAAGGTCGATCTAAAACATCGCATAATGTCACCTATCACCGGTAAGTTACTTGCAAAATAAGCACGTTGACATATTGCGTTAAATACATTAACCCCTCGGCTACCGACACGAGTACAATTTATTTTTGGGTTGCTAGTTTATAAACCAGCGTTTCTTAAAAAATGGAATAAAATGGATCTATAATAAATATTTTTTGACTACACGGTCAATATGTTATTTTCGACGGTAAAACTACAAACTGAATATTTTTGTTGTTTCTAAATAACTCTTCATCAAAATAATTATTTCCAGATACAGTAAATAGACACAGACCCAAAATTCTCAAGTAGAATGGAGTCAAAAAACTCTCTGGGACATTTCCCAAATATATGGACGTCCATGTCCCGAAGGTGTATTTGCTGTATCGGGTAATAATTCTTCGTCCATAGATTTGGGAAATGTCCTGAAGTGTTTTTTTTTTAAATCAAAAATTTAAATCAACGATTCGGTATTTCTGTATGTCAAATTGTTGTGGAAACAAAATGAGAATGATGTCAGTAACAGCCCGGAGTCTGGAATTTTTGCCCGATAGGCAATAGGCTCGCCCCCTATCACATCATGGGACGGAATACGCACGGCGACAAGCGGGTGCACTAGTTGCGCCTCTGCCTACCCCTTAGGGATAAAAGGCGTGAGTATGCGTTATAAATATAACCTCCCCTTTTTAATAGGAACCATGTAATAACTCGTATCATTATTTCACACAAGGATAAGCACAATGATGTAGCGATAGCGTATGACACAGATGTCACGCTTACTAGCTTAAGCAAAGTAAGCCTGTTTCATTACAGCGTGTCGCTCTATCTAGACATATAACTAATCAAAGATATATGCAATAAGATCGTATAAAAGTTATGTGATTAGTCCTTCATTCATCAAGATTTATTGTAGATGGGCCAGAGGTTTGTGGCCAACCATTAATCGAAAACTTTTTAAATTTAAATATTAAACTGTTTTCCTATTCAACTATAATAGAAATATAGTGATTAAAGATTAAGCAGGTCAAACATGATCTAAGTCTCCGTGCATAAATACGGAATGTATGATAACTATTTGCCTAAATGATTTAAATAAAGGTAATTATTCAAATATTTTTGTGGTTGGTCACTAATATAATTTTACTTACATTCTGTAATATCGTGAAGTAACAAAATCATCAAAGTTGTATGATTTAATGCAAGATTCAGGACAGCATACTGAGTGTCTTTAAAAGGGTGTATTTTACTCTAATCTAAAATTAATTTTCCTTTTCAGAAGTAAGTTTCGTGTTGTTATTTTGATTTTATGTTTATTTGACTAAGTACATATTCAGAAAAATATGTTTTAATCGAACTTAAATTGATTATGCTTTTATAAGTGTTTAAATAATCATTATCAGATTCAACAGAAACGTACAATTAGATAAATCAATTAACGCAGATAAATGTTAGAACATACACAAATGTTCATCGATTGCGTCATAGTTAAGAGGATTTAAATAAGTTAATACTGTTAGATTATATTGTTAATTTATGTAAGTAATCGTATTTCAATCTTCAACTTTTAATAAAAAGTAATTTTCGTATTCATAGCGTTTTTGTCTCCCCCCATCAGTGTTTACTATCGTGCGTGCCAAATAACATTCCAAAAGAAGGCATTTGATAAGGGGATCTGGGGGGTGGGGGGGGGGGGGTCATGTCCCCAATGACCCATGGGCTGGCTCTACGTGACTATTGATAATTTTCTATAATCGATTTAGAGTCCGGATCCGCCCTTGTGTGTTAAGGGGGCGTCTATAAATTACGTGAGGTGTTTTTTTTTAAATGTTCTGTGTGCCAAATTTCATCGAAATCCGTTGAGTAGTTTTTGCGTGAAAGAGTAACAAACATCCATACATCTAAACATCCAAACATCCATACATTCTTACAAACTTTCGCCTTTATAATATTAGTAGGATTATGTGTAAGTATATGCTCAGTATTATTTAATCTATCTATATTATACACACACACTCTCACGCCATTTATCCCTGAAGAGGTAGGCAGAAGCGCAAGTAGTGCACCTACTTTTTGCCGTGCGTATTCCGTTCCATGATGCGATAGAGGGCGAGCTTTTCGCCATATTGGGCACAAATTCTAGACTCCGGGCTGATACTGAAGAGAAAAACATAATGTCACTGCCCGATCCGGGGAACGAACGCAATGGAGGTATGGGTGAAGGTGGTATGTCTATGTTTTAGACTTCGTCATGATTTAAGTTTTCCATAATAATTATCCATAATAATTAAAAGCCGGTTTTCTCAGATAAACGTAATATATTTCGTCTGAACAATAATACAGAGTAATAACAACGTTCTGTTGAGCTAGCCACCTAAACTTCGAATGCCCTGAAGCGTTTCCGTAGTATTATAATGCTCTTTGCTGAAGCGCGTCTGCGCTCTCATTATAAAGGTTCGCTCCCCTCTACATAATTTCATACTACTCGATTCATTGAAATCAAAAGCGATACAATATTCATAAATAAAAATAGTCAAATCAACAACTTATTTTACAAATTCAAATTAATCTGCAACATTGTGTATTTACACTACGTTTAGAAATAAGTAGTTCATTTTTAAATCTCACTATGCAATGTTGAAATACTGGTAATCAACCAGCATCCTATTTTATAGTATTTTAGTCACTCCGACATAATTCGCACCTTTAGGATGAAAGCGACACAATTCAAAAAGATAGAAAATTGACTTATCGTCATAAAATTACTTAAAACGAAGTTCTCAATACAATAATAGTTTAAACACAGCCATATTCGAGCAGGAAAAGAACAAAACTGTTATATCGGTCCCTTTTTTTATAATATTTTTATAAATAAGGGACTAGTTTTTAGTCATTTAAATATGACAACTCAATTTTTTTTTTAATTGTGTCGTTTTCGTTCTAAAGGTGCGAATTATGTATGGAGTTCAAAACGGCTGAGCGAGCGATTTTAAATAAATTTCTAGGTCATCTGATTAGCCTAGCAGGTGATCCTGTGAGGCTTGGTAGCGATCACATCAACGTTTTTTTTGCGTTTTAGAAATTTTATGTTATCATCAACATCTCACTAAGTAATATATAATTTGTCCTACATACGGGCCGCTAGCTACTAAATAAAATTTACAAAAAAAATTAACGTAATTCCGTTTATTTAATAAATAACAAACAACTTTTGCAAATACATCCGGTTGAGGCACGTCAGATCTTGACCACGGCCTTGCCGACGTTTTCGCCCGATAACATTCCAACAAACGCGTCATAAATGTTATCAAAACCTTCTGTGACATGTTCTCGTACTATCAACTTCCCACTAGTGATCCAGTTTGTCAGATCGTTAAACGCTTCCGGCCATCGGTTCATCCACTGGTACACCATAAACCCTTCTATTTTCAATTGCTTGGTAACAACAGCTACTTGTATAACGGGTGCTTTTGGCAACTGATCGTCGTTGTACGAGCTGATACTCCCGCACACGGAGACCCTTCCAAAATCATTCATCTGGTAAATTATGGCACTGCTTATTTCTCCCCCGACGTTGTCGAAATAGCAGTCGACTCCATTTGGTGCCGCTTCTTTGAGCGCAGTGCTGATATCTGTTGTTTTGTAGTTTAGCGCCTTGTCGAAGCCCAGCTCTTTTTCAAGCCATCGCACTTTGTCGTCTGAGCCTGCGATACCTATTACCTTGCAACCTTTAATCTTAGCTATTTGGCCAACAATGGATCCCACAGCACCAGCCGCTCCCGTGATGACTACCGTTTCACCAGCCTGAGGCTTGCAGATTTCCAAAAAACCGAAGTAAGCGGTCGCTCCTGGCATGCCAACAGCACCGACGCCGAGTGAAGCTGAAAGATTCTTCAGATTAGGCAGTTTGTAGACGCGGTCCACCTCCACGGGGCCCTGTTCATTAGTATTAATTACGCAGTAATCACACCAGCCCTTGTGGGACACGACCTTTGAACCGACAGGAAACTTGGGGTTTCTGGTATCTTGAACCGTGCCTATTTGGTATCCGAATTGGTCGTATGGCGTCCTGTACTTAAAATTGTATGCACGTTGATAAGGATCGACACTTATCCATTCAACCTTCACAAGGATCTCTCCATTTTGGATCGGTGGCAATTTGTATTCCACAATATCAAAGTCTTCGCGCTTCGGCATTCCCCGAAACGTATTTTTAACAACATATTTACGCGCTTCCACCATGTTTATCCGCCACCGAATTGTAACTGACACGTACGAGTTTGATAAAAACGAATAAAATGTGATATCGCGTGGTTTTATCTATTAAGTACTACATAGTGAGTAAATAAATTATCAAAAATACATCTAGTTCAAATAAGCCAAAGAGCTATAATTGATAGAATCAATAATTTCGCAATTGTTTTTTAATATAGATACGTAAGATAGCTGTACCTATAATGTATTAATCATTCTTAAACATTCATTATCAACCTCTGTTATCAATTTTTTTTATGGGATTTACTGACGAGACGAGCATGCCGTTCGCCTGATGGTAAGCGATACGACCACCCATAAACAGTAGCAACACCATTCAGCACCTTGAGTTACAAAGCGTTCGTCATCCTGAGACATAAGATGTTAAGTCTTATTATGTTCAGTAGTTACACTGGCTATAATGTCCTTCTAACCGAAACACAACAGTGCATGATGCACACTGCTGTTTGGCGGTAGAAATAGACATTGCGGTGGTAGGTAACCACCCAGACGGACTCTTACCTATGAGAGACCTACCACCAGTACAATACATTAATAATATATATTTCACAAGAGCATTCAATAAAAATCTTCAGGAAAATCCAAATCCAAAAGCGACCGGTTTACAAGTAGCCAAGTTGTTGCCAAGCAATTGAAAATAGAAGAGTTTTTAGTGTATCAATGGATAAACCGCTTCTGAGAAAGTTCTGAGAAAGTTCTGAGAAAGACTGCCTCGGTGGCGTAGTTGTATTACAGTACGACTGCAAAGCTGAGGTCTCGGGTTCGATCCCCGGGTCGGGCAAAGTGATATTGAGTTTTTCTATTCAGTATCAGCCCGGAGTCTGGAATTTGTGCCCTATATGGCGATAGGCTCGCCCCCTATCACATCATGGGACGGAAAAACGGCGAAAAGTGGGTGCACTAGTTGTGCCTCTGCCTACCCCTTCGGGGATAAGAGGCGTGAGTGTGTTGTGTGTGTGAGAAAGTTCTTACACTGTTGTTTCATAGTACCCACATCTTTATATTTCGGCTAAATAAATCGTAAAGTATTATATAATCGCACGTTTAGAACGAAAACGTCACAATTAAAAAAATAGAAAATTGAGTTGTTATTTTTAAATGACCAAAAACTAGTCCTTTATTTATAAAAATATTAAAAATGGACCGATGTATCAGTTTTGTTCTTTTCCTGCTTGAATAGGGCTGTGTTTGAACTTTTATTTTATTGAGAACTTCGTTTTAAGTAATTTTATGACGATAACTCAATTTTCTAGCTTTTTGAATTGTGTCGTTTTCATCCTAAAGTTGCGATATGTTCACGTATAGTAGGTACCTATACAAGGTTAACATTAACCTCCATTCATTGATCTTCATCATGTACACCTAGGTACTTAAAAAACTGTTTCTAGAAATTAGGTATTATTAATATGTCTATTCTATTCACGGAGTGAAGATAAGACTCCTATTCATAGAATATTATGTATCTGCTACGTACAATATTCTATTCTGCCTACTTTTTTATTAATATAAAACATCATAAGCTATTTTATGATCTTCGAGACGTAGCTTAGATAATTATAATACCTCATTTAGACTTTTGGCGAATTATATAATTATTATTAGCTGAACAACTTAACGAATAACTATGACTATGAATTATGAGTAACGTCTTCTTCTGTCCTCCGTGGTAACGAATAACCCCGAATAAGCTGTAGGGTAAATTATAGGGTATTGTCCTACGTAGAAATGATATTCAGAGACGGATTCAAGTTGATGTATTAGACCGGTACAGAGTATGCGAGTGAATATGAATACAGTTTGTGAAAAAGTAAAATGAAATGCGTAAAGCTTATATATAAATACACAAGTTTATTGTAGATTGTGGTGGGACTGCCAGTGAACCTCTTAGGTGACTCGTATGTTGAGTACTGCATTGATTGCAAGCTCTTAAATTTTCCACGGCCGGCGTCTGCATTGTGGAATGTAAACTAATATATTAATTGTTGAATGTTTCCGTTTCCAAGTGGTGTGGTGACGCCACAAAGTTATTTACACATTCGAATTTGTGACTGCTCGGTAAGTAGCTAAATCTATGGTAAGGCAATATATTGTTTCAAAAAGGAAATTCTGAAAATATACTTGCCCTTCCAACGCGTGTTGAACAATTACGCCAAACGCATAATTGTACTTGCTCTAAGCTCTTTGCTAAGCACTAATTGCTAGCAGTAATAAAAACAAAGAGCATTATAATACTACGGAAAAATAAAAATAAATAAAATATAAAAATTCGTGAATGTCAGCATGACAAGTATTTCGAAAATTGATAAATTTTTGTTACGCTATTCTGTACAAGAAAATACGATATTTGTTTGACCAATAAAATAAGTCTTAGATATGGCTAGCGGAGATACTTCTGGTGCACCGAAACACTTAACTTACGCGAAATCAGACCTACCTGTGATTGGGGCCATGATCGACTTCATAGAAACCAGTTTCCGATATATAAAGCAGAAGACTTTTGTTCAAGCTGAGAAACTAAATGCCAAGTCTTCGAGAGCCACATTATCAGCCACTTTCATGACTGCGGTATGCCTGATGTTGGGGTTTGTTAGTAACGTGAAATTCGAAGTGGTGACTTATGATGAAGAGCCTTTGGCTAATGACCTGCATTTCATGCTGATGAGCAAAGATGATAAACTGTATATCGATGATATTGATGTTAACCGTTAGTAATTTAACTAAGTACATGTATTTTGCTTCTGCGTTTCAACAAACTATTACTGCCTTCCATTTTCAGGTGTCATGTGGTGTATAGAGGCTTCAGATGTGCTTTGCTTGCTTATCAGTTGCCTACTAATTTGGAACTCTTCGAATGTTGTATGTACTTACCTTCTTTTAAATATTGATATATTGTTAAGTAAACAAATTCGACAGCGCGTGACCATACTGCCATTACTTGATTATACCTATAGGTAACAAAGAAGCATGTGAATCAGCTTTGCCTATAATTTTTTCGTGGGCGTTTTAAGTGTAGAATTGCAAAATGCACATAAATTAACTGGGATTTATAATTATCTATTTTAATTAAATAATAGTTTTGTGTTAGATAAGGGAACATAAGTAGCCAACACGTCATTATCGAATTGGAATAGGCTACTGCCTACCGTTGCGTTTGCACTTTCTTGCCTAATTAGTGGGTAGTTGCTATTAACGTTCTGTAATTAGGCAGAAAATAGATTCCATCAGACATGTTATGTTAAAGAGACACACGGTTTTAAGTAGTCGAACCTGGAAAAAAAATATGACAGATATTTTTGAGGATATTTTAGAAACGTCAAGTCTTTGGTTTATCATATTCCTTGATCTTATACTGAGTAGCCAAAATTTGGAGGAGCCAGTTTATGGTAAACAATGATACAAGGGGACGAATATTGCACAATAAGAGTGTTGCAGAAGTAGGATTCTAATCGGAGACAATCCCAGTTCACAGTCGTCTGTCAACAATACATGCTACCACTATATCAAAGACACAGCAACGTATAAAGTAACTCAAGGAAATCTGTATAAATAAAAATCAATTGCCGCATTGTAAGAGTACCTATTCAAAATCGATACATGTGCATGCATTTAAACGCAATGGACAGATCCAATGTCAGAATTGAAAATAGGGGTACCTATTGTGAATTATGCCCAAATAGCGATTTTGGAGCCAATTAGCCTTAAAAAAATTAAATTCAAAATGGCGGCCAATTTTTTTAATGCAACATTATACTGTGTCTTTTGTGAAAAAGGGAACACCCAGATATCGATTCGGAAATCAATTAGGCAAACAAGGAATGCCAAAATGTCTATTTTTCAATTCTATATTTAGATCTGTTATCTTGTGTAGATAACAGATCTAAATAATTAGGCAGTAGAACCATTGTGTTTGTAAATTTGAAGAAATGTGATGTCTCTCTGTTTTTCTGTTTGTTTGTTACTGCACATCTCCGAAACTACTGAATGGATTTCGATGAAATTTAGCACACGGGTAGATCATAATCTGGATTAACACATAGGCATTTTTATGCCGGGAAAGTATAAAGCGGGACTTTTATCCCGGAAATACATTTTCATGCGGGTCAGGCCGCGAGCAAAAGTTATTTTGTAATAACACCGTAATACAACTATATTACCGAGACAATAATTGACATACCTAATATTTTGACAACTAAGCCTAATACCGTTTCACTAGGCCTTCCGCCATCTTGTTATAGTATAACGTTCTCAACGCTCAAGGGCATTTGCGGCCCTTAGTCTTAATAATCGTCATATAAAAATACTCTATCGCCTCATTTTACATTCAACTTGACTTATACTAGTCAATTGCTCTTAGTATCTCATTTTATACCTGTACTAGTATTGCTCGCGGCTCCGCCCGCGTGAAAGTTTTTCCGGGATAAAAATATTTTCCCAGGATAAAAAGTAGCCTATAGCACTCAAAAGCACCTTTAATACAAGCTTCTATTAATGAAATAATTTTCAAAATCGGTTCTGAAACTACTTGCAGAGATTAGCGCGTTCAAACAAACAAGCAAACAAATTCTTCAGCTTTATATCAGTATAGATAAGTGCACGTTATCTGAATAATTCCCAGAGGTCACCACTGAGCGAGTATCTATTCCTGCCGTGGCTGGGAATGACACTGCGCGGACTGTTTCTGCGCCAGGCGCCGACTGCTGGAGCCTTACTGTACACCACAGCGGTGGTCAGCGGTGAAATCAACCCATTGTTTTTGACAGCATTCTCTTTTCTCTTTTGTAAGTGGTTTGATTTTGTAATTCAAGATTAAAGCTCTAATTTTTAATTAATACAACCCCTTGATGCCTTCTGTGACCTGATGACTTCAAGAAAGAAAACAAAAATTATCCACTTACTACGCAAAACACCTTGTTTAATGTTTTGTTATTATTGAGTTTTTGCAAGGTCATGATTAGGACTTCTAATATAGGAGCCTATCTTCAATCTCGGTATTTGCGGGACCGAAAATTTTCAATCTCCTGCGGGATCCCGGTATTTGCGGGATGTGTTTACATCTGACTAATAGATCATAATATGTAGAGCTTGTCGTTCAATATCTTCAAGTCAGTTGCGACCACAATAGTGAGTCGTAAACACTGTTACATTATCGATTTAATAAATATTATAATCGCCCCTTGCACAAAACAGTGGTGTTATAAAAATGAAGTGACTTTGGGTTTTCAGAAAAATAGCATTAGGTACATTTCATATTTGTCAATAAATTTACTTATGTAATCAATTCATTCTTAAACAGAATATCGAAATTCATCTTATACCAGTCATTATGTACCATCTAACGTTTCAGGGTTACGAGTGCAGTGGAGTGCTTCTATTTCTGTTTATGGGTCATATCGCTTACCATCAGGCGAGCGGCGTACTCGTCTCTCCATCAAATAGGAATTTATATATACTTAGATATAAAATGTAAATAAATCATTTTTGTCAGTGCTAGAAGCGCGGATGTGGTTGGAGGTGGCTCGTCTGGTACATTCGCGCTGGGACCGTCGCGACCACGTGGACTCGAGCCAGGATTCGCAGTACCAACTCGAGACTCTGTGGAGCAACGACGATGTGCAGAGCGTCGAAGTGCGCAATTACGTCTATTGATTTATATAGTCTTTATTTAAATATTGTATTCTTTTTTTAAATATTTTGTGCATGATTAGTAACGTAAAATAAATTTGAAAGTCAATTATTATAATAATTTATTGATTGACCACGATTGTTGCATCAATTAGTGACATAGGCATGAACGGTAGGTATATGTATGAGAGTATTTTGAAAAATCTTTATAAGGCGGGCATTACATAAGTTAAATACTTACTTACACAAGTTATATATAATTCATGCAATAATTTGCTGATGAAAACAGCTTCGTAAGCTGATTATAAACTTACAGTAATATAAAGATTTTATCGCGATACTGCAGAACAGATAAATACCAAAAAAAGTTTCATATTTAATAATTTATTGCATAAAAATATAGTAAATAATTATAAACAATAACGTCTTCAATATTTCACTATAAGAATAAACTATCACAATAAGGCTTTTTGTTTTTAGTCAATATGAAACGTATTTTTAGTACATATTTTGGGATTCCTAATAACCCATCTAATAATGAAAATGTTTATATACATATGTTTGGCTTATAAATGTCTTATAGTTCAAATACTTAATTCTTTCAATACTGATCACTGCAGACTTGTCTCATACAAATTACATAAGTTATAGTTGGTCTACAAATTTTATACTTGGTCCGCCTTCGAAACTGCCTCGACTTAGTTTATTTTGATTGACTCGCTTACAACAGAATAAGTCATCTATCACCAAACAGTGCATTTCTCAGTAGGATTCATGGGAGACCCGGGCGGACATTTAAACTCTCTCGCGAAATCGTGCGAGTTTGACAAAGTGCCTATGACTCGGAAACGTCCCGGAGAATGGACTGCTGTTTTGAGTTTGTTTCTCATTGCTTCTGGTCGCATTGCTCCGCACCAAACCTAGAAAAAAATACAATACAGTCTCCCGCATAAGTATCTGATCATACTCGAAACTTCAAAACGCCTATACACTTGTGTTCTTATCAATTTCTATTTTCTCTTTGCAAAAATAAAGGGATTCGATTTACTTAAAGAAAAAAAATACCGTAACGCGTAAATTCGAGTTGAAATTTTTAGTTATTTTAGCTATTTATGTGACTGGCTGTATCAATTGTTTTGGAAAACATTTATGAGTAAAATAGTACGTAATCATTCTGAAAATTGCAAATTGCAAATACCTAATTATCATATTATGATATAGTCAAATTAGAAAATATATTAAACTTTCATGGACCTGGTTTGCATCCATGGATCCTCAACCGTATAATTCATAATTAAATTTATTTTTTGAAAATACCTATGGTCTTAGCAACCGCTTCAAGTTTAACGTGAACTAGTCTTTATCAGAGGTTCTTAGGACACATATTCACCTGCGCAAAGTTGAGGAAGAACAACTGCGTGTGCGTGTGGTTCAGTCCAGGTAGAGTCTCTCCAGCTGTACCATGTCGCTGCACCCAGTGTAAGTACGCGCGAAACGCTTGCTTCACACCACCGTTGTCGGCTATATTTTCACCCTGTGTACCACATACACATAAGTTGTGTTATATAAAAGTAATTAGTAGTAATACCCTAAGCGACGATGGACTAGTTGGGAATAGAACGGGCTGCCGAGACGAATCTGTAAGTCCAAAACCCAAGGGCAACTTCGATTTTTCTTAAAAGCTATGTTTGCATTCTTTGGGAATTATTGCTTGCTTTAACGGTGAAGGAAAACCATCGTAAGGAAACTTGCATACTTGAGAAGTTCTCTATAAGATTTTCTAAGGTATGTGAAGTCTGCCAACCCCGCACTAGGCTAACTTGGTAGACTAAGGCCTAATCCCTCCCTGTTGTAGAGGAGGCTCCGAAGTGGGCATTATATAATACAGATCTGGTATGGTATGGTAATAAGTAACACAGACCGGCATAAAAAAATATACTGTCCACTGCTGAACACGGGTCTTCTCTACTGTTGACAGGCCTTCGTCTATCTCGCTTTGCCAAGCCAGCACACTGCTTTATATTTAAAATTAAGTCCAGTAGATAACCACTTTTCATTGCCGAACACCAGAGCAATAACAGCTGGTACTGCGTTAACGTCACGCCATGAATTATGCCACTCTGTGTTACGGCCTACGGGAATTATAGTAGTTGTTCCTGAACTCGTCTTAACGAGCGGTATTGTGGCTCGTTACCAATGGGAAGGTGTTCGCTATCCGAATTCCATTGAATTGAGCATAATCCCATATTACACCCAGCTACTTAGCTAACAAACTTTTGTTTTTAAGGTAAAACTGCACTCAAGAATATCTTAGCTTCTTAATTAGTGAAAGATTTTTGGGATTCAGTTCTGTAGGATTAACCATTTTACAAAGTAGGTACCTCTTTTTATATATTGTGCATTATCTGTTTATTACCTGTGTATTTACTCCATCCAATTTCATATTCACTTCAGGCACTACGTACTGTCCATACTGATCTATGAGGCACTGCGCTCGATGATGGAAAGCTTCGATGGCGGAATCTGACCACCAACGGTGTAGGTTACCATCACAGTCAAAGAGACGGCCTTTATCGTCAAAGCCGTGGGTTATTTCATGACCTGCAATGATTTTTTGATAGGTTTTACATGCTCCTTTGCCCGTTTGACATTTTTCCAGAGTAGGAAGAGCTAGTATTGTATGCTTTTTAAAGTCAAAAGGTACCCAAGATAGTGGATGCGGTAGTGAAGTTTCAGATTTCTCGACTTTTTTCATTTCTCGAGGCACGAGAATTCGTCACCAATAGTTTTCGGGATTTCTCGAGCTACGAGAATTTTGTGAATGTAATTAAAAAAAAAATGTATATTATTATGTTTTGTTCTTTTTAAACAATTAGTAGAGTGGCTAACGTATACGATAAATAAAATCAAGTTTAAACAACTATTAATTTTACAGCATAAGTTTGTGTTAAATGATTTTTGTGATCGCTAAAACTGCTGAACATATTGGAATAATAGACAACGTGCGGTTTAACTAAATATTACTAGCTACTATGTGATGAGTTTTTTTGCTCAGTACTCGGCCGTAGTCTGGAATTGCGATTATAAAATGCCAACAGTCTCGTCCGCTATTATAATAAGATACTTAACATAATTGGCGATATGTGAACATGATGATACTTCTTCCTACAACAAGTTCATGCCTTTTCACTTTTTAGAAGTGGGCAGAGATCACATTCTGCCGGCTATGTTAGGTCCCATCTCATAATATAGGGGCGAGCCTATTGCCATTTGCCGAGCATAGTTCCTGATTCTGGGCTGATAATGAGCAAAGAAATTCCCGTATCATATTAATCGAGAATCGAGCTGTAATACAACCGTGCCACGGAGGCAGTCAATAAACATAGACGTAGATTGACTCGTCACGCCCCGCTACGGACGCCGGCGTCCGTTCCGTGTAGGGTTTCCCCATACATCTATATATATAAGCGGGGCTTGACGGGTTAAAAGTAGGGAATCTCGAGAAATACTGGACACGAGTTCTCGTGCCTCGAAATAAGAAATCCTAATGTGAACCCTTACTGCGTAAGCAATTCGTGTTAGTAACCCGCATAAAGTGTTGCCTGAAGTGAGAATCGAACCTAACGCCTATAAGCGGGTCTATGATCGATCAAGGAAAATATATTAATTGTAAAGGATATTTTTTTTTTGTTATTGCATTGAATGACGAGACGAGCATGCCGTTCGCCTGATGGTAAGCCATACGACTACCCATAAACAATAGAAACACCATCTAGCACCTTGAGTTACAAAGTACTGTGTGGGCACTGCGCTCGTCATCCTGAGACATAAGATGTTAAGTCTCATTATGCCCAGTAGTTACACTGGCTAGAATGTCCTTCCAACTGAAACACAATAGTGCATGCACACTGCTGCTAGGCGGTAGAAATAGACAATGTGATGGTACGCACCCAGAAGGAATCTTACATACGAGAGACCTACCACGAGTAAAATAAAATAATATTAATAAATCTTTACATTAAATATAAAAAAAATAATTGCAGATTTGTAAAATGATTGAGTGGTATATGTCGATGACAACAATGATAATTGATAAGTATTGTAATATTATTTTATCTCAGGTACAGTCACCCACAGAATTCGCTTAGCAAAGATAAACCCAGAAATCATAAACACCCTAAGGTCTCGTTTTCACTGACGCGGGTCGTCGCACGGCGCGTGTGGCATGGAGTCTAGCGGCGCGTCGGGCGTTTTTTCCGTTTATAGAGAGGCGGCGCAATCAACGGCCTGTGTTATCGTACGCGTTAACACAAACATATGCCAATGTACCATGCTGTTTATAAAGACACAGGGCGTGAACAGAGGCGTTGTACGCCGCGTCAGGCAACGCTGCGGCACACGCGGTGGGCACCGATACAAGTGCCTTGACGGGCCGTGCGACGCCGCGGGTGTCACTAGAACGGAAAATTGCCATTGCGTGCGCAGCTGCGTGCGCCGCCGCGTGAGATGCGTCGTTGCCATCCGCGGGCTCCGCCACAAATATTGCGCAAACGCGATAAAATCGCTTCTCCGTAAACGGATTCATACAACCCCATATATTTAAATTTAGCGCGTAACGCTCCGCCTAACACCACGCGCGACGCCCCGCATTTCTGCCGAGGCCTTAAAATTAAATGTCGTAGATCAGTTCCCGCCACAGATGTCACTGAACACATTAAAATAAAAAATATTGTTGAAAAACATGGAAATAAAAATAACTGAACACGCACACAGTGTAAATATCGGTGAACGGCATAGACAACTTTTTTAGACACGCTCATAGCAAAAAATTACAATTTCTGTGGATTTCTTTTGTTCAGATACTTGTGTGGTTAACTGTAGTTATACCTATACAATATGACTGAGCATAAAAGGTACACTTCACGGATGTACGTCATATCAAAGATATTTTTTGTTTATCTTCTCACGTCAAAATTACGAATCTATAGCCATAAGTCAATTTGTGCAAGTAATGTAAATCCCATCAAAAACATAAATGTGAAATATGGAAGCTAAGTCCAATACAAAGAATATGCGTGCTTGTCGACTTCACCGACTAAAGATTTGAAATCTAAATGGTTGCCAAGCCCTGTAGATAATCTTGAAAATTATTTATAAGAACACACTCCATTCTAAAATAAATTTAAAATAATATTTATTTCTTTTTCTACTACGACAATATATGATATTTAAAAATGTAACTTCTTAAATTTGAATAGTCGAATTATTTACACAAATCACATAACTTAGGATAAATTAAAATTCAAGATTTGACTTGGCTAGGCATCACATACTTTTTTTTAATATTTGACTAATAAACTTACCTTCTTTATGTTACTGTTTTTGTGTTGTAAGGTCAAGATATCGTACTCTTCTAAAATTGTTTCTTTTCTGATTAAACTAACCAAGGCCTAGGCAGCTAGGGTTGCCAGGTCGTCAAACCTAATAACCGAACAGACTAGCCAGTTTGGCCGGACATTTGGGTAAAAACTAAAAAGGCCGGACACTCTAAATTATTAAGGATTTTGTGTCTTAGTATAAAGACGATTTTCTTAGCTCCCAGGTGTATTTCCAAGGCCGTTTAATTTTACGTATTTTGCCGCCTCCCTAAAAGTCACAGGTCACATGTAAAGAGCCTAGCAAAAGCCGGACAAGCCGTACTTTGGCATTCAAAACGCATTAAAAAAGCCTAACTATTTCCGGTTTTATCCGGACGCCTGGCAACCCTAGCGGCGGCCCGCCGCCCGTCCACGATTATAAGGCCCCCTCACAAAAGAACGCCCTCGTTGTCTACGACAGCACCACACCTAACCACCCAATAACCATACTGTCGTAAATCCCGGATCCACAATTAAACCATTTTGATGTGTCGACGTAATACACTTTATCAAGCATGTTGTAGTAGTAATTTGTCTTAGTTTTTACGACTGGCCACCTACCTAACGTCTATCCCTTTATGGAATCCTCATCCCAGGAAAATTGTAGTGGTATTAAAATCAATATAAAGTATTGCCCGACCTGAGAATCGAACTCAAGAACTCCTTGTTCGCGTTTATATCCATTTGTTATATGTAGTATATATCCAAATCGGTTAGAAATGATCGAGTTCAATGTAACAAACATAAAAAAAGAACGCCAGGATTTGATAACCTCCTTTTTTGAAGTCGGTTAAAAACTCAAATATTTTTATAATATTAGTTTAGATTTTGCATACCAATAACCACCCCAATTCCCCCGTAGTTCAGGGAGCGTGGGAAATGCCTGTGGTAGAAAGGTGGCTGCAGGATCCCCGCGGGGAACATGATCTGGTTCTTGTTGCGGCTGTAGTACGCGTTCACCACTGCTGGGGCTGTGTTCCATAGCGTCTTATTTACTGGTTGTCCTATACTGGAATGTTGGAGAAGTAAAGTTAAATATATTTTATTATTTATATTGACCGCAGTTCCGTCATCGTAAATGTCTTCATCCTTAAAAGTAATCTATATTATTAGGTTTATAGGGTCATTTTTACATTGCGTTACTAAATGAAACCACACATTCCTCTTTACCTCTGCTAACATCGTGCTAAAAAATATCGGGCGAATACTTTCACCGAAAATCCCGGTGAGGTATTCCAATTTTTTTTTCATTTCGTACTTTAGTGCGAATATGGTGTGTGCGTAAGTGTATTTCTGGCTTAAAGTGTAATGTTGCTGCTGCGACGAATTCTCCTAGAGCAGTCATAGTGGCATTAGGGCGTCTGACTTAAAATTATATTTTATTGATATTTATTTTGTTCGAAACTTACACTTTTTTATTTTACATGTATGGTTAAAATAACTTAATGGAAAGTGTTATTTTCAACGAGATAATTATGTGGTTTCATATTTTATTAACGCAATGTCAAAATGGGCGAAAGTTTGGATGGAACAATCAATCTTCAATTCATGTGTTGTATTTAATTTGCCATGCCTGACTAAAAATATGAGTACAAAGAGTTTATTTTGACACATACCAAATTTATATACAAATGTAACTACATGATTACCTGCATTTACTATTAACTATACCTTCTATTCATGTCAGAGAGGTTAATGTCGATATTACTTCTGCTTAGCATATTATTAAATTTGATAGTAGATAAGAATAATTAATAATGCTACTTGTTCCTTAGACTCCGGCTATAAAGTTTAAAATATACTAACCGCATCTGTTCCATCTTCGTCAAATGCTGCAATATATTCAATGTATTCTCAAAATACTTATCAGGATATATGATCACTTCCTTGTACCGTTCATCTAGTTCTTTCTTATTTAATATAAAATCTGGGTAACCAATCCGTAGCATCATTGCATCTATTTTATGTGCTGCTAATTTCTTGGTTTTATCGTCTATCCAATCAGTTTTATGTAGTATTTCTTTGAATGATTGTTGTATTTCTCGTGTCATAAACAGTGTGTCGTTTTTGCTTATCTCGTCGAAGTATTTTCTGACGAACATCGATCCTAAGGCCATGCCCATGTTTGAGTTTACTTGGGAAATGCAATTCTTCCATCTTGGAGGGGCTTGTTCTCGGCCAAATAACAAGTAATAGAACCTGTAAGAAGTTTAATATTCTATGGCAAGTAAGTATGGTTTTTGTTGTTGCTAAATGCGACCGAAGAGATATACTTATTTATTGAAACAAATGACATAATGCATAAAAAACCCAATGGTATACAACTTTCAAAGAACTAGCGAGAGTAGAGCATTTCTACCAGGAATACAGGAGTCGAGTGATACTCACTGCTGTTTGGCCGATTGAAACCTGTCGTCGAGGTTGTTGACCCTGTGCCTCACAAATCGCCACATTAGGTAATTTGATAGAGTGCTCGGGTTCGTTTGCTCTATCAATTGAACTAAGTGCTGCAAATTTCAGATGACCAAAAAAATTTAAATTAGATATCCCAACTGGGCTGTGTGTATACGTTACGCTCAAAGATCGAAAATGCCCAATGAGCAAATAGTTTATTAGCCCACAACGCGTCGAGTTGTGACTTGTGGCCATTACAGAAAGGGCATAAAGCAAACCTATTGTTATGTGACTCAGTTCTGGCACTAAAGAGTTTCTGGATAGTCATAAAAATTACATGATGAAATAATCCTAAAGATATTTTTTGTTTCTGCATATACATACATTTTTTTACTTGCCATTCAATGCATAATATTGATCGAATGTTAGAACTAGTAAAAGTGGCCACCATCTTGAATTTCTTTGTTTTAAGGAAAATTCGCTTCAAATCGATATCTGAACGTGGCTTTCGTTACAAATAACAAATGTAAAGTTAGAATTGAAAATAGATACCATTTTTAAATTCCTTGTTTTATGGTCAATTAGTTCCTAAATGGATATCCGGGCATGCCCTTGGTCACAAAAGACGGATTTTTTATTTCCTTGTGTTAAGGCCAATTGACTTCAAACTCTGTGTGGGCGTGTCTAATGTTGTTGTTTGAGTAGGCGTTTTGAGAAATAATTGAATACTGTTTTATATAGAACGATATTAAAAAAGTTGAACGGACATGTATTTCAAAATAGAGTAGTTATTAAGTCATAGTACAGTAAAATGAAATAAGTAACAGAGATCCTAATGCTATCGATATATAGTCCTTGCTTTTGGAGGAATGGCTGTTATGAATTACGATTTTATAATATCGTGTTGAATAAAAATAGCAAAACCGTACACTAGATCATAAGGCAAACTACTTATTTCCTGCAAAATGTTTACGAAGAATGCCTAGGTTATTTTATCCTTCACGCTTAAAGAGCATAAAATTGACTGTGGCATAACTTAAGGCCATAAGCCGTCAAACCCCGCTTATATATATAGATGTATGGAGAAACCCTATAAACTCGGACGCATGGGTTCGTAGCGGGGGTTGACGAATCAAACCTCAATGTAATAAATATGCAAAATTGCAACATCGCAATCGAAATCAGCATGTCGTTTTGATTGAACTCAACAGTGATGTCAGCTTACCCGTACATAGTTAAGTGCAAATAGCACTACAGTTTCATCAGAATGTACGGTTCTGTTCATAACAACGCAAAGATACCGCCGCCATTTCACTTTCGGGACCAATTCTTCAAGTTTCCGCAGCGGCATCCTTCGATACAACTCAGAAACGTTCCTTCTGTCCTCTGGTGCTGACGTTATTTTCGCTAGTCTGCGCAAAAATCCTAGTGTTTTTAATCTAAACCGATGTTTTTTTCTTAGGGCTACTTTTGCCGGTTCCTGATAAAGTTTTGGATTAATTTCAGACACAAAACGATGTCTAACAAATAAATCGGACACTACTAGGGGATTCTTTCTGCTCGATATTTTTATTCGAGACCTGTGAAACCCACACTTGTACTTTATATGGTAGAAAGTTCCAAATAGGCTATCAGGGATTTTATCAGCTTATGGTTAAACCGGCTCTTAGAATGGTGCATTTATAATTTGATATGTGCTTATTTTTTTGTACTTAGTTTATACACAGTTCACTAATGTTAGAAAATTATGAAAGCTATATCTTTTAAACTGGTCTGCAAATAACATTTTTTCTCTCTGCTTTGTACCCAAATATTTTAGATTTGAGATTCACCAACAGAAGCATAGTAATACAATGTTTGTATCACGTAAAAAATTTAATAAAATTTTAAAATTACACGCATTTTGCTATTTCATTATAACTTGTACAATGTTCAGCTGGAATGTTATATTAGCTATTGTAATAAATATACAACATATAAATCTATTATAACTTGTTCATAATATTTCACTTTAAAATTTTCTTTCTTCTTAATTTTCTAATAGAGTCGCGACAAATCGCACAACAAAAATCAACAAACTATATTTCTGACTTACTAATAAAATACGAAATTGATAGATTTAACTTGATTTAAGGCCATCATTTCAAACTCATCATAGATTTTAAATATTTTGCTGTTTATGATGAAATCCTAGAATGTTATTTACTAAAAACAACAAAATAGCCCAATCCCATTCAGTACTTTTTAACATGCTTTTATTAGCTACAGATGTAGGTACAAGTTGATTGCTATTTTATGATTATGTTCTTTATATTCGTTACTGGTAGTTTTACTAAAACTACTATTTACCTATGAATAAATATTATATTGACAGAGGGTAAAAGTCATACTTGATTTCAAAATTGATCAATTCATCTGCACTGGTCTTAACATGTACAGGATCACCTCCAAGCAATAATGCAATCTTTGTTAAATATATTTTATAAGCTTCCAAATATATTTTGTTGTTATCTTGTAAAAAATAATCTCTTGTTGGTAAACCTGTAATGTTAAAATTAATTATGTACATCGTAACCTGGAGGTTTCTTCAACATTTGCCACTAAAAGATACATTACCTAAACTTGTTTGATCAAACTGAATGACAAATTCATCAGAATTTTTGATATCAGGACCCACCCATTCAGAAATGAGGATGTCGTTGTTATAAAGCCTTAGTTTTGCCATGAGTTCTAGCCAGTCGAAATTGCTTTCGTTCCAATTTGGATCCAATATAGGCCAGCCACCAAATAAATTTAGCAAATCTAGTAAGGGTTGATGTCCACGCCTATCTAGGATTTCATTATTCATGCATGATTTGAACAAAAATCTAGCTTTCAATGCAGCATCGCCGTTGGCAGGATCGTGTTGAGATCCTTGTCTTTGATCTCTTCTTCTAGCGGTAGTTTCTTTTTCTTTTTTTCGTTTGATTCTCCTAGTGTACATTTGCAACTTTCTCCCAAACTTCATATTATGTTCAGTTTCCGCGTTCCTTTTACTAATGGTATATTCTCTATATTTGGTAAAACTGTTACTTGTATCTCTCTTTAGTTTTCCTTTCTTTAATTTGTTATTTTTGTAGAACTTATCTTTAAATCTTGATATAGGTTTCATTATTTCTTTTGATTTTTTATCCAAGTAACGTCGAATACGACTTACGATTTCTGAATTTTCAGATTTTGCATTAACATCATAGCGATATTCGTCACCCGCTGTATCATTAATTTCCTTAGAATGGGTATCTATTACGTCTAATACAAAGTTGTAATAAGCTTTATTAACGTCATTAATTAGATTGTTTTGTATATCTAAGTTTTTTCCTGGATATATACTAGTGACGCGTTCCTGTGGTTTAAATTCCAATAGTTCCCTAAGAACTGTATCTAGATTCTCACGTAACATTTCGAAAGTATCATATCTGAAATCAAGATTATTAGTTAATCTCACATTTTTTTATAAATTAAAATAATGATTTTGTCCGTACCCGGCTTTGTCTGCGGGTATGGGGTTAAGTGCAGCCCAATTGCCGCAAGCGTATTGATAAAAGTCGTGACATGGATCGGCTCCTCCATCCATATACTGCCTCATTATGTTAGCTTGTGTTTTTCTTATTGTTTCTCGGTCACCTTGACCTTTCCAGAACGCATGTATGCCTATAACATATTAGAAATAGTTATTTTAATACAATAAAACTTTCTAATTGTCACAACAATTACGAAGGAGCACAGATAGATGGACCAATAACCTTGACTCATTTTGGTCAACGGTCAATTGAATAATTCGTCTAACCATTCGCAAACTACTATCAATTTGCTTTGACTGTTTATAAGTTGGTCCACATAGTTATATGCTACTACTACAAACACTAACAGCTAAAGGACGTGTTTTATACGTAGCACGTTTAAAGAAACAATAAGAATATAATGACTATTTGTTTGGACCTACTACTTTGCTGTTATTGTATTGAACATTTTATTTACAAGGATTTTTAATGCCAAGGTAATAATGACAAGTAATATTATTTAGGTATACAGACTACTTATAAAAAAAATGGGTGCGTGTATGTACTTATGTACGTGCGTGAGAAGTTATACTTCTTTGGCATCATTAAAAACATTATTGATTATTTAATATTTTAAATTAAATAAATAAATTTAGTGGTAAACTCAAAAATCGAATTTAAGTTTATTAATTTTTTAAATATTTATTATTTTCTTAATTTAATATTTACTTTTCATTTTTATCGAAAACTTTCCATTAAATTTGTACATTAATTTTTATGTTACATAATAATATTTTAATTTATATCAATAAATAATACATACGGATAGTTAACCTGTTACTTTTGTGTTACATGATGCGCGCGCATTTTAAAACTTCACTCTCATAATTTTTCATAGCGCGCCTAAAGAAGTATAACATCAAAAAAGTTAAATCAATACTTCCGCTTGAAA
Organism: Lapara coniferarum; assembly: GCA_949316025.1. Lineage (NCBI taxonomy): Eukaryota > Metazoa > Arthropoda > Insecta > Lepidoptera > Sphingidae > Lapara > Lapara coniferarum. The sequence goes on along the minus strand of OX438920.1, from coordinate 35,308,804 downwards.
CAAGTAATAATATAATTTTAATAACTGATCAAGCAGTTTTCTTGGCTTTTTTAATATATCTTTTTAGTGTGATAAAACAAAAGCTTAAATAGGAAATATTAGTGTCATTACCTGTGTAAAACCTGGAGGGCTTGTAGAGACGTATAGACGACCCCATCTCGCCTTCTTCAAGCTCCGGTTGCCCTCTGACTTGTTCGACCACATCATCCAAGGGACCACGGTCTACGTGGGTTTCAGGCACCATACTCAAATAATAATATTCAATAAGTGTTTCTACCCAAACATTTTGGTATACTATATGGAGGGGACGATTTATAAGTAAGGATGCAGGACGCAGTGGAAATAAGGATGTAACGAAGAGATTTTGCTGTGTCAGTATATAAAAAAAAACTGTGTGGCTGTGTCGGGATGCCTAGGAGATAAGTAGTTTATTACTAAGGATAGTTAGACTATCATTAGTAAGACGACTATATTACTTTAAACTACCGGGGCCGTAGTCAAGATTTATTTTTACAACCGTTAACACCAGTACAGCAGAAAATAATGTATTCGAATGACATATATTCTTATCGATACCTAAATCTATCGCAAGAATACGTCATTCCCCCTTATCTTTACTCCGTGGTCATTCCCACACTGTGTTTTGTATTCTATTGGCGTTTGACGCTTTCCGAAAAGCGTCATGACTACGGCCACTAATCCATTTCCGTAATTATAATTTATTGTATAAAAAACAGAACGAAGTATTGTGATTATGAAATAATTATTGAAATATTTTTTCCTGTTTATCATAATGCTATCACGTATATTTTTCCGCGTTTCATTATGCTACTGGCTCTTATTAATCATTTTCATTTACATTTAGCGAAAAATATGTTTTAATGAATAAACAACGCCTGGATACCTTACCTTTCAATATTTTCATCATCGTCGTATTGTTCACTGGCGGCTGATGATTCATATTCCTCATCGATTTCACCTTCATTGTCTTCATCGTCTTCCCCACCGTCATCTTTGAGTTTTCGATATGAGGACAAACCTTGGCTATAAGGAATATATAAAAGAAAGTTTGGATATTTATACAAACTTGTTAAAATATTTTATTTTTCTGAATAACTTAAATTTTCTAATTAGATTTCATTTTATAGGTACTCTAATGTAAATACTTAATCTTATTGTCTAAATTTGGATCCTCCGACTTCAGTTTCATGAGAAGTGCAATAAGAAAATAGACAAAAGAAAACTGCAGATGTTCATGGGCGGCGGTGATCACTTACTATTAGGTGAGCCGTATGCTCGTTTAACCCCTATATCATAAAAAAAAGATATCAGGAAACTCTAATAAAATAATATGATTATTTTAAAATGTTGAATACATAACCGACAAATTATTTAGCAATTCGTACTTTCGATTTCTGTATGAAAATTTCATGCATGTAACCTACAATTTTACTTACTCGTAACTTTGTGAAGTAAAAGTGAAGTGACTCATTCGTTTGACTCTAGTTGGTGTCCCATGGTGCTTATTTAGTCCTCCCCAAATCAAAATATCACTGGTAACATTCCCTTCATAAACTTCGTGTTTATCTTTGGAATTTGTACTAGCTAGGATTATTTCTTCTGGCGGCAAGAACGACGTTTTGAATCCTTGAAACACTTCTCTATCCTCAGGATCGATGTCTTCAAGCTGAGTGTAGACTTTGGGTATGTTTTTCACTACGAACTGATCAGATGGATCGCCTAAACAATCGTCAGGTTTTTGAACGATAAAATATACTGCAGTTAGGAAGCCAGACAAAGCGATTGCGGTAAGAAATCGACAGAAATTAGCACTTTTTTGACTAGTCTTGACAGATAGGGCTTGTGGACTTCGCGTCTCCACGCGCGTCATGGCAGATTCTAACTGACAAATCGACGACAGAGATTCGTAACTGGAACATCGTATACGAACTACGCACTCATTATGATATTGACCTTGTTGTTTCTCAATTATATAATGTCAAGAAAATTGCACGGAGGTAAATAAATGATTTTGATGCTAACGTGAACTTGTACAGGATTTTTTCATATTTACATATTTTGCAATGAAGGCGATATCATTTGCCGAGTTAACGAAGCAAGTGCATTTAATTAATGATTTGATATTGTCTGATATGACGTGTGGTAAGTTTTAAACAGATTATAGAAATAGATAGCAATTACAATAATTGTTTTCGTTACAATATACATCGCACCTTTAGAACGAAAACGACACAATCCAAAAAATATAAAATTGAGTAGTCATTTTTAAATGACTAAAAACTAGTCCGTTATTTATAAAAATATAATAATAAAAAAGGGACCGACCTAAAAGTTTTGTCCTTCTCCTGTTGGAATATGGCTGTGTTTGAGCTATTGTTGTATTGAGAACTTCGTTTTAAGTAATTTTATGACGATAACTCAATTTTCTATCTTTTTGAATTGTGTCGTTTTCATCCAAAAGGTGCGACATATTCGAGAATATTAGGTTTAATTCAGGGATCATATACCTGCAAGTGGTAAAGATGTTTGTGTACATTTAAATTGAACGTGGGCTTTCTAGGCAGTTATCATTCATGTAGGGCAAACCAAGTTATGTGAATGTGTTCCACTATGTACAGTCGCCCACATAAATAGCGGAACAATTTCAAAATTTCAAATCGCCTGTACGCGTTAAGTTTAATTAAAATATATTTTATTATTTGTGTGAAGTAAAGTTAATCCCTATTATTTTATTTTTGTGAAGAGAATACGAAAATTTATAGGAATACAAAAGTGCAGAGGCGATTTGAACTTTTGAATCTGTTCAGTTATTTATGTGACTGACTGTGCCTACGGAGATATTTTATTTAATCATCCTTAAATAGGCAGGTAGAAATTAAACTAATGAATTCGCATTTCAAAACTTTTATTATAACCAACTTCAACATGGTAGGAACTGTTCATAACTAGAGCACAAATTTAATGCAATATTTAAGGAGATAACATTTTTTCAAAGACATTATCATTTTCTAAGATCGTTTTTATCAAAGTTAGTTATAGACCGGACGTCAGGACCAAGTTTTTCATCTTACGTGTTGGTTATAAGTACCTATAAGTCGCCGATTTGCTTAAATTTTGTAAAAAAAATAAAAACTTCGAAGGAAATATTGTAAAAGTATGTTGTGCATGCACTTTAGATAAGTGTTTTGGTATTTCACGGTAGATTGAGTTGCTGACGAGCAGGCTCAAAATTTTTGTATGAAAAATTTCCCAATGTCTGCTCTATATAATCTTAGAACTCTTTGCATTTTTCTAAATTAAAACAGTCGCCACTTTTATCTTTAGTGTACAAAATATGACTTTTGGACCCGGATCGTGGATTCTATTCCCAGGTGGGGTATTCTTTAGTGGGTTTTCCTTCAGAAGTTTAATATCCAGCAGAGGCTGGTATTCAAAGTAAACTAAGTCGTTTTTGCACCATGCTAGAAAGACGGTAGAGCATCGATGCCATGTTAAAAAATGAGAGCAAGTCGTTTTTTCTTCAAGAAAATACAAAAGGCGTGATGTTATTTACGCGTAAACACTAAAGAATAAATTACTTCATAAGATTTGCGAAAAAAACAATGTGTTTGTCCATAAATTTGAGGTTTGCCCTCGATTTCTCCAGGATCCAATCATCAGATCCTGACTTGGTGACTGTAGGACCACTTCAGAAGTATCTCCTTTCGTACAAAAAAGAATTTAGAAAATCGGTCGACAATTGGCGGAGTAATCGCGTAACATACACACAAAAAAGACTCCTCCTTTTTTGAAGTCGGTTAAAAATCCAAGGGTGCGTGCCCTTTGACTTTTCTAAAAACTTATGTATATTTTTTTGTGAATTATGGCTCGCTTTGACGGTGAAGGAAAACATCGTGAGAAAACCTACATACCTGAGAAGTTCTCTATAAGAATTCCGAAGGTATGTGAAGTCTGCCTACCCGCATCAGGCCAGCGTGGTGGACTAAGGCCTTAACCCTCTTAGTAGTAGAGGAGGCTCGTTCACTGGTATGTCATGGTATAGGTACATTATATTACATCTTTTAACTCTTTTATAGGTAACGAAGATGCTTCTGAAGAAGCTCTGTCCTTCAGCAGACATTTGCTGGCAACCAAATACTGGTTTGTGCGCATTTCTTGGGCAAATAAGAAACGATACGTCCTAGCTTTATTAGAAGATGTAAGAAGCGCCTGGGCTCTTTCTTTATTGCTGAAATCCTTGTGGAATTGTCGACCTAAGGACGCAGTAATGTCTGTTAGCGAGTGAGTTAATTAAATGTACCCAAAACATAAAAAGAGGGGATATATATGAGGAAGATTTCTAGAATATTATGAAAAAACGTGCTACACAATTTTAATTCTACTCGGTAAAACTAAGTTGTAAGTGCTTGTCATCAAGGAAGCGAGGAAAATCAGATATCAAGTTGTACTAAGTAATTAACTAGGTTCTACTGGATTCCATAATTAAGTACGGCATTAATACATTAATTAAAATAGTTTGAATCCTCCACGAATTCTTCCTACAAGGACGAAATCTTATTGTAACAAAACAATACTGTGTTTTTTGCTAATATTTGAACATTGTTTTTTTAATAACGCACTAAGGAATGTTGATTAGTTGGTTAGATTTTCGCTTGTTTTTAATTGTCTGTACACTAGCTGTTGCTCATGGTTTGCCCTCATGGAAGACTTTTCCAGGTATTAAAATCCACTACCTACATATCTTCCGGGGTAAAAGTATTAGGATTAGACTGCCTCGGTGGCGTAGTTGTATTCCGTACGCATTACGAGTACGATTTGCGTGCTGAAGTCCTAGGTTCGAATCCCGGATCGAGCCAAAAACATTGTGATTGGGTTTTTCCATCTTGAAATTTACTCAGTCGCAGCTCGGAGTCAGGAAGTTGGCGGTGTGATACTCCCGTGCCTCGGAAAACACGTAAAGCCGTTGGTCCTGCGCCTGATCTCTCTCCGGTCGTGTCGGATTGCCGTCTCACCGGCCTATGAGAGTGAAGGAATAGCGAGTGCACCTGTGTATTGCGCACACACTTGTGCACTATAATATCTCCTGCGTACCTGGCTGATCTCCGTTGAGATTGGCCGCCGTGGCCGAAACTGGCTAGGAGAAATCCTACTAATATTATAAAGGCGAAAGTTTGTAAGAATGTATGGATGTTTGGATGTATGGATGTATGGATGTAAGGATGTAAGGATGTTTGTTCCTCTTTCACGCAAAAACTACTTAACGGATTTCGATGAAATTTGGCACACGGGTAGATCATGTCCTCGATTAACACATAGGCTACTTTTTATCCCGGGAAAATATAAACCGGGACTTTTATCCCGGAAAAACTTTTTAATACGGGCGGAGCCGCGGGCAAAAGCTAGTTATTAATATTATTATTAGGATTAAATTAGTCTTAATATGATAATCTAGAACATTGACTATGAAAAGGTCCAAGAGTAAAGTTAAATTATTCGTGTAATTAATTTGATTATTATTACGTTCATTCCTAGGATTGTACTTATTAAATTGTCTTAGTGGCGTAGTTGTATTTTGTCCACGGTACAACGCGGTGCGGTCTTGGGTTCGAATCCCGGGTTGGGCAAACTGAGATTGGGTTTTCGGCCCGGAATCTTGAAATGTGTCCGGTGAATGCCAATAGTTCCGCCCCCTATTACATGGGACCTAATAAAGCTGCCTAAATGTGTTTGTTACACCTCCACCTATCTCTAAAGAGGGAAAAAGGCATGATGCTATATGTGTATTAAATTGAAGATGTCTTATGTATTCAAAATAGGCAAAATATATGGAGCAGTTACGACCAAGTGCCCATGGATCACAACAGAACCGCTCTGCCCATAACAACGTTGGCGCAAGTTATGAAGAATGACCGGGTTTGGTTCCTTACGCTAGATCCGGTAGGTACCTATAACCCAATTACACAAACGAAACACATCAAAACTAACTCTGAAGGGGTAGGCAGGAGTGTAATCAGGGCATCCACTACGACATGTGTGTTCTGCTCCATGATGTAATAGGCACGTGCACGTTGTAAGCTCTGCTATCAGGTTTTTTTTATTGCATCGAATGACGAGACGAGCATGCCCTTCGCCTGATGGTAAGCGATACGACCACCCATAAACAGTAGAAACACCATCCAGCACCTAGAGTTACAAAGTACTGTGTGGCATTCCACTACGCTCGTCATCCTGAGACATAAGATGTTAAGTCTCATTATGTCCTGTAGTTACACTGGCTACAGTGGCCTTCAAACCGAAACACTACAGTGCATGCACACTGCTGCTTGGCGGTGGTACCCACCCAGACGGGCTCTTACATAATATGAGCGTTCAGTGGGGCTAGGATGTGAAAAAAAAACACGAAGCGTCTTCGCTTCGTTTTATTGTGATTGGTTGAGAGACTGACGTATAAGTAGGTCTCTCAACCAATCACAAACATCAAAATACCGAATCAAAATCTCAAAATAAGATTGCTAAAATCATTTTCCTTTTCATTCTAGGAGGCCCAAGTAATGGTGCTATCCGAACTGTTAACAATAGCTGGTGGGCCTATTATGTGGGCAGTGTTTAGACGAGCGCAAATCCTGTACGAACGTTACTGCAACCAGCAGCTCCAGAACTTACAAGAGTGTACTGTTGTCAATGACCCGCCTCCGGAAAAGACGCAACAGTCGCAACCAACGCAGCCAGCGTCACCAGAAAAGGTTTATCGAAATAAATTTAATACTCTTTGTTTCACCAATGAATATTATATTATCTATCCATATATCAATGAATATGTCTGTGGAATATATAGATAATACCATCTACGACGACCCGCTCCATCACTTTTAAGCGGGGGTGTCGCGGGGTGAGGGGACTGATCCAAGCCTCAGTCACGAGTCATATTCATCGTAGTAAGCGATTAGGGAAAACGGTGGGGCGCGTCATAGTCGTTGGGGCTATCTATAGATAGTATTATACATAGTATAATTCGGGTGGTTCCTCGGTGCTATACTATACTTCAAACCAGAATTAAAGAAAGTGTTCCGCAGCAGAAGCAGCTTGGGTGTCCAACGGCATTGCAGATGTCAACGGGTGACGTTGACCACTTAGTACTTGCTGGGCTGCCAGCACATTTGTCTTCAATGGCGTGACATCCGTAGTTTACCATATATGTGGTCACAGTGTCACGATTAGGAGAATAGGTTAACAAATATAAAAGAGGAATTCTTTGAAAATTCGGCACATCATATTGAATTATTTGTTAACTGCTGTTTCGTCGCGGGCTAGTAGTGATGAGATTTTAGACTTATTGCTCAAATAATGGGAAACTCTGTGATTTGTACTAACAACTTCGAGGTCAAGTAATAAGTGGTAGGAAAATTTAGTATGACGACTTGCTACTTTATGTCAAAAAATTATAGGGCAAAAAGGATACTCCTCATGCAGCCCGAGGAAAGAGTTCCGGAATAATGTCGACACCTGATTCAAAAGCATCCCCGCAGCCTGGGCAAGCGCAGAAGGAGGTTTGGATATTTAATGATTTATGACTGACTAGGCGTTGCTTGTAGCTTCGCCCTCGTGATAAGCCCTACAATTTCCATGCGAGCATATTACCGGGAGAAATTAAAGTATTCTATTCGTTCAAATCTATAATGCTATTTCTGCGTTTACTTCTGACAGAGATCTATACGTCAAATCATTTTCGCAAACATTCGCTATTATAATATTAGAAAATAAGACTCGTTTATTAGTTGAAAAATGTCTTCAAAATTACCAAATCTATGTTCTATTTACAAAACTTAACCCCTTGCAAATAAATCCTATTAATATTATAAAGGCGAAAGTTTGTAAGAATGTATGGATGTTTGGATGTTTGGATGTATGGATGTTTGTTCCTCTTTCACGCAAAAACTGCTGAACGGATTTCGATTAAATTTGGCACACGGGTACATCATGTCCTGGATTAACACATAGGCTACTTTTTATCCCGGGAAAACATAAAGCGGGACTTTTATCCCGGAAAAACTTTTTAACGCGGGCGAAGCCGCGGGCAAAGGCTAGTAATTAATAAATTATTTAAGCAAAAAAATATTAACACTGAAACAGAAAAAATAATTCTTTATTTCTTTTATTTGGTTTCAGTTGGAAACCCACCTAGGCCAATGGAATGCGACCATAAAATCGTTGCGGGATAGCTTGAAGTTGGAGGAACTGGAAATGATTTTCAACGATGGCACCAAACGGAAGATTTGGAAGGTTAACCGGCCGAGACCTGAATCGATTGAAACAGTTGATTTTGTAAGTTATACTGACTTATTTTGACATAGTTTTTTACTTTGTCATCCTATAAAAGTGGTTTTCGAGTATTATTACTGAAGAATGTAGGTACTTAGTAAAATCCGGAGATTTTATTAACGTTATGAAAGAAAACAAAGCTATGACCAAATTTCGCTTCAAAGAGAACCACTTGTTATTTTATATACAATTGTTCTTATTGGTATGTATACCTATCAGGTTTTTAACAGACCGGAATAAATGTGTCAACTGCCTAGGGGTTATCATCTCTCGTCAGTACCACTCTATCTCGATCTTACTCAACTTACCATCAGGTGTTACCGTACGTACACCTGTGAAGGCCCATGGAAAATTCATGGAATGAAGTACCCCGCCAGTTCAAAATCCAGCGACTCGTTTGTAGGATTCTCTTGAACTTGCCTTTTCTTCTTCTCGAGTCAGGGGCCCCCTAAGGCCACGGGCCCTTGTATTTTGCTGTTATGCCTCCCTACAGTTCCTCCACAGCATCAGGTGCAGTAAGTCATTTTGCCGTGCCTATATTGATAAGGTTGTCCATGTGTTCCAGGTGCAACTGCTACCTTCGGCGATCGGTAAGCGGATTTTGTCGTACCTTCCTCGCGCTCAACTTGGAGACTACGCCCGCGTGAACAAGTACTGGGCTTACCTCGTCGATGAATTTCGAGCTGAGCTAGCTGTACGAGCCAAAATAGACATTGACTTTGAGAAAATGCACGTAAGTAACTTGTGCTTGAGTACCTATACACGCTTCTTTTTAATCTTGTCCTTATCACACTATAATGATACGAGATTGGCGCAAGAAAGATATAGGAGCTAGAGGTAGACCAGTTATAATAGCTGAACTTAAGGCTGGAAAGCGAATGAAATACTTTGCTCTACACGTAAGTTATTTTCACTCTTTATTTAAAAACTTACTTTTCATAGTTTCCATTATTTATTTCTCCCAGGACAACATGCTCCGTCACGACACGAGCATGGATTTGATAGCCCAGATTGACACACAGGGGGCTCCTCCCAGCTCCCAGGGCATCATGAGCACTGTTCCATCAACCAAGGCGAAGCAACCACTGCCCAGCACGAAAGCAAGCGAGAAATCTGGTGGCGCGTACTCCTTGAGAAATTTCTTGAAAGAGAAGTTGTCTAAATCCGGCGTTGTAAGTAATTATTGTCCAGCATCAAACCATCGTCTATAATAGTAAGATAGTTATTCTCTATTGCTATCTAGCTAGCAAAAATGGATTAACGGAATAATCAGATCAAAGTTTGTATGATAAACATATTGTATTGATTTCTTCATGGTACTATGCTATGGACTGCCTCGGTGGCGTAGTTGTATTATGGTACGACTGCAATGCTGAGGTCTCGGGTTCGATTCCCGGGTCGGGCATAGTGATATTGAGTTTTTCTATTCAGTATCAGCTCGGAGTCTGGACTTTGTGCCCGATATGGCGATAGGCTCGCCCCCTATCACATCATGGGACGGAATAACGGCGAAAAGTGGGTGCACTAGTTGCACCCCTGCCTACCCCTTCGGGGATAAAAGGCGTGAGTGTATATGTATATATGTTCTTCATGGTATTCATCTGAAGTTAGCAATTGCGAACTTTTATTGAAATCTATCAAAAGGGATCACATACGTTCAGGCGAAATAGTATTATAAAACCTAATGGCAAATGAATTGCTACGCCAGATGCCGATGGCAGATTCATAGAGATGAGAGATAAAGGGTTTTTAATAGGTCGTAATTGCCATCTTGTTTAAGGCAACTAGAAATAACTTGCTGTTGCAGAACGAGATCCAGTCATTCCATGGGATATTTTCACAGTATTATGTTTGATATAAGTATTATTATTTTTCATGATTGTTATTCATGTAACGTGTTAATTCCTAAGAATTCCAGAATAAATCGCTTATCGTAATGTTTGTATCGCTGTTGAAACCTGATCATCTGAGTCATGTTTCTTGTGCATCATGTTTATTGTAATTTTGAGGTCCACCAAACCCCAATCCGCAATATGGCCGAGTTATCAGAAAGATTAGAACGACGTGGTGCTGCTGACGAAAATATTTGGAAATGGTGTGAGAACATACTCAACCAGGCAAAGAAAGGTGAAGAGCAAAATGTAAGCACACACTTTGAAATCCGACCTTCATTGGGAATGGTTTCTCCCAGAAAATAAATGGAATATTTTATCAATATATTCCATATTATCTATATGGCGATAGGCTCACCCCCTATCACATCATGGAACGGAATACGAATGGCGAAAAGTGGGTGCATTAGTTGCGCCTCTGCCTACCCCTTTGGGGATAAAAGGCATGTGTGTGTATGTATTATCTATTTTTTATTGCATTTAAATGACGAGACGAGTTTGTCGCTCGCCTGATGGGAAGCGATACGACTGCCAAGGAACAGTAACGATGCCGCACAGAACTCTGAATTACAAAGTACTGTGGACACTCCATTGTGCTCGTCACCCTGAGACATAAGATAATGAGTCCCATAATGCCGAGTAAATTACGCTGGCTACAATGTCTTTCAAACCGAAACACAACAGTGCTTGTACACTACTGCTTGGCGGTACAAAAAATATTGCGGTCGTACCTATCCAGACGGTTTCTCGCCTATGAGAGAGTTACCACCAGTAAAATTCTTTGCCTGCCCGACTTACTGTCATCTAATCCATAGTTCAGGAACTCAAAACTCAAGCATAAACTGTTATTGTGTGAAAATAGGCTCATAACTATTTTCGCCTAATTGCAGGCTGAAAAGAAGGCGGAAGGAGTTTTGTCCCTAGGCAATGTCTTCCCATGTCCAATGATGCAACAAACCTTAGAAGTGCCGCTTGATCCTCCACTGTACAAGGATCCTGCCACTACGTTAGTTCAGAATGTTATCAACAACGGCTAGTCTCAATAACTAACAAATAACAAACAGTTAATATGCTTACTTTTGATGGATATCTGTGTTTATGTAAACTAAAATAGATAAGAATTGATATTGAAACAGCAGTACCAGTTAGCGTAACTTTTACTGTCGAGTTAGATATTAAACTCCAGTTAAATGTAAGTAAGTTATTGAGACTAGCTGTAAGTCCTTAAGTCTCTTTGATACGCAATCTGCTTCGCAATTTATGTTCATAGATATTCTGCAGGAACCGGATAATTTAAGATATCTGGATAAGTTGAGCAAAGATCTATTGTCTATGCTTTGTGCATTACAATTGGCACTGTCTCCTCTACCTTACTATCTTCGCGTGAGCTTTATAGCACATATTATTTATTAAATCCCAAGGCCCTTGACGTACAGGTTGTTACTATTTAAAGCTATATTATTAAATGATCCAAGGTATTAACAATAAAATAGGTATTCCATATTATTTTAAATTATTTATTTTCAGAAGTTCCATGAAGCCTAGAAGAAATATATCTGATGCTACGGTTTTGCACACTCCAAAAGAGCAAAGTAATAAGCGATATAGTCTCTGGACACGTGACTTTTCTGGTCTCTATCCAGTCTTCAAAATTCCATCTCATCATTCACCAATCTAAAGTATTGCGTTTTCGAAAAATAAAATAAAATCTCAAACAATTACGTTGTTACTTATTGTTTTTAAACTACTTTTAATACTTTAGTAAGTTTTATAAAATTATATTTAGGCAGTTTATGCCGAAATCAGACCTATCTGTGTTTGGGGCCATGATCGACTTCATAGAAACGAGCTTCCGATATTTAAAGCATACGACTTTTGTTAACGCTGAGTAACTAAATGCCAAGTCTTCGAGAGCCACATTATCAGCCACTCTCATGACTATGGTACGCCTGATATTGGGGTTAGTCAGTAATGTGAAACTGGAACCTAATAATTATACTATTACATTACTGACCCTAAAAATAATGAATAATTTTAATGTGTGACGTAAATACTATTAAAATTGATTCTGTATAACATTTGTACGCCGCTGCTGCAGCTAAACATGTCTCTACTGTAATTATTATGAAACATCTTGAATACTCATGTGTTTATACGCATGTTTATTACAAATAAAAATTATCTTATCTTATCGAAGTGGTGATTTGATGAAGAGCCTTTAGCTATTGACTAGCATGTCATGCTGATGAGCAAGGATCATAAACTGTATATCGGTGATGTTAATGTTACCCGTTAGTATTTTTAACTAGTACATGTATTTTGCTAACGGAAAATAAATAAATAAATATTTTTTATTTTTTCGGAATAACGGCGAAAAGTGGGTGCACTAGTTGCGCCTCTGCCTACGCCTTCGGGGATAACAGGCGTGAGTGAGTGTGTGTGTGTGTGTGTGTGTGTGTATGTATTTTGCTTCTGCGTTTCAAGTAACTATTTCTATGGGCTGTATTAATAAACCAATCTCAAGTTTGAGTTACATCTCAAGTAGACATAATGTATTGAACTATTCATACATAATGTCTACTTAAGATGTAACTCAAACTTGAGATTGGTTTATTAATACCGCCCTATGTATTTAATAACCTTTCATTTTGAGTTATCATGTGGTGTATAGAGGCTCCGGTTGTGCTTGTCTCGTTCATTAGTTGCCTACTAATTTGGAACTCATCTAATGTTGTATGTATCTTCTTTTAAATATTGATATATTTTAAGTTATCAGCTAACAACACGATACGTGATACGTTTTGCGTGACCATACTATCATTACTTGATCATATAAGTAACAAAGAAGTGTGTTCTATAATTTACGTTACTTCATACTCGATTACCAACTTTGCCTATAACTTTTTCGTAGGCGTTTTTTTTGTTTTTTTGAGTCCGTGTAGTGTTACGAAATGCACACAAATTAACAGGGATTTATGATTGGCTACTTTAATTCAATCAAATCTTTGTGTAAGAAAAGGGAACAGAAGTAGATAACACGTCATTATCAAATTGGAGTAGGCTACCGCTGCCTACCGTTGCATTCAGTTCATTATTTCTCGTAATTACTTTATATATCATTTCTCAAAATTTCCGGTTTAGTTTCTCATTGACTAACAATAATGTCTGCTTCCCTCTACACACTTCATCTGCCTTCTTTTACTTCATTCCTTCTTCACAATTTTTTTTCGTTATTAGTTACCACTGACGTACCTGGTGGCATTGGGTATAAAGGAACTCTAGCGGAGGTGGAGGTGTTTTTCAAATCCTGGTGAATTTGAAGCTTTTTTGGCCTTATCATACTTTACCAATAGAACTTAAATATGTGGTTATTTTACGTATGCTATTGTGTTTTCATAGTTTTCTCGTAGCTGCAGAGGTTAAGCTGCCCTTACTGCCCTATCTCAAAAAGCCACCTTGAACAAGCTTGTAATACAAGGAAAGAAATCACTTTGTAATACTCTGCATTACTACTATAGTAAGGACAAAGAATATGATTAAACCTGGGCATGGCCTTATGGACTTCCTTCTTCATAGATTCTCTAGCGAGTAGCGTTAAAAATTATCTATGTTAAAAAAATCGTCACAATTTCTGTCACTGGACCGTCACGGCCAGTGTTGCCAGATGTTTGACGGTTGAAGTCGCCTAAAGTCGATAAAATTCGAAGTAGCCTAAAGTCGCCCACATGTGTGGGGACGCGAAAACAAAAAAAAAAGGTCCCCAGTTCTCAATAATTGTGTGTAATGGGGATCTTAAATATCCTCAAATGCGACAAAAACAATGCATAAAACACGAACTTTCCGAAATAGCCTAAATTGGCGACTAATCACCATTCGCGTAGCCTAAGCGGCGACCAGTCGCCATTCGCAATTTTGGTCGTCCCGACACTCTTCAAGATAGCCTAAATGGCGAAAAGTCGCCTAATCTGGCAGCACTGGTCACGGCGCCATCTTTTATAGTCATTGTTAAAGAGCATATTATACTACGGAAAGTCATTATTTCGAAGAGAACCTTGACATCGCAATGTATATAGTAAGGTGAAACTGCACAGAGCCATCTATTGTCGACAAACGTAAACAGTTTAAATATTAGGGTCTTTTTTTTTTTATAATGGCCATCTTCGGCGCATTAGGGACGGCTGCGGGCTTCCTCCGACTCACGTCTAAGTTGTCGTCCGCAACCGCCCTTGCGCGTACCGCAGTTGCGGTCCTTCTCCTGTTGAAATATTAGGGTTTGCTACACTCATTGAAATTCATTTAAATAAATCGCTTTGACTGAGAGATTATTTTTTTATTGTTTTGAAAAATCGTCACGTGATTGTGATTTGGTATTATTTTTAGGTTATCCTCACTTTTGAATTCAAGTATTAATAAATTTATGTTAATTTATTGAAATTAACCATCATTGAATAATATGACTGTCAATTTAGCAGATTGATAGAAAAAGTTTCACTTTATTCGTCTGTACGTTAATACACGCGCACAATTTTTATGTCGTGTTTATCTCTAAGCCAATCCCAATAAAATGAAACGGAGCAATGCGTGTGTACAAAACACTTTTTAGTATGAATTGTAGGGTATATGGCATAGCTATACTTTTGAAATAATCATTGCACTATGTATCTATACGTGCGTGATAGATTTAAAGTTGTATAGATTTTTTCAGAAATAATATCTCTCCATAAATGGATTAAACTCCAACAGCAAAAAGATTTGCTATTATTTGTTATGTAAATACCACAAGAAAGAAATCAAAAATACTTTATATTGTTTTCTCATTTATTCTTGATGTAATAGTAAAATTCAGGAAGTGAGGTGATACGAGAGTATGATTTGAATGCAATATAAATCCTAGTCATATTATAAACGCGATACTTTCTAAGAATGTATGGATGTTTCTTACACTAATGAACGGGTTTCGATGAAACTTGGCACACAGGTAGATCATGCCTCGGATTAACACATAGCCTACTTTTTATTTCGAGAAAATATAAAGCGGGACTTTTATTCCGTAAAAACTTTTTAACGCGGGCGGAGCCGCGGGCAAAAGCTAGTAAATAATATTTTAAAATAATCTTATGACCCACCTAAAAAGCGTACATTTCTCTCATTTCTTCTATTGAAATCAAGAAAATTTAGATTTTCACAACAGCTTTGCCAAAATTGTTACCAGCCAACATTCCAACGAATGCGTCATATAACTTGTCGAAACCTTCCGTTACGTGCTCCCGAGGCTTTAGCTTGCCGGATTTGATCCAGTCAGTCAGTTGGGCAAAGGCCTCTGGCCATCTTGCGACCCAATGCCACCCATGGAACCCTTCCATTTTCAACTGCTTCATCACCATAGCCGTTTGAACTACTGTGGCCTTCGACATCTGAGCAGGATCTTCATTGTACGAGCTAATGTATCCACATACAGAAATTCTTCCAAAGACGTTCATCTGACCCAATATCTTACTACTGATTTCTCCTCCTACATTATCAAAATAGCAATCTACTCCGTTCGGAGCCGCTTGTTTGAGAGCTTCAGTCAAGTTTATAGTTTTGTAGTTAAATGCTTTGTCGAAACCAAGGTCTTGCTCAAGCCACTGCACCTTATCGTATGAACCGACAAATCCGATCACTTTACAACCTTTAATCTTTGCGATTTGTCCGACCAATGAACCGACCGCACCAGCTGCGCCAGTCACTACGACAGTTTCTCCTGGCTGCGGCTTACAAACTTCCAAGAATCCGAAGTACGCGGTGGCACCAGGCATTCCTATAGCTCCGACAGCCAATGATTCAGGAAGGCCTTGCATATCGGGCATTTTGGTGATACCTTGGCCCGGAGGTGCAGGCAAGCTGGGATCTGCTATACAGTAATCACACCATCCCTTGTGCGTGACTACCTTAGTACCGACCGGGTATTTCGGGTCCTTGCTCTCTTCTACTACTCCTACTTGATAACTGAACTGGTCGTAAGGAATTTGGTCAGCCTGGTTGTAGATACGCAGGTAGGGGTCCACACTAACCCACTCTCCTTTTATAAGTATTTCGCCATTCTTCAGCGGTGGCAGTTCGTATTCCACTATTTCGAAATCATCACGTTTCGGCATACCATCGAAGTATTTCTTAACGATGTATTTACGTGCTTTCACCATATTGGACGGTGATGTTCACACAGATCTGTAACAAGACACAATAAAAAATATTAAAAGATATCGTACTTTATATCCAAACAGATAACAATGTTATCTTTTTAAACTCTGTGTTTAGTAGCATTTTTGATTGGTAATAAATTTGTTTTATATTGAAATTAGTTGTTGGATTTGGCTTCACCTGCATCATAAACCCTTGCCGGGTAAAAAAGTCCCTCTGCGTTTTTATATTCTATTATTTGTGTGCCAGATACACAAATCCGTTCAGCGGTATACAAACCTTCAAACGTCAAAAAAATTTCTAGCATTTATGATATAAGTAAGTACGCAAGATAAGATTAGTAATGTATTTTGTGTAGATAAATTATAGGCACAGGCACAATCAAATTAATTTCGTGATAAATGTTCATAACGGAAAAAGGGAAATTTTACATGAATTACAAGAGTTCATAAACAAATACATTGGTAACGCAAAAGAAAACACCTATTACTGAAACACAAATATATTTGAAAGTTATTGACTGCCTTGGTTGCGTAGTCATAGCACGGTACATCTCCAATGCTGAGGTGTCGGGTTCGATCCTCAGGTCGGGCAAAGTGATGTTGGGTTTTCTACTCAGTATCAGCCCGGAGTTTGAAATTTGCGACAAATATGGCGATAGGATTTTCCCTACCACATCATGAGATGGAATACGCACGGCGTAAATTGAGTCCACTAATTACGTCTCTGCCTACCTTTCTGGGGATAAAGGCATGAATGTGTATGTATGTATGTATGTAATTTTAATTTTAAAAATTATAGATATCTTTGGATCATAACCTACAATTATTAGGTATGCTAAGAATTTTCTGTATTATTTCTAGTTTTATTACCTGTTTTGTTAGTCTTGCATTCATTGCTTCTCAGAATTATCTTAAATATCTTTTCTCAAAATTTCCGGTTTACTTTTTCATTGACTACCAATAATGTCTGCTTCTCTACACACTTCACCTGCCTTTCTTTACTTCATTCCTTCTTCACTCTTTTTTTCCGTTATTAGTTACCACTGACCTACCTGGTGGCATCATCATCATCTTCATGCCCTGATCCCAAATTACTTGGGGTCGGCGCAACATGTTTTTCTCTTCCATTCCCCTCTATCTTTCGTCATCAAGTCATTCACGCCCTTTTCTTTTACTGACCTACCCGGTGGCATTGGGCATATAGGAACACTAGCATAGATGGAGGTGTCTTTAAAATCCTGGTGAATTTTAAATTGTTTTTAGCCTATTCACGGTTATTTTACTTATGCTATTGTGTTTCATAGTTTTCCTGTAGCTCCAGAGTTTAAGGTAGCTGTCCTTACTGCCCTATCTCAAAAATCCACCTTGAACATTTTTGAAATATAAGGAATAGCTTCATGTTTTGATTAAAGAAATCACTTTGTAATACTTTGCATACACCTGGGCTTGGCCTTATGGACTTCCTCATACATTCTCTAGCGTTACTAGTATACAGGAGATTTTGGAGTTTTTTCAATATTGAATATTCTTGCATTAGCATTGCATTAGTAGATATTCGAGTGAATTGTGAAACTTTTTTATCGACGTACGGGAGAAATCTGTCTAAGTTAAAAAAAAGTCATATTTTCTGTCATTACGGACCGTCATGGCGCCGTCTTCTATGGTCATTATTTTGACAGAGCCATCTATTATCGACAAGCGAAAACAGTTTAAATATTTATTAGGGTTTGCTACACTTAGCCCCACTTGCACATTCCTGGGTTAGCTTAATTTCTAAACTCTTTTTTTTTAAACTCTATTTTTTTCGCGGGGAAAAAACGCATTATCGCTACCACCACTAGGGGGTGAGTGAAATGGTTATGATGGTTTCGCACAGTCTTACAGCCCAATGTCGACACTCGGGAGTATGGCATAATCCGAGCAAGCATTGGACCGAGTCCCTAACACTATGTACACCCTACACCGGCATACAGTGCCGGATTAACCACGTAGCAAGAGTAGCAATTGCTACGGGCCCCGCGCGAAAGGGGGCCCCGCATATTTAAGCCCACTGCTCTCTGCTTGAGTGTAATTTTTTGAGTGAAACTTATTAAGATGTGGTATGTTGAATTTTTTTGTTATCACAAAAACGTGAAACGTTTCAACTTTTCCTACTAAGACAATCCACGTCAGACACTTGATACCCGACTATTTCCTTGGCGTAAATAATTCAAATAATTTCATACGATAAACACACAAGTTCTACAAAAAGTTGCTTGTACCTATATGCAAGCTCTCTGACCCAACACTTAGTGTCGATGTGTAGCAGAATTGAAATAGCTCGATTTAAATTGTTAAAATTTTCTATTTATTTATAAGATTAACGGTCTACATTATTTTTAATATAATTTAGTAACCATATACCAAAAATCTATTTTCTAGAATACAAGTATACTAGCGGCCCGCCCTGGCTTTGCACAGGTAGCAAAGCATAATATTTGCACATTTAATTTACTGTCGTACAAAATACTTATGAATTATACACATAACCCTTCCTCTTGAATCACTGCGTCCATTGGTGAAAAACATATGAAAATCCGTTTGGTAGTTTTTGAGTTTATCGCGTTCAGACAAACAGATGCGATGGGGGGACTTTGTTTTATAATATGTTATGATGTAAGGACATAGCCTTAAAAATAAAAAGATAAAAGTAGGCTGTCCTTCCTTGGATCTCAAACTATTTCCATATTTATTCTCTCACGGTTCCACCCGCAAGAAAATATTTTCCGGGATAAAAGTCCCGGTTTCTATTTTTCCAGGATAAGCAGTAGCCTATGTCCTTCCCTCGGTCTCAAACTATCTCCAAACTTGTTTTTTTGCGGTTCCACCCGCAAGAAAATATTTTCCGGTATAAAATCCCGGTTTATTTTTTCCCGGGATCAGAATTAGCCTTGGTTCTCCCCAAGATTTTAAACTATCTCCCTACCAAATTTCATAGAAATCGGTTGAGTGGTTTGGCCGCCCCACTCGCGATAATAAAACCGGGATAAAAGTTCCGG
The DNA here is from genome assembly GCA_949316025.1 of Lapara coniferarum. Lineage (NCBI taxonomy): Eukaryota > Metazoa > Arthropoda > Insecta > Lepidoptera > Sphingidae > Lapara > Lapara coniferarum. The sequence goes on along the minus strand of OX438920.1, from coordinate 35,289,352 downwards.
TTTATATTTTTCCGGGATAAGCAGTAGCTTGTGTCCTTCCCTGGGTCTCAAACTATCTCCATACGTTTTTGTTTGCGGTTCCACCCGCAAGAAAATATTTTCCGGGATTAAAATCCTGGTTTATTTTTTCCGGAATAAGAAGTAGCCTAGGTCTTTCCCAAGGTCTTAAACTATGTCCCTTACAAATTTCATCGAAATCGGTTTATTGGTTTGGCCGTAACGACTCGCGAGAATAAAAAATTCGAGATAAAAGTCCCGATTTGAATTTTCCCGGGATATAAAGTAGCTTATGTTACTCAGGGATACAGGAGCATTTTAATGGTGAAATATTTTTTTAAATCGGTCCAGTACTTTTTGAGTTTATCCTTGTCAAACATACAAAAATACAAATCTTTCCTCTTTATAATATTAGTATATAGATTGAGACTGCCTCGGTGGCGTAATTATATTATGGTACGACTGCAATGCTTAGGTCTCGGGTTCGATCCCCGGGTCGGGCAAAGAGATATTGAGTTTTTCTATTCAGTATCAGCACCATTGATTAAATATAACATTAGATATTCCTAAAAATATAATATACTTTGTATTCAATATAAACTTTGAAATATGTATTGAAAAAAATATTTTGTGTAGTATCTGTTTTCAATTGTTAGTTTCCTATCAAAATTATTCTAAATTGCCAGGAAATCTCATCTCAGGCTTTTTGTACTTGTCAGAGCCTAACAGCGCCTATAGTAATTTACCACACTATTAATTACCCCCAAAATTGTAACCTATAGATAGCAAATAAACGTATTAAGTATTGAATTGTATCTTTATCACTTTATACTAGCAAATCAAGGGCTCTTTGAAAGAATTTGCTACGGGCCCCGCGCTAGCTTAATCCGGCACTGCCGGCATACCAACCAAAACCAGCGGTGGCCTTCTTCAGCGCATACGAGACGGCATCTACGACAGCCGGAGACCGACCACCCGCACCTCGGAAGCTTAATTAACTCTGAGTTAGGTGCTAGCTCAGGGTTAAATAAATAATTTACCTTGCGCCATCAAAAGTTAAGAGTGAACCGAGAGTTCATTTTCTAAATATTTAAAAATAGGGGGTTAGTGAGGCGTAATGTAATGTAACCACAGATGACAGAAGTGACACGATATTAAATACGGTTAAAATAAAATGTCATCAAATGTCACCGTTCCTAATGCACCGAAGATGGCCACCGCGGAGTTTAGGTTGGTATGCCGTGCGTTATATATAGGTTAGGGACTCGGCCCGGCGGTCGCCCGACGTTTTCCATCTCTCCGGGCGGCTCAACGTTGGGTCGTAAGGCACGGTGAACCCAATATAACCGCTCAATCGCCTTGAACGCTGGGCGGTAGTAATAATTCACTTTCTCCGCGTAAAAAAAAACAAAAAAAAAAAACAAATGGCACAGAATGAAGGATACACAAGAAAGTTTATATACATTGTATTGTAGTGTAAAATAGAGAGACATATATTTAGTTTTTTGTTTATTCATTCCTCTTTGTTTGGATTACAATAGAAGCGAATAGATACCTATTGTAATGTTTCCAGTTACAAAAAAAGAAATGTCAGGTTAGTTAACCCGGTGTTATTTTTAGTGGTGCAAGACACGATGAGAGTTAAAATTTAATTATCTAACCTCGAGTTTACAAACTCTGCATTTGGTTATGTAACCCGAGTATTGCGCGCAACTGGACGATAGCCTAGTTGGGAATAGAACGGTCTGCCGAGACAATGTCCGGAGGTTCAAACCTAAGGCACACACCCCTGACTTTTTAAAGTTATGTGTTATTGTTTGTCAATTATCGTTCGCTTTAACGGTGAAGGAAAACATCATGAGGAAACCTGCATGCCTGAGAATCCATAACAATTTCGAGGGTATGTGAAGTCTGCCAATCCGCACTAGGCTCGCGTGGTAGACTAAGACCTAAAACCCTCTCAGTAGTAGAGGAGGCCCGTGCTCAGCAGTGGGCACTTTATAATACAGGGCTGGTATTATTATCTCTTTATTTCTAATTTTCCTACTTTCTTACATTTTTATATATAAAAAAACATTCATACATATAAAAATATAAAAAACGTCCCAATAAGTGTATTAAACTCCAACAGTTAAAAGATTTGTATAATAAATACAACAAGAAAGAAATCAAAATACTTTATATTGTTTTCTCATTTATTCTTGATGTAGTAATACAATTCAGGAAATGAGGCGACGCGGGAGTAAGATTTGAATGCAATATAAATCTTACTCATATTATAAACGTATTGATGTATGTATATTTGTTACTCTTTCACGCAAAAACCAATGGACGGATTTCGATGAAACCTTGCACACGGGTAGACCATGCCCTGGATTAACACATAGGCTACTTTTATCTCGGGAAAATATAAAGCGGGACTTTTATCTCGGAAAAACTTTTTAACGCGGGCGGAGCTGCGGGCAAAAGCGTGTAAATAATGTTTTAAAATAATCTTATGACCTACCTAAAAAGCGTACATTTCTTTCATTTCTTCTATTGAAATCAAGAAAATTTAGATTTTTACAACAGCTTTGCCAAAATTGTTACCAGCCAACATTCCAACGAATGCGTCATATAACTTGTCGAAACCTTCCGTTACGTGCTCCCGAGGCTTTAGCTTGCCGGATTTGATCCAGTCAATCAGTTGGGCAAAGGCTTCTGGCCATCTTGCGTCCCAACGCCACACAAGGAACCCTTCCATTTTCAACTGCTTCATCACCATAGCCGTTTGTACTGCTGTGGCTTGCGGCATCTGAGATAGATCTTCATTGTACAAGCTAATGCATCCACATACAGCAATTCTTCCAAAGACGTTCATCTGACCTATTATCTTACTACTGATTTCTCCTCCTACATTATCATAATAGCAATCTACTCCGTTCGGAGCCGCTTGTTTGAGAGCTTCAGTCACGTTTACAGTTTTGTAGTTAAATGCTTTGTCGAAACCAAGGTCTTGCTCAAGCCACTGCACCTTATCGTCTGAACCGGCAAATCCGATCACTTTACAACCTTTAATCTTTGCGATTTGTCCGACCAATGAACCGACCGCTCCAGCTGCGCCAGTCACTACGACAGTTTCTCCTGGCTTCGGCTTACAAATTTCCAAAAATGCGAAGTACGCGGTAGCACCAGGCATTCCTATAGCTCCGACAGCCAATGATTCAGGAAGGCCCTGCATATCGGGCATTTTGGTGATACCTTGGCCTGGAGGTGCAGGCAAGCTGGGATTTACAATACAGTAATCACACCATCCCTTGTGCGTGACTACCTTAGTACCGACCGGGTATTTCGGGTCCTTGCTTTCTTCTACTATTCCTACTTGGAAACTGAATTGGTCGTAAGGAATTTGGTTAGCCCTGTTGTAGATCCGCAGGTAGGGGTCTACACTGACCCACTCTCCTTTTATAAGTATTTCGCCGTTCTTCAGCGGTGGCAGTTCGTATTCCACTATTTCGAAATCATCACGTTTTGGCACACCATCGAAGTATTTCTTAACGACGTATTTACGTGCTTTCACCATATTGGACGTTGATGTTCACACTGATCTGTACCGAGACACAATTAAAAGTATTTCAAGATACCGTACTTTATATCTATATAGATAACATTATTATCTTTTTAAACTCTGTCGTTAGTATTTTCGATTAGTGATAAACTTGTTTTATATTGAAACTAGCTTTTGCCAGCGGCTCTGACCGCGTTAAAAGTTTTCCGGGATAAAAGTCCCGCTTTATATTTCTCCTAGATAAAAAGTAGCTTATATGTTAATCCAGGACATGATCTACGCGTGTGCCAAATTTTATTAAAAAGCGGTGAGTAGTTTTTGCGTGACAGAGTAACATACATCCATACATTCTTACAAACTTTCACGTTTATAATATTAGTTAGATTAAGTGTTGGACGTGGCTTCGCCTGCATAATAGATCCTTGCCAGGTAAAATGTCCCTGTGTGTTTTAACATTCTATTAATTGTATGTCAAATTTCACACAAACCTTATCTGCGGTATACCTCCAAACGTCAAAATTTTTTTTTGCTTTTATAATAAGTAAGAAGTACGTAAGAAGTAAGTAATGTATTTTGTGTAGATTATTTACAGGTACAATCAAATTATTTTCGTGATAAATGTTCATAGCGAAAAAAGGAAATTACGTGCATTACAAGTAGGTACTATCTCCTCTATCTTACTATCTCCGCGTGAGCTTTATAGGACCATAATATTATGAATTAAATCCCAAGACCCTCTACGCAGTGAAAATTTAAATAGTTGTTACTACTTGAGACTATATTAAATGATCCAAGGTGTAACAATAAAATAAGTACTGCATATTATTTTAAATTATTAATTTTCAGAAGTTCCATGAAGCCTAGAAGAAATATATCTAATGCTTTTGTTTGGCACATGTTATAACAAGCGATATAATCTGTGGACACGCGACTTTTCTGGTCTTTATCCTGTCTTCAAAATTGCATCTCATCAATCACCAATCCAAAGTGTTGCGTTTTCGAAAAACAAAATAAAATCTCAAACAATTACGTTGTTACTTATTGTTTCTAAACTTTTAATTCTTTCGTAAGTTTTGTAAAATTATATTTAGGCAATTTATGCCGAAATGACCTACCTGTGATTGGGGCCATGATCGACTTCATAGAAATCAGCGTCAAATATAGATCAGCGTTTTTTAGTTTTTATAATGATTTATCCTTTACTTTGACGAGAAATAATGGCTTATTTTAACGAAGCGATTTTAAGCAATACAGCATTAATCCTTATCCAATTAAGAACCATAACTACATTTTCCATTTAATATAGATCAATATGACCCTTTACAGAAAGTCATTTATATAAATATTTTCGAAGATATTACAGATTTAAAATGCAGGGACATACTGGTTGCAGCGGTACCGGCCGGAGGCCCGGTGGCGTGTGCCTATAAACAGCGCGTCGAAGTACGCACTTCTAACTACAGCACTTTAATTTATGTTTTTGTGTGTATCTAGGTGTAGGGCTGCTATCCGTCCAGAATTCCCCGTAATTGTCCTAGTTTGAAGGGTGTCCGGGAGCCGTTCGGCCAGAGGTTTTTAAAAAGTGTCCGGGTGAAATACGGACACTTTTGCTGTCAGGGGAAATCCATTTTTTTTATAGATAAGCGATAAATCGAAATAAATCTTAGTTAAAAATTCATTCATAATAACCCGCATTCAAGAAGACACGGAAAATATTTTTTCAGAGGTGTCCGGGGAAAAACCCATATTTTGCCCAAAGGTCCGGGATTTTTGTCGTATTTATCCGGCGTCGGCAATTTAGTTGATGGCAGCCCTATACAAAGAAAATGCCGACAAGGCGGCGGCCGGCGTGCCGCGCCGCCTGCGCGGGGCGCCCGTTCCGCGCGCGCTATCGTTGACTCCGTCAGCTGATGTTCGTATAACGCGTGCTCCCAGCACAAGGATACCAAGCTTTTGTACTATTACCTTATTCTGCAATATCTTGCTATTTTTGTTTGGCATTGTCGTTTGCTATTTTAACCGTACCACAATGCTTATTGAAATCAAATGATGTAAGAGCTCTGGTATGCTTTATTGCTTAAACTAATGTTGTTTTTACAATACAAAGACATTGTTGCGTATTCTTTAAAATAGACTTTTTATAAGCATAGTTATACCACTTATTTTATTATTTAATACGCTTGTTTAAGTCTGTTAGAAATCCATGTGACAAAAATAAAGTAATATCCGAATTTTTGAGAAGCTGTGCCGTTTTAGCAAACTTCGGTAAAAATGTTTGTACTGGCAACACAGCGTGTTTAAGTGCACAGCTATGCCCTATTGTAATGAATGGCGTGCGAAAGAGACACAACATGTTTGTAACCTGCACGTTAAAGTGGGCACATACGATGCGATTTGGTACAGCCGAACCATTAAAATGGTATGCCATCGAACCATATCGCATCGTGTGGGTCACGGTTCGATGGACATTATTATTATTATTGTTGGTACGGCTGGTTCGATGGCCATTAAACTTGGTTGTATACAACTGGACATCGCAAGGTACGGTTCGATCGTGTGGCGTGAAGACTGTACCGCGTCAGGAATTGGTACGATGATACCAAATCTAATCGTCTGTTAGTAGTATTAGTTTCAATGTGTTAATAAGAAGATCAACGATTGAACGACTCTGACGCGTTACAAAATGTAACTAGAGATTAGAAGGTACAGAAGGCATAATAATATGACGTTCGGTAGTATAAAGTATTTACGTAAACCTATTTCAGATATGACGTCCGGAAATATTGATGTTAAAATTAAAATAAATGTTGAAATATCATACGGAATCTAAAAAATATGATATCTATCTATTGATACAAGTTACAAGATTTTAATCTATTAAAATCTTGTAACTTTTGTAACTACCCGACTACGAGTTATTAAGTACCTATTTCGGTAGGTAAACTTATTTATTAGCGAAAACAAAGTTTATTATTAACGAAATAAATATTTTTCTTTACAAAATAAAAATATAAATAGTTCCTTTTCATAAAATTACATGATTTTTTTTATTTCACGTTGATGTTTATAACGTATTAGTTAGGTGGTAGCGACTGCTTTAGTAGTAATTTAAACTTTTTTTTTTCAAATTCCACGTCTCAAGCGGTACTGCTGCAACTATGTGAGTGAATGTATTGCAAGTTACTTTGTTGCTCTTCTTACTCCTATAGGCTTTGCAATAACATCGTCAGCTGTGACGTAATTCATTCAATAAAGTCAAGCGCGCTAAAGCACAGCGTGATCAAAAAGCTATAATCGGGATTATTGGCGAAAGTATGCGTTATCCATGGATAATTTTTTGCGCGACGTTAGCAGAGGTCACGCTGAATATGTGGTTTCATTTAGTAACGCAATGTCAAAATGACACTGTATACATAGGGTGCTAAACTCATTACCTTTCGTGGCTTCGCCGTAGTCGGGTAAAAAAGAAAACCACAAATCTTTTCAAATAATGTAATTATTAAGTCATAGTCATTGACGTATTAAGGTTTTTTTAATACATCAATAGTCATAGTATAGTAAAATCAAACAAATAACACAGAGGTCGTAATGTGATCGATATAAAATTGCGCTTTTGGAGGATTTTGGCTGATATGAATTAATTTTTTTTACACGAAATTAAAAAAAAAAGTACGAGAAATTACAAGACCAAAGGGTATACTAATTATTTCCTGAATATAATTGCGAAGAATGCTCTAGTTATTTTATTTAATAATTTCAAAAATCGAGTTTTACGTAACGTAATCCCTTAAATCAAGAAAGTTCAGATTTTTACAACAGCTTTGCCAAAATTGTTACCAGCCAACATTCCAACGAATGCGTCGTATAAGTTGTCGAAACCTTCTGTTAGGTGCTCCCGAGTCTTTAGCTTGCCGGATTTGATCCAGTCAATAAGTTGGGCAAAGGCCTCTGGCCATCTTGCGTCCCAACGCCACACAAGGAACCCTTCCATTTTCAACTGCTTCATCACCATAGCCGTTTGAACTACTGTGGCCTTCGACATCTGAGCAGGATCTTCATTGTACGAGCTAATGCATCCACATACAGCAATTCTCCCAAAGACGTTCATCTGACCTAATATCTTACTACTGATTTCTCCTCCTACATTATCAAAATAGCAATCAACTCCGTTCGGAGCCGCTTGTTTGAGAGCTTCAGTCACGTATACAGTTTTGTAGTTAAATGCTTTGTCGAAACCAAGGTCTTGCTCAAGCCACTGCACCTTATCGTCTGAACCGGCAAATCCGATCACTTTACAACCTTTAATCTTTGCAATTTGTCCGACCAATGAACCGACCGCTCCAGCTGCGCCAGACACTACGACAGTTTCGCCTGGCTTCGGCTTACAAATTTCCAAGAATCCGAAGTACGCGGTAGCACCAGGCATTCCTATAGCTCCGACAGCTAATGATTCTGGAAGGCCCTGCATATCGGGCATTTTGGTGATACCTTGGCCCTGAGGTGCAGGCAAGCTGGGATTTACGATACAGTAATCACACCATCCCTTGTGCGTGACTACCTTAGTACCGATGGGGTATTTTGGGTCCTTGCTCTCTTCTACTACTCCTGCTTGATAACTGAACTGGTCGTACGGAAGTTGGTTAGCCCTGTTGTAGGCCCGCAGGTAGGGGTCCACACTGACCCACTCTCCTTTTATAAGTATTTCACCGTTCTTCAGCGGTGGCAGTTCGTATTCCACTATTTCGAAGTCATCACGTTTTGGCACACCATCGAAGTATTTCTTAACAACGTATTTACGTGCTTTCACCATATTGGACGTTTATGTTCACACAGATCTGTAACAAGACACAATAAAAAATATTTCAAGATATCGTGCTTTATATCCAATGAGATAACATTATTATCTTTTTAAACTCTGTGTTTAGCAGCATTTTCGATTGGTGATAACGTATACGCATACTCACACCTTTTATCCCCGAAGGGGTAGGCAGAGGCGCAAAAAGTGCACCCACTTTTCGCCGTGTGTATTCCGTCCCATGATGTGATAGGGGGAGAGCCCATCGCTATATCGGGCACAAATTCCAGACTCCGGGCTGAATAAAAACTTGTTTTGTATTGAATACAGGTGTTGGACGTGGCTTCTGCTGCATCATAGATCCTTGCCGAGTAAAAGTCCCTGTGTGTTCTAGTAATTGTGCCAAATTTCACACAAATCCGTTCAGCAGTATATAAACTTCCGAACGTCATCACATTTATTTTGCATTTATAAGTAAGAAGTACGCTAGATAAGTTTCGTAACATATTTTGTGTAGATTATTTATAGGTACAGGTACCTATAATCCAATTAATGTCGTGATAACTGTTCATAACGGAATTAGAAAAATTTTGGATGCGTTAGTCTCTGGAACCACTCCATCGATTTCTAATAAACTTTCAGTAATTAGAGGCTACATTATCTGTGAGTCGTTAACATATTTATATCTTATCCCGGGATCAAATTTAACTTGATCGGCGAATTGGGTATTTGAATGGCCTGAATTATGGCGACCGTTTGAAAAAAAAAACGTAAACGTAATATTCTTTAATTTATTACACTCATGTCTAGGGCTGCAATCACCTAAATTCCGACGCCGGATAAACACGACAAAAATCCCGCTACATTGCTCTTTGCTACCATTATTTCTTGGTTATCCTCGGGTCGAAAGTTATTCTAAAAAAGTTATGATATTATTTTAACATCTACCCACTTGACATTGGCAAAATCACCGATGAAACGGTGGAGCCATTTTTAAAAAGAAGAAGACAAAAATCCCGGACATTTGGGCGAAATATGGGTTTTTCCCCGGACTACTCTGAAAAAGATTTTGCCGTGCCTTCTTGAATGCGGGTTATTATGAATAATTTTTTTAACTAAGATTTATTTCAATTTATCGCTTATCTATAAAAAAATGAATTTCCCCTGACAACAAAAGTGTCCAACAATTTTTTAAAAACCCCTGCCGGACGGCCCCCGGACGCCCCTCAAACTAGGACCAATCCGGGGAATTCCCGTCTAATGGCAGCTCTACCCATGTCTCATGTGTATTATGGCCAAATTGATATTGATATTATTATTAATGAATTACATTTTATACTACAAGTTACTATTATCCTACCATTCTTTCTCCACTAAAACGGTGAAAGGTTATGTTATATTCTTGACTGATGATTTAAATAAAAATACATTTATACGAGCGAGGTTCAACCATTAATTTATTTTGACATATCTCTATATTCACTATTACAATGTTGACAGACCTATAAAATACACAGCAGTGTTGCCATTATAACAGGTTACATAAAATTCGGTATACGTAGAACTACTAAGCCCACTAGTTTTATACATAACTTATTTATTTTTATTGCATTGAATGACGAGACGAGTCTGCCATTCACCTGATGGTCAGCGCTACGACCACCCATAAACAGTAGCAGCACCATCTTGATTTATAATGTTCTGTGTGGCATTCCACTGCGCTCGTCATCCTGACATGTAAGATGTTAAGTCGTATTATGTTCAGTAGTTACACTGGCTACAATGTCCTTCAAACAGAAACACAACAGTGCATGCACACTGCTCTTGGCGGTAGAAATAGACACTGCGGTGGTACCCACCCAGACGGACTGTTACATATGAGAGACCTACCACCAGTTATCTCCCTATTCTACGTTATATAGGTAGGTGATGTTCACCTAATGATGATATTCGAAATCCATTCTTTAATAACTTACTCTAAGTATTAGGGGTATATATTGAGCTTAGATTAATAACGACATCTTGATGAATTTCAGACCAAATTATTACGTGATTCCTGAGAGGGTCGTGCACTCGTATAAGATTTTAAAATTTATTGCCTTTTTTGCGAGTATATAAATTAACTGCTCTAAACAAAAATAACAAATATGTCTATATCATGTTATTTTTTTAATTTTTTAATTATTAATTGTATTTTGTACCTTGAACTGATTTTGAAAAGAGCAACACTAGAGTTTCTTGCCCGTATTTATCTAGTGAGAACTGCTTTCCGAACTGGTGGTGGAGTTAATATTGACTGAATCTAAATAATGTCATTTTATGGGTTCGAATAAATTTATTTCATTTCATTTCATAATCAATTCGCGGTTCGTTGTTCTCAATTTGGCCTACCATTGTAACCTGCTGTAATACCATTGTAATTTATATCTCTACCACATTTCTGTTTACCTTATTAGCATGTAGTTAAGTTTGTTATTATGGACTAATTAACATAACAATTAAGTCCAAATTCCAAAATAATTAATATACGTGTGCTAAACCTACTTTTGTGGATGAGTATGAATGCCGAAGGGATCGAATTGACGGTTTTTTTTATAAGAAAAACCCCCACTATCACATTATGGGACGGATCACGGAACACACATGGCCAAAAGGGGGTTGTTACACCTCTCCCTACCCCTTTGGGGATAAAGGTTTGATGTGTGTGAGTAAATAATGTAAAGCTCAGCAAAATGTATAATATGGTACTGTACATAAATTCTGTTCATTTTACCGAAGGGGAGGAAATGACGGTTGAGGAATTATTTATAACACTTTCGCGAATAAGGGTAATTATAGACGCCACCGTATAATAAAGGATGTAGAATGACTCGCACTATTTTATCATCATGAACATTCTAATTTGTTAGTGTTTTTGTGATGTAGTCATATTTCGGCGAATCCAAGGTCGTCTAATGTTTTTATTAACCAGTGTAGTTTTTCTTTAAAGACGTTCTGAATTATTATATACTTAAGTTTTTTGTCTTTTAATAATCCTATGGTAACATGCGTTAAGTTAAAATATAATTACGTTTGCATACAACATAATTGCTGGTAGATTTTTGGAAGCATAAATAAGAACTTGAGTTATTGATGCTATGTAATGAATTACTGCGTCATCTTTTTTAGATAGCGAATGATAATCAGAGAACATCAGCGATGTTAGACAAATGTACCTAAGTACCTAGAAGGATGATTCGTATCCTATTGAATCGATCTCAGTTCCTTTCAGTGGGATAGATTGCCATAAAGGAGCCTTATTTCTAAATTAGTTGAGGGGTCCTTCCAGCCCCAGATTTAGTACAGGCCACTTAGTTTCCGCGCCCCGCATGTATCGCGTCCAGAGGTCTATCCGGAAGAGCAAAATATAAGGTTCCGAACTTTTAGGTTACCTAGAGTTTAGCGTATGGACTAAGAGAAGCCCCTAGAGCTCGGGGCCCATTTCATTCATACGGCTCATACAGCGGTAGCTACGCCCCTGGTTCCTTTATCAATAGTATATTTAATATAGGTGATCTTTATTAATATTTTACGGTTATTAAATAAATGCGTAAAATTAAATCTTTGGATGCATGGATTTAAATGTAAAACATTTAGATATGTTTACCTATTTAAATGGTTTATCTTCAGGTTTTGGCCCAGTGTTAGGTCAAACTCTTATAGTCTAAGGTCAAACTGCTCAATAATCGTCGTATAAAAATACTCTATCGCCCCATTAAACATTGTTATTTGATACTTGACTTATCCTAAAGTCATTTGTTGTCAGTATCGCATTATATACCTACAATAATGCACGTTATCTCAATGATTCCCAGAGGTCACCACTGAGCGAGTACCTATTCCTGCCGTGGCTCGGAATGATAATGCGTGGATTGTTTCTGCGCCAGGCGCCGACTGCTGGAGCCTTACTGTACACCACGGCGGTGGTCAGCGGTGAAATCAACTCACTATTTTCGACAGCATTCTATTTTCTCTTTTGATTTTGTAATTTAAGAAGCTCAAATTTTTGCACGTTTCTTCGATTTACTTTTCTCTAATCCAGGGTACCTCCACGTTACCTGAATAGATATGAAATATTACGAATTATTTTGTCATGCAATGCAACTATCTCTGTATTATATTCTGCCCACTGCTGAGCACGGGCCTCCTTTACTACTGAGAGGCCTTAGTTCACCACGCTCGTCTAGTGCGGGTTGGCGGACTTCACATACCCTTGAAATTCTTGGGGAGAATTTTTGTATTATTCTTTAGTTGACCTTTTAATTTCTACTTCGAATTTTCTATCTCCTCTGTACCTAATATTTTAAGAAGCTAAAGGTTGTCAGTTGGCATGCTATGTTTGACGACCTATGATGACACAGAATCAAATAGAGCTCAACTAGAGCTGGTTTGTGACGAATTGCGAGCTGGGGCCTATGTGTTACAATCAAGAGTAAAATGATCGCATCCGGATGCTCTTACTGCTCTATAGCGACCTTTATAGAGAATATTGATGTCTTGATCTCACATTATTATTAAAACTAAGTATTCATAAAGAACTGTTCAAGTTGACAACGCAGACGATCCAGACATTTTTTCATTTAGCAAAGTTACATTACCAGGATTTAGGTACTTAATTACCAAGGAACTTATAATTACTACATTTATATTTTCACAGCTTTGATTAATAATATACTAGATTGACTCTGAACGCTTCAAACGCGTCGATAAACCTAAAGGCTTACAGTCCGCCTTTAGGTCATTTTCCCGCGCTTAGTACCTAGAGTAATAGTGTTCTGTGAACGTAGTTCTTCTGAGTAGTCTGTGGTTCTGTGGCTTAGTACCTTGCTTAGTACGCTTCGAGCTGTCATGGCGTTCGCTCACGTTGTTACCTACGCAGATTTATACCTAGTCTTTGAAAATGTTGGTTGCAAAAACTATAAGGGTCGACGTAAAACAACGCATAATGTCACCTATAACCGGTAAAGTATATTATTTATAACCACTTCATGAAAAATAAGCCCAAAAAAATAATAAGAGTTCGCAATAGTTGTGGGTTGCCAGTTTATGGAATCAACTTGTCCTAAAAGTGAGAAAAATGGATCCAAAGTAGATGTTTTATTGACTTGAGCAGTCCATATTTTCGACGTTTAAAGCCATAAGTTTAATTATTTTTTGATTGGAAATAAAAAAATTGTTAACTGTACGGATGGTACCTACGTGCTGTCAGTGGCGTAGCGTGAGTTATTGCCGCCCGGGGCGGACCCGATAATTTGCACCAAAAACAGGTCGTTTCAACAAATAAGCCACGAGTGGAATAGATAGAGCTTTTGTTCACGGCTCCACCCGCGTAAAAAAGTTTTACCGGGATAAAAGTCTCCTTTTATATATTCCCGGGATAATAAGTAGCCTATGTCCTTTCTCAGGCTCTAGACTATCTCTATACAAAATTTCATTTTAAATCGGTTCAGTGATTTACAGAGACAGAGTTACTTTCGCCTTTATAATACTAAGGAAGGATGAATATATTTTTCAGAATACCAAGTGATCCTACGTTAAGAAGCCAATGGATAAATATTATAAGAAAAAGTCGCTGTGAGGAATTTTGGTAACCAGCGAAATATTCTCTGGTTTGCTCTGACCATTTTCATAAAAATGAAAAGTTTATTGTACCCACGTTCTCACTGTATAAAAAGGAGCTTATGTATTAATTAATCCACATCCATGCCAAATTACATCCAAATCCGTTCTATAGTTTTTGTATGAAGGAGTAACAAACATTCATCAATCTTTAGATACTTTCACGTTTCTAATAATAATTTATGGAATTAAGTACTTATGTAGGTATGGTAATTCAATAAAATCTTTGTTTTTATTATTGGTGTAGTTTCAAAATTATAATCAGAGAAATTATTAAATTGTTTCGAGTATATTTTTTTTGGATTCTATGGATACAATTTTCTCCACGTTTTAATACGAACCATGCAATAACTTGTATCATTAGGCGCGCACACAAGTATAAGCAGAATGACGCAGCGATAGCGTATGACACAGCTATCACGCACACTAGCATAATCGCCGCCGGCCGTACGTAATGGTTGCTTTGCAGCGCGTGACTCTATCCATCCAGTGTATTATTAATCAAAGATTCACATTTTCTTTCGAATAAAATTAAATAAAAATAGCAAGCGAGATGTTTGTTTAATCATTTAACAATAAACATGACGTATTATCACTTTACAAGACTCTCGGGCGGTATAAAGTAGCATAATATTAACAAAATAAATAAATAAACATCACCCAAGTACCGTTCTACTATAAGTTATTATAACCATACAAATTACGTCACCAACATCTTACATTGATAATCCATTCACTTACATCTATATCGGATTCACAGCGGAGTCTTACGAAAAATCTACGCTAAACAGTAAACTAAATATAATATTCCATAAATGAAATACGTACGTGAATTTTCAATAATCGAGCGATGGACACTAATACACGTCTCTCTCGCTTAATGCGCACTGCGAAGTGCGAAGAATTACGACTACCGAGTGCCGGCTTACGATATTCGAATAAATTCATAATATTTATACTGTGCGTTCATTATCATTATTAAGATAATTTTTCGAAGCAGTTTGTTTTCATTTTTATTTTTATATTATTAGGTATTTTGTTGGCCGCGTTGTATTTGATATTTTAAAAAACGTTTTACTTGGTAGGAAACACATTATAAATGAGATATATAATGAACATTATATTTAACGTTACACAATTTATATGCATCATCATAAAAATCATCATAATAAATAAATAGGGTATTTTACTATGTTTGATAATTTGTACACTATTCTATGTATATGTAACAGAAAATAGTCCGGAAAAGTAGCCCTTCTGTGAAAACTGCATTAAGTTTGTTAAGAAATGAGGCAGTAATTCACATTTCAAATATTTCAGAGTGCAAGAGTGGGCGTAAAGTGGGGCTACCGCTGAACATCTCTTTCTTTCGCACGCATCGTTATACCCGATGACGTCACGATCGCGTGTTGCGCCTCTTTTCTCTTTTTTTGACAGTTACCCCTTCTACTGAAATTCAAAGGCTTATGACTTGTTGATTTTTGTTTGGATTCGATTTTTTTTAGAATTTATATGACGTAATTATTTGATAAAAGTAAAGAACAGAAATTAGCCAAATACCCTATTATAGCTAAGAACCATCTTGATCACATCAGCTTTCAAACAAAAAAACCCGGGTTTCTTCAATGAATTCAAATGCTTCTATAATCTATGGTCAAAAATCAAAATCGGTCCATTCGTTAAAAGAAAAATGTCGATCAGTGGTGCCTGTCGAAGAGTGGTACCACTGCCCCACCATGAATATTTAAAAAATCTCGTTTTATCAACATAAGTAGATAAAAAATAACCTAGGACCTTGTAATAGTGAGCCACCGATTAGTCTACTGTTGAAAACATAGTGATATGAATACACATTAATTATTAATAATATGAAGGTGGTTCAAATTACGAAAAAAATTTGATGCCACTTGTGTAAATATACTTTTATTCCGAAATAAACACTTTTTGTGTTAATGATTTTGATACGAGCTTATTTAGTGGCGCCCCATATCACACAGGACACCCGTTTTACGACACGTGTGTTCCGTTTATACTTCTATAATCTATGGTTCCGTTCCATAATGTGATAGGGGCCACAGACTACTCAGAAGAACTACGTTGGTGATGGCCGACAGATGGCCGACGCTTGCCTTTTTTGACAGTGACACATGGTCAAAATGGCGACCATTCTTGGTGGGGGTGAAGACGACGAAAGAGGGGCGCGGAATGTCAATTTATATTCTTGCACTGTCAGTTTCTATGGTCGATATTTTTTGTTCTAGCATTACCGGGCGCGATAGGGGCCGAGGGTATCACCATATCGGGCGCAGCTTCCAAACTCCGGGCTGATACCTACGGAGCAGATAAACCCAACGTTACTTTTCCCAACTCTGGATTCGTATCTAGGATCTCTGAACGGTGTCGTAACTTGTACCACGGAAAGCAACTATGCCACTGAGACAGTTAATTAAACGATATCGCCTGAACATTATTATGCGATCACCGGTTTTGAAAAACATTGCCAGCGGATTTACTTTACGATCGATTTTAATAAAGGTTCTCAATCGCTTACTTCAGATCAATGCCAGGAAGAAACCAATCAATAAGGTGTGTATATCAAACAATCCATTCATGATTCAGTGAATCCATTTTTGCTAATGAAAAGAAGGTGCAGTTGAGTGGTTTATTGAAATTATATAACCATGCAACTACATGGTGGTTTGATGCTGGACAATAACTACAGCACCGGGTTTCGAAAACTTCTCTTTCAAGAAGTACGCGCCACCCGATTTTTCGCTTGCTTTCGTGCTGGGCAACGCAGTTGCTTCGCTTTGATTGATGGAACGGTGGTCATGATGCCTTGGGAGCTGGGAGGAGCCCTTTGCGTGTCCGCAAGAAAAGATAGAAGTAAATTAGGAAAACTAAGTATTTTGCAGTGCGAAGCATAGGTTCTTGGCGTGCGCGGACCCAAAATTTGCTCCCTGATGATTAATCGAAAAATTGTTGACTTGTAATTAACAAATTATAGTTCGAACACTCACCTTAATAGCGCTAGTGTAGGAAGTGGAAATGATATGAATTTTTGTTTTTTTTTTTAATTTTGTTGATACAGCTTTGTTGTTTTAATGACTTTATTATTGTTATTAATTTAGTATGTCTCTAATATTTTGTAGCGCTCTGTTTAAAATTCTTCCACATGCTACTAAAGCGCCAACTTAATTTGCTCTCTTTCAACGGACACATTGAGATGGTCCTCCTTACTTCTACCATCCATATCCCCATTCCCCCATACAAGATGGTCATCCACAGACTACTATAGATGTGGTCATCCTTACTTCTACCCTCCATATATTTACCGTTCTAAAGTGACAGCAGATACGTTAGTGATGCAACTCAAGGAAGATTTCACAACTCGAGGCACTCGAAGAATTTCATAGTCACTAGACTTGTATTCGAGTAACACTAGTCGACTATTTACATACTCTGTAACTCGAGTAAGATTTATTTAAGTATCTTTAAATACCTTTATTTCATCTATACTAATATTATAAAGCTAAAGGGTTTATTTGGTTGGTGGAACGCACTAATCTTAGGAACTACTCAATCGATTTTGAAAATTCTTTCACTAATACTTTTATCCCATGGAAAACTTTCCATGCCGACGGAGTCGCGTGCAATACTAGTTAGGTACTAATATGCCGGAAGATAAAATAATAATACGTAATAATAGTTATTGTTCCCTTATTAAATTGAATTTCTCATGCTTTACCACATGAAAAATTTGCCATAACAATGCTAACTAGCCATAAAAATCCTAAATTGGCAGCAATTACGTTTGCGACATAGAAAGCGACTTCTATTGATTTCTAGCGCTTACCAAGGCTACTCAGTTCGCCTAGTTGACTCGGCAACTCGAGTGCAAATGGACTCGAGTCAATAATATTTTTTTCACTTGAGTACGACATGAACAAATTCCCTCGAGTCACTCGAGTAAAAATAGAGCTCGAGTCGCATCACTAAGTTACGTCAAAATAGTTGTAAGTTGAAATGTCAAACAATGGTGCCAGGTTAGGCGACTTTTCACCATTTAGGCTATCTCGAAGGGCGTTGGGTGTGAAAAATTATGAGTGGCGACCGGTCGCTGTTTAGGCTACCTCGGAAAATTCGTGTTTTATATCATGTTTTTAGCTTTGAGGGTAAAAAACATGTACTCGGATTACCGTATACACGATTATTGAAAATTGGAGACTTTTTTTTAACTCTTCGTGTCCCCACACAACTGGGCGACTTTAGGCTACTTCGAATTTTTGGCGCGTTGGACCAGTACCTATAAATTTGAAATAATAATTAGGGTCGTTTTTTTTGCTCCTTCACCTTTCCATATATTATGATGACGCGACGCGAGTTTAGGCTACTTCACAATGAATTTTCGGCGACTTGCGACTTCAATCGTCACACATCTGGCAACACTGAATTGTCAAAACCCAAATATTCATTCTTCCATCAAAATATTTTTTTTGAAGTGGGTGAAGAGAATATTCAGAATTGTTTACGTATGAAAAACGTAAAATTTCAACAACACTTCATAGAATGTGATGCAGGAGTGAATCTAACTCTAAATAATCGGTATTACATTTGGCAAAATGAGTAAGCACATGTATTCTACTGCAAACCTTACTGATAAAGAATTGAAGGAGCAAGGCAATAGATTATTTAGTTTACGACGATATGAAGATGCTATGAACTTTTACACTAAGGCAATTGTGAGTATTTTACCAAAATAGCTTTGCGTCATGTATTTTAATGAATAAGATTGTTTTGCGATTCCTCGACCTACTTTGTGCTGAATAGCTAAACTGCATGCAGATATTTAAAAACCCACAATAGCTTAAACAAAGGCAACATCGATGTAATTGTCATGACCGTATTTAATATCCTGGCTTCCGTCTTCCGATGTCTTTAAGGCTTTTTCTTGATAATGTATGAACCAGAAATATTTTTGATATTTGCCTGAGCCCAATGCTAAATGTTGACCTTGCTTGGTTACAGTCTTTAGTCTTTAATTTCACTGCAAAGTAGTGTTTATTTTTTTATGATCTAATGATAAATTCTATAGCACAATGGGCAAGATAAATTATTAATTTGATCAAATATTTGAATATTGTAATGAATTATATGTGCCAGAGTATTATTTTTTATGTTTTTTTTAATTAAAGCATCCCACCTGCTTGATTTTAATGTGTAACTGTAAGAATATTATAATGAGAAAAATTGAGAAAACAATTTTCTAAACACTAGGCATAAACTCATGTTGGCTATTGAACAAGAAGCACAGTCTGAACAGGATATAGCAATACTTTCATAAATTATAATATAGTTTGTCATTCGCCATTTCATGCCACAGATGTGAGGTACCCTGCTATATTATATTTTTTTAATAGATACCGCTTTAGTAACCCTCTCAGTAGTAGAGGTCTGTGCTCAGCAGTGGGTAGAATATAATACAGGGCTGGGGTATCCTACTAATATTATAAACGTGAAAGTTTGTAAGTATGTAGGGATGTGAGGATGTATGGATGAATGTTACTTTTTCACGCAAAAACTACTGAACAGATTTCGATGAAATTTGGCACACCAGTAGGTCATGTCCTGGATTAACACATAGGCTACATTTTATCCTGGGAAAATAAAAAGTGGGACTTTTATCCCGTAAAAACTTTTTGACGCGGGCAAAATCTAGTATGGTATACTGCTCTAGTGGTGTTGTATTGTGTGAGTGATACAACACTACTCTCAGGTTGGAATCCCTGGTTGAGCAAAATGATATTGTTTTTCGGCTCAGTATCAGTCTAGAATTTGTGCCTAATTACCTTTAGGCACATCTCTGAGTAGAATTCATATGGCAAGAGTGGGCGCTCTAGTTGTACCGCTGAATACTCCTTTCGAGATAAAGGCATAATGGGTGTGTGTATGTTTTAAAAGAAAAATAACTATTTTCAGAATATTTTAAAGAATAGCTTGTTTATTCAATGATGTATGTATTTATTTTATGATGAACATTCATGTTTGCTATATTGAATCCTGAACAACAATTACATTATTTCCTGCGACTACTGGCAAATTGTTTTGTTGTAATCACTATACCTAACTTCGCATCTGAAGAATAATACTGTCGTACAGTGAAGACCAGCCTAATTGTTGTTGTGGGACATTCAGATAATAGAAAACCAGAATAATTGAATGTAGGAAGAACCGCTATACATGTATGAAATATTGCTATCTAACTTTTGCTTGTGGTTCCACCCGTTTAAATGAACTGGGGTAAAAAGTAAGCTACAGCATTTATGGGTAATGTAGCTTCCTGTTGGTGAAAGAATTTTAAAAATTTGTTAAGTTTAACTGAGGTCCTGAAAATGGAGTCTTCACTGTATTATGACTGCATATGATTTTCAGATAAAAAACCCATCAGTTGCCACGTATTTTACAAACAGAGCACTATGCCATTTGAAGATGAAGAGGTGGGAGGCAACCTGCCAGGACTGTAGGCGGGCACTAGACATAGACACCAACCAAGTGAAGGGCCATTTCTTTCTTGGGCAGGCGCTGGTTGAGCTTGAGTGTTACGATGAAGCCATAAAACATTTGCACAGAGGTAAAGGACTTTTTTAAGACATTCAAAAAGTTATGCTAATTATATTAAAGCATTATGGTAATTGATATTTACCATCTAGAATGACTAATATAGGTAATTTGTTAGTTAATCCTCAAATTGGATTAAAATTTGTTCTAGAAAATATTTCTGTTATTGTTAATATCTTAGTTATAACTTATGACTATGTGCAAGTCCCAAATTAAGGTAGTTCATTTTACTAACTATGGTATTTTAAGTCATTCAGAGTGTGCTATTGGTTCAAGTACATCTTCTTTTACTAATCTATCTATTTCCTTGAAGACTCTTTCTCTTATAGCAAATGGTATGGGTCTACATTTTATAAATCTTGGTACTGTTCCTTCAATTGGTGTTATATTCACCACCGGTCCTGTATATTTTCCTAAACCCTTCTCAAACACCTGTTTATATTTATTTAAAATTAAAGAAGTTTTCGCTTTGTCATCTGCACTCAACTTAACATTGTTTATACCATGAATAATTATTCCCAAATTAGAAAACCAATTTCTACCTATAAGACTTGAGCCACTACCTCTTGCTATAAGTATCTTCATATTTTGGCTCTTATTCTTGTATGTAACATTAACTGTGGTTTCTCCTAGTAACATTAACTTTCCATCAGTATATGACTTTAATCTAATATCGGCTATTTCTAATTTAGGTAATTTTCTATTCCATATGATTCTAGCTGTGTCCTCATTAACAATGGTGTATGGGCAGCCTGAATCCACTTCCATTAGCAATTCTGTACCATTCAACAATACTTTAATAACAAATGGATCTACTTTATCTTGTCTGATACTGTTAATGCCTACCTCATACAATCCATTACATTCAGCGATATGTTTATTTGTTGCCTTTGATTTCACTAAACAAGCCGCTTCTATGTGTCCTATTTTCCCACAATGAAAACATTTACTCCAGCGAAATTTACATTGCCCATTATGTGACTTACCACAACGAAAACAGTTTGATTTCTGTACCGTATGTTTAGTTGCCACCTTATTCACATCCATAGGCTCCCCCATGTCTTGTTCTGGATTGCATGAGCTTTGGGCAGTTTGTACAATGATATTAGAGTCTATGTTTGCCGTTTCATATGACAGGGCAATTTCACAAGCTTGTTCAAATGATAACTGACTTTGTTGTAACATTTTTTTTTGAATATCCTTATCCAATATTCCGCACACCAATCTATCTCCTAAAGTGCGATTTAGATCCACAAAATTGCAATATATACTTAATTTCCGTAACTGAGCTATATAATCCCTCATTTTTTCACCTTCCTTTTGATTTCTAGTGTGAAACCTATAAGATTCAACTATTTCATTAGGCGTTGGATGGAAATGATTGTTCAAAGTTTCGACAATACTATTGAAAGTAACCTCACTTAATTTCTTTGGTGAACTCAAAGAAACAATTAAATCATATAATTCAGGGCCACAAACTGCAAGCAAATTAGCTTTTTTCTTTGCATCTTCTTCAATTGAACTAGCCTCCAGACAATACGAAAATCTTTTGATATAATTTTGCCAACAACCATGTGCCAAGTCAAACTCGTTAAATTTTATACCCATAGTTATTTATATGTTTATAACACTTATTTCACTTAGTTTTCACTTTTTTACCGATTTCCTCGTCGCCACTGTTAAGTACTCACATTAATCCCGTAATTATTGCAGATGCACATTCACTTTGCACAAGAGCACATTCAGACTAACGGTTTTTTATCTACCCCCCATTTCATACATGACAGTAAATATCTGCCATGTGTCAGAGACACCTCTGTTGAGCCACTAAAATTTATTTATTTATTTTTTAAACTCTGGTACATCAAGTCATAAAAGAAACATGTACATAGAGACTACACTTAAACAAGAAGTACAAATGACGATCTTATCGCAATCGGCGATTTCTTCCAGACTACCCTTGGATGGACTTAATTAACTTTATGTTCTAACTTTATATTTTTATAGCGAATGACCTGGCACGTGAGCAAAAATTAAACTTTGGTGATGACATAGCAGCACAGCTGCGGTTGGCCAGGAAAAAGAGATGGAATGTACAGGAAGAGAAGCGGATCTCACAGGAGATTGAACTACAAACATATCTCAATAGGCAAGTATCAACAGTTGGACTATCATAATTGAGTCCACGTCATAGACTATGAACAAATGTTATTGTTAAAGTTGTGCCTTATCAAACATTTAGGGATATGTTTAACTTATTATAATTTAAATTTATAAACTTGTAATTTTAGTGTTTTGCGTTACAGACTCATTAGGAGAAACTATATTATTCTACCTTTAATATTTGTTTTTCATGTTTATAACTTAAATAAGTGTTTATCTCGTCCATTTATTAAATAAATTATAATCATCTGTCAAAGCCCGCGACGGACACCGGTGTCCATATACATAGGGTTTTCTCATACATCTATATATATAAGCGGGCCTTGAAGGGTTAATGTGGCAGTAATCCTACTAATATTATAAAGGCGAAAGTTTGTAAGAATGTATGGATGTTTGGATGTAAGGATGTTTGTTCCTCTTTCACGCAAAAACTACTGAACGGATTTCGATGAAATTTGGCACACGGGTAGATCATGTCCTGGATTAACACATAGGCTACTTTTTATCCCGGGAAAATATAAACCGGAACTTTTATCCCGGAAAAACTTTTTAATGCGGGAGGAGCCGCGGGCAAAAGCTATATTTGTGTAATATAATGGATAAATATGTTATTTTCCTTGCTTGCTTATCGATCTCACATATTAAGAAGTAAACACTTTTTATTAGAATACTCTTAATTAGATTTTTTTCGGAATCTTTCCAGGTTAATTAGTGAGGATATGCAACGTAGAATAGAGACGCTAAAATTAGAAAACACTAACGAGGAGGAAATTATTGCGAAATCATCAAAGATTGAAGAGGAGTGTGTAAGTTAAATTTATTAATGTTCAAGATGGAGTGTTAAAAACTATATAGTGTCGCAAAGTGGAATTATTAAATGCTCATAAATACATAAGTCAACAACTCCACTCACCCCCTCATGGTGGTAGCCGTAACGAGATTTTCCCCGCGCAAAAAGGAGTTATTGCATATTGGGTCATATCCATAGCAGTTTAAGGTGGTAATTCACTAGCCGAAGCGATGTGATACTGCACGGTACACTGTGGCTAATTGTACACAGTAGAAACTAGCTATAATGACGCATGACTTATTAAGATTGAATTCCAAGGTCCTGGCAAATACATGGATAAAAAAAAGTAACAATTATAAGGACTACTGATAGTCCTGATTAGACATGGGCGCCGCGCCGGCGTTACGCCGCCGGGCAGGACCCGCGCGCCGCCGCCGCCGCCGCCTAACTTAGACGGCGTGGATTTTGTGAATACTTTAAATTTTTATTGTCAAATTTTATGAAGGATTGGGTCTCAAATGTCATATTTAGTTCGATGTAGACGTAGGCGCCGCGCCGGCGTGGATTTGGGATAAAAAAAACATTTTTCTTCAAAAATTTTAAGAAAAAAGCAACAGAAAAACAACTATTAGCGTTAACGATTGTAAAAGGCATCTTGGCTACGGCCTCTGTGCTCACGCGCCCATACGCGGCTGCGCTCTTTCAAGCTGTCTAACCTAAAAGGTCCTGGCATCGCTTACTAAACTTTATGCCACGGAGTTATGTGGTCCATGATCTTTTACAGCAGTACCTTTTCGGCCGAAACCTTGGACCTCCGAATCTCTCTGCAATGCTCTCCAGTGGAATCCACAGCAGTATAAGGGCGTACCACACGATCTTGTACGTGACTTACTTGTTGGTTAGATACCGGCCTAGGATCTGTACCCCAAAGCCCTACAGCCACCTTCCACTGGTTCGAGGAAGCTTCATTGTTCTTTTCATTGTGATAACTGCCCAACGACGGTGTCTTACGGTCAGGTGCATGTGATCGTTTTTACTGATCCATGGTCAACAGGCGGAGATTCTAGATTGCAGTGGCTTACTTTTTCGGAGTAGTCCTCCATCAGAAAGAGATCGCTACGAGAGATCGATAGCGGGCCAATCCCTCTGCCATCAGATACGTTAGAGACTCCTGGTCCTGACCTGTGAATTGGGGGCGTTTAGGGAAGTCCACTACAGCATCCCCGGTCTGTTATAAAAGCCGACTAATACGGGCTATCGGGCGATATTGGGGTCTCCCGAATAACCGTCCACTCGGCTTTTGAGGTTGCAATATACGGTCCAATATATAACCTAACATTTATCAGAGTTTTAGCTAACCTTAATTAAGAGCATAGCGATTTCTTGCCATTTAATGGAGGAAGCCTCTCGCTGTCGCTGTATTACTAACCAAGACCACAGCAACAGATCTTAATTTTTTATGGCCTACGAGTACGAAGGTAGACCTCTTATGAAAAGAGATGGTGCGGGAACACGAAAGGTCGGACTCCTCCCGCCAGAAGTAGAGAAATTTGAGGCATGAAGTGGAGAACTGAATATTACCCGTCCTTTCGATGGAGATTTGCGGATAAAATGATTAGGCGCATATGACCATGAAATCATGAAGCCGTCCCTGACGCAACAAAGTGCTTTGGTATACATTTAGTATGCCGTAGTAGTTTACAATGGCGGCGCTAGACCAAACGTGGACGTCGGCGACATCAGCTTTGTGAGGCCCTTTTTATTTTCCACTTTTCTCTCGCCCGGGCCAAGCGGCGGCTGAACCCTCGGTTGACAAAGGGCACAAAGAAAAAGGCCACGTGCAAACATCTACCCCCGGAGCCCTGCGTTGGCTAAGGCCGCCACTATCAAAAAGTAATATTAAATATTTTTTTGTAAGGCCCCTTAACCGCGAGGCCGTCGGCGGTCGCCGACGCCTAACGCCGTCACTACTAGTTTTCATAGACGAAAAGACTTGGTCCAGCTTGGTGTGTCGCCCGATGCTTCCATCTCTATAAATGGCGTAACGCTAGGTGTAAAAGCGGTGATAATGATATAACCGCGCAGTCATTTTTGATAACGGGATGGTGGCACCAAAGGGCATTAATGGTCATTTCACCTTCTCCGCGAAACAAGATAAAGACTCGCGAGTGCCATGGAGCATTTGTCTTTTTTTGTTATTATTTTTCGCGATGAAAGTGACTTCTTACTACCCCCATACTTCAAGGGGGGCGACTGAGCGGTTATGCTGGGTTCACCGTGCCTTACGACCCGACGTTGAGCCGCCCGGAGATATGATACCATTAGGTGACCGCCCAACGTATGTACAACGCACAGCATACAAACCAAAACTCCGCTGTGGCCATCTTGGGCGCATTAGGGACAGCCGCGGGCTTCCTCTGACGGAAGTGTTTAAGTTGTTGTCCGCAACCGCCCCTGCGCGGTGCCGCCTAGTGCGGCCCGTCTGCTGTTGTGTTGGGCTCAGACGCTCCCGCGCACCGAAGGGCGCCCTCTGCGTCAACGGCACCGTGAGGCCTACCTGCCACGCTGCCGTCCATCACAGGGATTGCAACAATGTGCTAAAAAAACACAAAAACTAAAGACGGACAGCCCCCTGCCGTCCGCCTGGGACCCCCGGTGGCCTCTATTGACTAATAGTCTTTTACGACAGGTAGGGGATACCGTGGTGGAATTTTTCCAAACGCCCCCAATCCACAGGGTGGATGGAGCATGGGTCCTGAAGGGATTTTTATACCGATAAGTTAATTTGCTAGTGATTCCAACTACCTACGAACATGTAACTGAGGAATTTATATGTGGCCTATACATATATTCAATATTCATTAAAAAAATCCACGCCGCCGGCGTTACGCCGCCGCCGACCAAAAATTACCAGCACGCCGCCGCCGGCTTTTTCCTAGGCGGCGCCCATGTCTAGTCCTGATCTGGTTGCTTTATCTGAATAAAGCGACCAAATTATGTGGTCCCTTCAATGTCGTATAATTGGTTTTGAATGTATTGTCCATTGCTCCGCTGGGATGTAGGGTGGGGTGTGCAAAAGAACATTTTCAAACATCATTGTTGTGCAGTTTCGCCTAATGTGGTTTCACCTCTAAATACTGACGAATCTTATTAGTGTCGTGTCACTATATTTGACATAAGGATTGAAATGATAAAACAGTAATTACCTTGAAACTTACTTAATACATACATGGTGAAAAACACACATGATGGAAAGTGGGTGAAACTGGGTGCAGTTCTGCTCACCCTTTCGGGGATAAAAGGCAAAAATGTGTGTGTTCAAAAATACAGGATATAAAATGTCTTCGTAGGCATTTTGGTGTGTCTTAAGTTTCGTAATATTAAAATTGAAATTCTTGTTGCAGAATAACTACAGTAGTGAACTAAACAACTTATTTTCTAAAATGGATGAAAGAAGAAGGGTAAGTAAATATATTTTATAAGGAGTTGAGGCTCTGCAGGGTTACACATCAGCTTACATTGTTAAGATACATATACATATATATGTATACCCCTGCCTACCCCTTCGGGGATCACGCCTGTTATCCCCGAAGGGGTAGGCAGAGGCGCAACTACTGCACCCACTTTTCGACATTATTCCGTCCCATGATGTGATTGGGGCGAGCCTATCGCCATATCGGGCACAAATTCCAGACTCCGAGCTGATACTGAATAGAAAAGCTCAATATCACTTTGCCCGAGCCGGGAATCGAACCCGAGACCTCAGATTTGCAGTCGTACTGTAAT
Organism: Lapara coniferarum; assembly: GCA_949316025.1. Lineage (NCBI taxonomy): Eukaryota > Metazoa > Arthropoda > Insecta > Lepidoptera > Sphingidae > Lapara > Lapara coniferarum. Next base: position 35,261,998 of record OX438920.1, on the reverse strand, counting down.
ACAACTACACCACCGAGGCAGTCATTGTTAAGATGGTTCTTACAAACCCCAGGAGGTCCTCGACATCAACGGCAGTCACTTGTAATGGAACTTCAATAATGTCCAATGTCATTAAGCCATTAATTGAGAAGCAGAGTAGGTGTAGCCACGAATTATGTCATTAATCTGGCATGGCAGGCATTTGACATTGTATGGTAATTTCACATAATATTTGTATGCCTTAATAATTACCCGACTTTGGCAAAGCCAGGAAGGGTAATGCTTTTAACACCCTAATATGTATCTATTTTATGTTCTACTCTAGCGTCGCTCCTATTGAACCGATTTTGACAAACGAGGTGTCTGTCGATTCGTATTTATTGTGCGATGGTTATAGGATATATATTTTATTTATAGGCGTTATATTAAGAAATAAATATTAATAAATTATTGGAAAATTCTGTAGGCTTTATCCAATAAATTATTTACTTCATTGCAACTGTCAAATACAGTGGCAATCGACTAGCGTTGAGTTATATCCTAGACATCACCATACTTATTTTATACTGTGATTTCAAATAGAAATATTTTCTTATTTAATATTTTTCGGTCCTTCTTACCGTAGTCGGGTTATAGTTTTTTACTTATTTTTATATTTATTATGATACTGATGAGTGATGTGTGATAAATAAGGCGGGGTTGTTTCATCCATGGCCAGGTTAAGGGTCTTATCACACTAGTGAATTGCAAGCGAATTCACAGCAAAGCAAAGGCGGTGCGCGCCCGTCCAGTGTAATAAGACCGTTAATATTACTTGACCCCAGATGAATCAAATGAGCTAGCATTTTAAATGCTCGTCTTTATTACCAAATTAACAAATGATTTTATGCATTCAATACTTTTTTGGATGTTTCAGAAACGTGACGTACCGGATTATTTATGTGGTAAGATAAGCTTCGAGATTTTGAATGAGCCGGTGATCACACCGAGCGGCATTACATATGAAAAGAAGGACATCGAAGAACACTTAGAGGTGAGTTGTAAATATATTGAATAATACATACATTATGATATTTATGTAGAAACTAGTATCTTCAACTGCAGAGAAAAGGGGAGCAATAGGGTATTTTACTGTGTATGACAAAAAATTAAAAATATATTATTGAGATACCTTAGGCAAAAAGCAGTAGGAAAATGTTAGTTTTAGTTCATAAAATATTAGAATATTTTTTATAATTAATTTTAAAGTTTTCAGTTTTTTTTAATCTGTTCTTTAACACTGTTTAACACCATGAAATAGTAGCCGCCATGTTATTACGTCACACGGCTGTGTAAACTAAAGCGTCAACTGTCAAATTATCAGCGAATTTGTTGACGTCATTACCACAGAGCAATATGGCGTCCACTGCGTCCAGCGTTTTTGACAAACTACGCGCGAAATTTGAAAATGTAAAATTTAAATGCATTTTTATGGCACTTATCGATTGAATAAAATTATTATATTTTTTTCAGTGGGTTAATAACACTGTAGAATCTAATTAAGAAACTTTTCAAAAATGGGTGTAATATTATGATCAAATTGTAATAATTACAAAAGCTCTTTCATCCCCATTCACGCTATTTAATCGTGCATAAAACAAATGGGTTATTCGTAAATAAAAGAGACTTATTTTATAGCGTTAATTTTTTTGTTTGTTCACAGCGCGTGGGTCATTTTGACCCGGTCACCAGGGTTAAGTTGACTGCAGACCAGCTCATTCCCAACTTCACAATGAAGGAAGTTGTGGACGCGTTCCTTCAGGACAACGAATGGGCGCTCGACTACTAATTATGTCACAAAGTGCTCATTAGTGCGCCATGAGTCCGTCATGGGCGCCATTGCGGAACTGTCACTTGTCTATGGTGTATAAAAAGTTTCAGTACGCTACGATAGATGTCGCTTTCTTTAATTCGTAGTAATTTTGTACCCTCTATCCAGAATTCGGTGTAAGGTTTTAGTAATTTTAAATCAAACATCTTTAAATTCTAATTCATGTTATTGCGTCCAGTAGAATTAAAATGCTGTTTTCATAGTGTATTATTGTGTAAAAACAAATGTATTCATATTGTAAATGTATAGTTATTTCCTTATTCTGTCCACTAGAATTGATTTGAAATTATCCATAATTGAATGCATGGAAAGTGACATTTTCGCTCTGGCAGTATTTATTAATCGATATGTAACGTGATCCAGAAATAAATGTTTTTATCATTGGCCCAAGCCCGTGTGGTTTTATTCTGTATTTATCTGGATCGCGTCTATGGAGTGTTTAACGTTATGCTGTTTATTAAAAATGAAAAAGTCCTACTAATGAGACTGCCTCGGTGGCGTAGTTGTATTACAGTACGACTGCAAAGCTGAGGTCTCGGGTTCGATCCCCGGGTCGGGCAAAGTGATATTGAGTTTTTCTATTTAGTATCATTCCGGAGTCTGGAATTTGTGCCCGATATGGCGATAGGCTCGCCCCCTATCACATCATGGGACGGAATGTCGGCGAAAAGTGGGTGCACTAGTTGCGCCTCTGCCTACCCCTTTGGGGATAACAGGCGTGAGTGCATAGGTAGGAAAAAGTCCTATAACTTCTCATTTAAGTTTTGTCACGTAGACTATTGAATTGCAGATATTCAGGATAAAAAATACCACTGCATAAACTGACGAGCTTTTATGTAGCTTAACAATTTGATAATTTTAATTTCTACATTTTTGGGCAGGTTAAATATATTTTGTAAAGTTAGACGCGGGGTAAAGCGAAAATAATAAATACATTATTATCAGTACAAACATAATATCAAGATTGTGTTGAGACTTTCAAGGCATTTAATTATCTTAAGCGTAAGAATTGATAAAAATCACATTGAGTTCGATGCTATATTTTTTTCTCTCATTTTCCTGGCTATGTGACTTTTGAGAAACAAAAGACTTTAGTTATGTATTCTATAGTGTTGTCCCAGTTTTTTTAAGATGTAAAGACAGTTATTTGCTTATAATTGTTTGTATCTAATCATAGGTGCTCAACGCAGATTATGACCTGTAGATAAAGAGGGATCATACATAAAAAAACATATTGAATAATTGCTATGCTAGGGAACATAATGCATAAAACACAGACATTTATACTTGTGCGTTCGTCACCTGTTACCTACGGGTTTTCGGCGAAAATTTTTCGACTAAAGTATTTTTAGGTTAGCACGTCAGATTCTACAAATGTTAAGCTGAGTTTATTATGCAAACAATCACGGCGAGTTGAATTCTGAAAATGGAGCTCACACACTCACTCACGCCTTTTATCCCCGAAGGGGTAACAGAGGCGCAACTTGTGCACCCACTTTTTGCCGTGTGTATTCCGTCCCACGAGGTGATGGGAGCGAGCTTATCGTCACATCGGGGAAAATTCCAGACTCTGGGCTGATACCGAGTAGAAAAACCCAATATCACTGCCCGACCCGGGGATCGAACCCGAAACCTCGGTACTGCAGTCGTATCGTAATACAACTACGACACCGAGGCAGTTATGTTTATAGAATTGCTGAAATATTTTTTTATGTCATTGAATGACGAGACGAGCATGCCCTTCGTCTGACGGTAAGCAATACGACCACCCATAAACAGTAGCAACGCCATCCAGCACCTTGAGTTACAAAGTACTGTGTGGCATTCCACTGCGCTCGTCATCCTGAGACATAGAATAATAACGCCAAGAATGATAGTTTCATATCAAAAAACTGTCTAATGTGAGGCATAAAGCTCATTGATGTAAGCGTACCTAAGTCACTCGTAGTGACGTTCTGTCCCTGTCACACGCATAGAAGCGTGCAAATAATATTGCTAGTGGTATGAAATTTTCCCCAAACTTGGGGTAAGTGGAATTGCTTCTACCTTGAGCCATTATTTAAGTATTATATACTTATGGAATTACTATTATTGTCGACAATAAGAAATTACTTTATTTTATTCTTAAGAAACGAATGGTTTTAATTGGGGAGGCCTGAAAAGTATCAAAGCGATACCAGATAGTATAATACAAAAAATAAAAATAAAATAATCTTTACTATCTTATCTTGAGTTCAATCACATATTTTTTAAATTTAATAATTACTTCGTTAGAGAGAAAAAAATAAAACCAGAAAATACGTGCTGACGTCATTTAACGGCTGAATGAAGTACTTACCTTTGCCTCGATAGTGATTTTGTGAAGGTGATATTTTATTTATATTTAAGTCAACAATGTCAAAATACGTCACCGATTCTATTTTATTAGAAGTTTTGCCGGATTATAGTTAAACAAAGACATCACTATTCAACCGTAGGTATAATTGATGTCATTTTACGCTTAGTGCTTACGTCTGTTGGTGATAAGACGAAATTAAAAGTTAAAATTATTAATGAAAACGAAATATTTTTGAAAGAGAAAAGGCGTATAACTCTTTACTTAGGATCTATTTTCATCTAAAATAATAATATAAGCATGTAAAAAAAAACAAATAATGTCAATTCAAGTCAGATCAATAGAAAATAATATATTTCTAATACTGGCAACACAATATCAAAGCATGCAAAAGTACCAATTAAATAAGTAAATTTTAGACATAAATTAATTTTAGAATATTGACATCAAACTTTGGGGTAAAAATTTTCCTTTTGTTTGCAACATTTTGATATAACGTCGTCTGCAAAAATTATTAATGATTGTTTTTGCTTTTTCGATTATTTTATGTCAAAATATTAGATTAAACGTAATATTTCCATGTGAAATGTTACGTTACAATGTTTCTTATGACTATCCGAGGTACTGTGACATACGTTTATTGCACAAACCGTCATATTAAAATAAAATATCGAGAGCTGCTGGCGCTACGATTCGACTTTGTGCACTGACACGGGCTGTTCGGAAACTAGGCCAAATGGCTTAGTTTTACTTGCCTCACTAAGCGTGCGCTTAGCAATTCTGAAATATCGAACTCATATCTCCAATATCATTATTTCGAAGTGTGTCTTAAATGTAAAATGCGCGCATTATTGATTTAATTTCTGCTACGAAAAATAAGCTCTCTTCTTTTTGAATTACTGGCTATGGGCAATAAATTCTTGATTAGGTACATGCGCCGGAAACTGTCAATAAATGTATGAGTTGTTTTTCTACCCACCGTTCCAGTCATTCGTCACATTAACGTATAAGCCATAGATTATAGAAGTAAGGTCTATGGTATAAGCCGACTAAATACAAAAGTCACACTCTAATCTATGCTCCCAAATAAATTGAGTACTATTTTATAATCTGTTTATTAAGATAACTGTAATTTTTTTCTTGAAACTTCTGAAATAGGCCCCAATTCTTTAAAAATTTACCTACTTGCATTTTGGTAATCGAGACGCCTTTGGTAGAGGCCGTATTTGTAAATGCTTTACCAATAGTAGAACTTCAAATACCAGTAATTTATGGTGAGAAATGTATAATTTACTAAAATTGGTATTAATAAAGTGAATATAAAGTTGAAGGAGTTTTTAATTTCTAATTTTAAAGTCGAATACTTGTAGGATCTAGATTGACTCGGCAAGCCCCGCTACGGATTATACTTTGTTAAGCTCGAAAATCGGTAACTGTATGAATCAGTAGATAGGCACCAGGTAGTTGCAAACTGTTGGTAGGATATTAGTTTGTGTCTTCGATACTTTAAGTTTTAACGGCCGATGTCAATAACTTAGTAACATATAACTGGAGTTTGCTATCTAACTCAACAGTAAAAGTTACGTTTACTGTTAGGTAGGTACTGCTGTTGAATAGCAAAAATTTTTATGTAATTTTAGTCAGTGCACCCGCTGAAGCGTTTTATTTTTGCACTAAGTAGTAGTTATGTTTGAAAAATGTTTATTGAGTACTTTTTATGTTTTCAAATATTTTTTTTTTCAATACATATACATTCCATTTTACGTGAAGCAATTAAGATAACATACTGCATAGATTATCATCATCATCATCATCATCAGCCTTTATCAGGCCACTGCTGGACATAGGCCTCCCCTAATGAGCGCCATAGCGCCCTGTCTTCACCTTACCGCATCCATCTACCTGCAGTCTTTCGCAGATTATTATAACAATGATTAATAGCTCTATGTTAATTTTTGGTAAAAACGAAACGCAGTAATGACAGTAATCCTATTCGACCCTTCGATAGATAACATAAGGCAAGGATAAGGTATTATCTATCTTAGTTTGGATCCATGGACCAAAAGTCATTGGCGTAGCTAGTCATTTTCCAGGGGAAAAGAGGGTGCAGTGTAACTTAAAATTAAAATGATATCTGGGTACTTGCCTGAAAAAATATATGTTTTAAAAAAATATAGTAGCCGTAGGCTGCCTAAAAATCCTTTGTGGGCACCACGCAATTATGGCGTGGGCATGGACCGACTCTCTCTCTATATACGCCTGTGCCAAAAGTAAGCATCTTAACTGTTTGTTATCTGTTAGTAAGTTGTTAAGTGTTTCTCCTAACTATTTATTAACTTTTATTTGAAAATTTTGGTTTCTGGGTGTTAGTATTTTCTTAGCGCACAGTTAGGCACCGCAAATCTCCGGTTTACACCTACAGCTCGAAAATGACTATTTTTAAATAGACGAATCAACATCTCCTAATAATTATGCCATTCGTGCGTCGACAGCAATTAATATCTTAAACAACAGAAACCCGGAAGTTAATCAAAACAACGCCCAGAATCACGTCGGAGACAAGACCATGAGAATGCGATGTCACGTCGGCGTAATCAAACTTGTTGGCTGGGTAGCCCGTATTTAATCGCTTGACATTTACCATCTCTATAATTGATTTGCTTTAAAGTTTGGATGTATATTAAGCTGTGATTCTGCAGGACGCGGCAGACGGCAGACGGCAGGACGTCACTTGCCGCGCGTCATTTGCCGTCGTGTGCGGAATCGGTCTCATACTATTTAATACTGCATAGTAGTGCCGTCTGCTGTCGCGGCACATGCTGCTGCCGTCTGCCATCTGCCGCGTTCTGCGGAATCACAGCTTTAGTTTAAAAGCCGATTTTACCGCTTGTTGATAAATGCCACTTGTCACATAAAGTACATTTTAAAAAGCTACCTATTTTACGAATTTTATCGCAGTTTTCTATTTGTTTATATTTTCTCCCGTTTCGAAGAAAGTTCCAACCATTACTTTAGATTCGACAAGCCAGAAATCCTTGCCAAAGAACACTGATTCCTGCTTAGGTTGATTCGCGAGGCTATTAAAATCAAAATAATATAATAATAATACCAGCCCTGTATTGAAGTATTGAACTGTCCCACTGCTGGGCACGGGCCTCCTCTACTACTGAGAGGGTTTAAGGCCTTAGTCCACCACGCTGGCCTAGTGCGGGTTGGTAGACTTCACATACCTTCAAAATTCTTATAAAGAGCTTCTTAGGTAAGCAGTGCGGCGTAAGGCCGCAGATAGTGTGTAGTGGAAGAGAGAAGAAAAAAAAACTCAGGGTTAGGTTCGTGGTACGAGCTTTATTTTTGCACTTCCGCGTTACACTCGGTACGGTTTTCTGGTGGTATGCAAACGAGTCACTGGCCTGTGGGGACTCCGATTCAGGCGAACGGCACGACGCTGATGCACGTGGCTGGCTCCGACGAAAGCTCGCCGGGCAGATGGTGTAGCCACGTGGTTGGCGCAGCGGTGGTGAGGTAGTCGGGACTAGCACACCCGACTGCGACGGTGGTGGTGAGCACGTGGCGGGCAGCTCCCGCGACGATGATAGTGCACGTGGCGGAGCAGCTTCCGCGACGACGGTGGTGCGCACGGAGTCAGCACTCCGTGTAGAGTAGGCAGACGGTGGTCAACGCCGTACCGTAGAGCCACGGCGGTCAGCACCGCACCGTGTGAACCTGGAACAGAATCCCAGCGGGTCGGAATGCAAGCTAGGCTTGGAGGGAGGAGGTGTCAGGGAGAGGCAGCTCAAAAACCAGTAGTAATCTACCATCATATGACAATACCATCAACCCCGATACCTTTCTCCATCACTTTTACATCTTGGTGGAACCGCTCTCCCTGTTCCTCACTATAATTTCCTAAATCCTCCGGAAATTTATCTAGATGATTGCGGAGATAGTGTAACTTAATAAACAATAAAATGTAACTAGCGGTCAAAATTATAAGATATGCAAAAATCATAAAAATACGAGCACATTGAGAACTCTCATGATTATATTCGTAATCTGGGCACTTGAAAACGTAAAAATTTGCGATCATATCTAGGGCAACAAAAAAAGTTTGTTTTTGTAGAGCTGTGAATTATTTATAATTTTTATTTATTGTACAGATAAGAACTCTTGAAAGTTTACACGTTGGACTCTATACCGTTAGTTTTTAAAATCGCTGCAGATGTAAAACTTGTACTATAAGTGAAAAGCTTCATGTGCTCTCGACTTTATATACAATTCATAGTTTTCTCACTCTCCATATCAACTTGTCCCTCCCTGGGCCATCGGCTGGCGACGTCCTTGCCTAGGTCCTACCGTCTTAGACTATTAATAACATCATGACCATAAAAAATGGTTTGTTAAAAAATAAAATAAATAATATGAGGCAACGCTTAGGCATTTAAAACGCAGATTTTTTATTGTTTAGGGGTTCCGGCTCATTGAAGTGAGTGAAGCTTATTACGCTCATTGCACACCATGTCATTGATAATGACGGTTGAAAGTGTTTTAAATAGGGCAATTGTCCCTGACTAAACTCTTTCTAGCCTGACGAGGGTCGGCTTATGAAAGAACACCGAGACAATCGTATTGAAATATTCTGACTGAATGAAATTTATTACATTATTTTTCACACCTTTTAATATGAATGTCCATCAATGCCAAGTATTGATAGGGTGAAAGATTCAGATTGTGACACCAGATGGCAGTACTTAACTCGTGCACGTACCCTATATGGGATACAATAATATGATTTCAAACCGACATTCCCGAAAGCACCCAACGAGCCGCAATGTCAGCAAAAAATTGGCACAGTGGATTTTATACAACAATACAACGATGTGTACACTACTATAAGAACTGTTGCGCCTGGCCACCATCCAAATGCGGTTATGTGATATCATTCAATTATATATTACAGTGCAGTTTGCCGATCCCCTATGAGTATGTCTTGAGTATATTTCTGAATCCTTAAACACTTTTAAAAAATTAGTATTGCTCGCGGCTCCGCCCGCGTCAAAACAGTTTTTTCGGGATAAAAATATTTTCCCGGGATAAAAGTAGCTTATAGCAACCAGGAGTAATGTAGCTTCCTATTAGTGAAAGAATTTTCAAAATCGCTTCAGTAGTTCCTGAGATTAATGCGTTCAACCAACCAAACAAACAACAAACTCTTCAGCTTTATAATATTGGTATAGAAAATATTAGACGGAATTTGATGCTCTATAAGTTTTCAATTAAAATCTGGGTGACGTGGTGAGCATTTTACAGCGTGCTCGTCCCATAATTCAATTGTAATAAAAAAAATAACACACACATACTAACTTGATGCTGATAATATTAACCGATCCTCTTAGAAGTCTTATACTTAAGTACTAGATACTAATTTGTGTTCTGTAACGACATTTATTTAATTAAAATAGTAAAATAGATTTTGGCTCCTTGAAATTGACCACAATGTGCGTTTTCGTGTAACCATTGAAGCGATAACACACACCTTCTCAAAGCCACGGCCACTTTATTCTGTATGGATCAGCCCATGCTTTTTCTTGTATAATATACGATTTTCAAGTAAGCATAATATGAAACTTTATATAGAATGAATGTAAATAAATAATCGTTTATCCAATTTTAAAATAAGTAACTTTACATAGTGTAAGACAAAGTCGCCCGCCGCGTCTGCACGCGATAAACTCAAACACTACCAAACGAATTTCGATGAAATTTGGTATGGAGACAGTTTGAGACACTGGGAAAGTTTGAGGATACTCTTTGTCCCGGAAAAATATTTCCCGGGACTTTTGTCACGGAAAGGCTCAATCACGCGGATGAAGCCGTGAGCAAAGATTATTATATTGCTCTAAAATTATTTCCGCCTCTACAAAAGAGTTTAAAATCTGAAATGCATGTGACTGATGAAGTCAAGGCACACCTGTGTTAAAATAGGTTTTTCGTAGCATTTTTAGTCAATATAACACCTTTCATATCTGTTTAAAACCAAGTATCCATGATAGCAATAATATTATTTGAAAAATATTTGCCTGTTTAAAAATAAATATGTATTAATTCGTAATGTGAGGAAATTTTAAATTACTTGACAAAGAATAAAGACAATATATTACATTATTTATATTAATTTTTTCCTTAGTATTATATATGCTCTTTGATATAATTAATGCTTTCCTAATTTCCTCTCTTAAAGGCCTCTCTTACTTGCCGTACCTTCCCATCAAATGACGTGTGAAACCTGTATAAAAATGAATTGTTATTCACAGGATCAATACTTGAAAAATGTGAATGCGTCAGTCAAATGTATTGCACTATTTTTAACCGACTTCATCTGTGTGTCAAAACTGCTGCACCGATTAATCCAAGCCGTTACGCCTGGCTTATTGCATATCTGGAATTAAGGCTCGACACTGTGTTTTTATTGGCAAAAATCTAAACTATTTACACGATAAGCATCTGTACAAGATTTTTTTATAAATATATCCTATGCATAGTATAAAACGAAATCGTCCCGCTGTCTGTCCCTATGTATGGGGCGGTTGCGGACGACAACTTAGACGTAAGTCGGAGGAAGCCCCCAGCCGTCCCTAATGCGCCGAAGATGGCCACCGCGGAGTTTTGGTTGGTATGCCGTGCGGTGTACATTGGTTAGGGACTCGGCCCGGCGGTCGCCCGACGCTTTCCATCTATCCGGGCGGCTCAACGTCGGGTCGTAAGGCACGGTGAACCCAACACAACCGCTCAGTCGTTCCCCTTGAGCACTGGGTGGTAGTAATAAGTCACTTTCTCCGCGCAAATAAAAAAAAAAAGAAAGTCTGTCCCTAGATATTTAAAACTACGCAACTGATTTTGTTGCGGTTTTTTAATATATAGAGTAATTCAAACGAAAGGTTTATATGTATAATTTTTTATCCAGAGGAAACATAAAACAGGACTTTTATCCCGGAAAAACTCATTCACGTGGGCGGAGCCGCCAGCAGAAGTCTAGTACCTAATAATAAAAGGCCCGTATTGTATATTGCCCACTGCTGAGCATGGACCTCCTCTAGGTACTACTGAGAGGCCTTAGTCAAACACGCTGGCCTATGTTTAAAGGGATTTTTGTAGCGGGAAAGGCTTTTCACGCAGGCGAAGCCACAAGCAACACCTTGTATGAAATAAATTAAAAAATTTAAATTAATCCTACTAATATTATAAAGGCGAAAGTTTGTAAGAATGTGTGCATGTTTGGATGTATGGATGTATGGATGTTTGTTCCTCTTTCACGCAAAAACTACTGAACGGATTTCGATGAAATTTGGCACACGGATAGATCATGTTCTGGATTAACACATAGGCTACTTTTTATCCCGGGAAAACATAAAGCGGGACTTTTATCCCGGAAAAACTTTTTAACGCGGGCGGAGCCGCGGGCAAAAGCTAGTATGTATAATAATTTAATATGTAGAGCCCTGTTCTGTAAAAATATTAATTGTAGCGTACAACATGGGTGGCGAAGGTATAAGTTAGTAAAAGTAGAAATAGCATGTTAAAACGTATAAAATCCCCAATTTTGAAAACTGCGGAGCAATTGTTTCTCACTGGCATTTAAACCTTCTTTTGAGCACCAACTGTACCATTTACGATGATTTACACTAAGATTGATAGAGCGACTAGTCACTACATATTTCATTCCTCTTGCTGGCCAAAGGGATTCAAAATATAAAACGAACGGGAAAATTAACCTAGGAATATTAAAAAAAAAAGTAAGCCAAGTAACATCGTGCAAGTTTTATAACACGTACATGTAGTTGAAGTGATGCAGTATAAATTCTTTTCTCAAAACCAGTGCAGACCTCAAACTCACGCCCACATCGGAACTTTTGTTCAGCGGCCATGGCCTATATTTTACTATATTGTACTTTAAAATAAAGTGGGTTTATATTTAAAAGAAAGCTGTAACTATATATTACGGTGTCTATACCACGAAAATATTTTTAATTATAGTCTTGTTTAAGTTATTTTTTATATGGAAATATTAATGTTCCAGTGAGGGTATTTGGACTTAAAATTCATCAGCATAAATATTGCGCGCATGTAAACTTTTAATAGTAAATCGTGTAACCATAGAAGTATGTGTCAAAATCTATGGGTAGAACGAATTTTTTTTATGAATAGTATCGTACTGTAGAGGAATACTTAAAAGTTAATTTACTCGAGTTGTTATTCGTGTTCATAGTACATATTGTTGGAAATCAGAAGCGAGTTTGATTAAAATAAAAACAATTTATCACTGATTTTACATAAACACACTTTTCACTAATTTTACATAAGAACATGTAACAGAAATACTTTTACAAAAATATCGGCAACTAACCGACCAGCATGAAAATCAATGTTCAACTCACTCAACAGAGAGACTGAGCGCGCACGAGAGTCGGAACACGAATGAATCCAAATGGCGGCCGGGCACCTTTTCTATGCACCCAACTGTCACTCCCACCACGACCTCGACGTCTCGACTGGTTTCTACAACTTATTAGCACGCTACAAATACCGTTACAAATACCACTAAAAATGTTTATCCTAACAATATATTAAATCCATACTACATTTAAAATACGTTGACCACAAATAAAATAAGAAATTTATTAAAAATGAGTCGCATAATAAAATATTTAAATAACAAAATAATAATACGGAAAGTGTATTGATCAACTGGTTTTAATCGTCCTAAATAGCTACGAGGTTGCTACGACGCTACGCCGTAGTATATAATACGATTGCGTTGATTTTACGGTAAAGATGTAATCGTAATTGCTCAAAGTTACTGATATCTTAAAAGCTTACATTATGATGTAGCTTAAGTTACCTGACCACAGATAATATAATAATATAAGATGAAGAGGCATTATTATGACGATTTCATTACTCATTAGTACTCTCAGTAACTAAACCCAAAATTAAATAACCTTCATTTTTATTATCAATCGTTTTTCCAACTGTTTATTAAAAACTTTTTTTGACACCGCCGGAATCCCTCGCATACCAGCTGTATGTACTCACAGCGTGTAGTTCCTAGATTAGCGGAGATGTGTGAGGTCTATAGGATTGTCCTGAATCACGCAGGCGCTCTGAGTCGCCCTCTCCGTCACCGCCCTATCACTACAAGACGTGTGCTTGATAATGGTGCGAGGTGAATGCTACTTGAGATGAATCGTATTCTGATAATGCATTGTGAAAGCTTCCTTACTTTCAGTTAGGTGTTACGAAATATTATACTCAACTTTAATTTAGAATTTGAAAATCACATGGTTTTATGGATATTGAAAAGATAGTTATTTACTTATAGTCCACAAAATTAGACAATACTTTTTGCTTGCAACAAAATATGCACATTTTGCAAAAAATATATCGTCTATTACAGAAAAGCTTTATTTTAAATAACGAGAGCTACAATATCTATATTCAAATTTCAAAAGCACTTGTCTTAATTCGAACATTGATAAACAACACTGCACTACATTTACAGAGAGTAAACAATTACGGAATTCTTTAAATGGCGCACATAGCGCTAGTGTAGTTCCAGGCTCTCGCGGTGTCCCGGCGCGCTGCGCAGAGTAGGTCAGGGCGGAACGGCGGAGGCACACCGGAGGAGCGGCGCAGCCCGATTCATGTTTACGGGGCTCGGCCGTCAGCTGTTCGCGATGAATGTGCCGCGCCCGCGCCGCGCCCGTGCCTGCGCCCACCGCCCGCCGCCCGCTGCCGCGCATCGATTGATTGATACCTGAGCGGCCACGTGCGGCTCGCGGCTCGCGGCGACGGCTCGCTCGCGCCGGCAGGCGGCAGTCCCGCCGCGGTCGCCGGCCCGCGCGCCCCGCCCGCGCACGCTGTGTCCTCGCTAGTGTCGCGCTCATTGCCGTCGCTCATCAATGGATTGCCCGAGGTGACCGGTGCCGGTACCCGCGAGCCTGTCTGCCTCCTCCCTCGCGTGAGTACCGGACGCTTAGCGCGTAAACACGCACCGAACCAGTTAGTAAATAATGGTTTTTCCGATAGCATTAATAGCCGGAGACAATTTATGCGACTGCGCCGTGTGGTGTTTACTGCGAGCGTTGGTGCCGTTGGGCCCAAGATGTCTTCAGCTCGTGGCTGCGGAAATTGTCATCGGATGGGGTGGTTTTTTTATCGATCGTCCAAAGTGAGGGATTTATGAAATTGTCTAGGTTTACGTAACCGAAGGAGTCTCGTTTGTTATCTGGAGTTATCTACGAGGTGGTTCGGCGCCGGGCCACGCCGGGACTTCGGCTCCGCACGCCTCGCTCATTACATAAAACATTACAAATGGCTTTTTTATCGATGCCAGTCCGCATCATTACTTAGTGAACTCGTATAAATGTCAACACTGTTTGCGTTGGGTTAGTAAGAGCTCTCGTGGTATGCGAAGCGATGTTTTCATAAAATGATAACAAACGATAGGGTGTTGCCAAAAATGTATCTTGTTTGCGTTGTATCTATAAAACGTACCCTTCATGTCGTCATGTGGTTGTTTTGCGTTCATATAGCGAGTATTTTTCCATTACAACATGAAATATTTCTTTATCTTCAACCGACAATATGATTATAGCGGAATCTAATGCTTAGTGCGGTCTACGAACGATGCCGAATATGAAAAAAAAAACGAATGTTTATGAAATATCATGCCCTATACAGCCATCATAAGCTTGCATTGAGGGCTATTTATACGAATAAAATTAAATCTCGTTACATATTACAATATTGATAAGTCAAACATTATGACCCGGATAATAGTTTAACAATTCCTTCAACACACGGTTCTCTATAAAAAAAACATGAGTAGTAAATGTAAAGGAACCCATTAAATAAAACTAGTTTCCTCGGACATGTTGTAAAACAATTTATACACTAACCACCAACGTCATTTTTGTATCGTGAGCCATATCCGTCTTCGTATGTAATTAAAGTGCTTCTATTAATCGCCCTAACCACACTTGCGGACAAAAAGTTGACCCACTTGCAGCTTTTATGATCAAAATAGTAGATTTGTAGCATACTGGTGGTAGGTCACTCGAATGCGAGGGGCTGTTTGAGTAAATACACTGTAATGTATATTTCTACCGCCAAGTAGCAGCGTGCATGCACTGTTTTGTTCTGGTTTGAAGCCAGTGTAATTATGGGGTATTATTCTTATTAGACTCAACATGGGTTTTTTGTATATTAATGCTTGACAATGACGCGTGCAGTGCACACTGCTGCTTGGCGGTAGAAATAGACATTGCCGTGTTACCACCCAAACGTTCTCTTACATATAAAAGACCAACCTCCAGTAGTTTTCAAATAGAGCCATAAAAAACTAGCTGCTAAGTTCATCATTATCACCCACATGACGTCCACTGCTGCTAAATGTATGTAGTCAATTGATGAAATAAAAAAAAATCCATGTGACCGGCATGACAAAACATAAACAACAACAAGGAAACTCGGAAAAAGAGAACAGGTAAAAGTAATATTATTTTGTAATGCTGACATAAACAGGCCTTTTATGAATAATGCTGTAATGAAACTTGTACATATTCTTTTACCATACCAGCCCTGTGTTATATACTGCCCACTGTTGAGTAAAGGCCTCCTCTACAACTGAGAGGATTAGGCCTTAGTTCAGTACGCTGGCCTAGTGCGGGTTGGCAGACTTCACATATCTACGAAATTCAGAGAATTTCTCAGGTATGCAGGTTTTCCTCACGGTGTTTTCTTTCACCGTGAAAGCCATTCTATTAATAGACTAATTTATTTATTTATGTTACATCTTTATTGTACACCAACAGAAGTAACAAATATATCAAAATATATACAAGTAATATTTATAATATAGGCAGCGGTGATACAATTGGCGGTCTTATCGCTCAAGGCAATCTCTTACAGACAACCATTGGATGGAGATAAGAGAAATGACGAAAAGGGCAATCAGGGGCGTACACAAAAGTTACATACATATACATACATAAACTCACGCCTTTCTCCCATTGGTGTAGGCAGAGACTATGGAGCGCCAAGTGCTACGATCCAAGCATACCTCTTTCGCTTCTTCCACAGTCATCAGTCTCTTCATACATGCTCGTCGGTTAAGAGAACTCCTTATTTGACCCTTCCTTAAGAGGTCGTCAATTTGGTCCATAAAGGTACGTCTAGGACGTCCCCGTCCGACACTACCACTCACCTTCGCGATATAAATTTCTTTCGTTACTCTCCTTTCATCCATCCTTTCAATGTGGCCAAACCACCGAAGCATTCCTTTCTCAATCTTAGTCACTACATCTTCTTTCATTCCACATTTTTCTTTTATCACGCTATTCCTCACTCTATCACTTACTTTCAGCCCACACATACTTCTCAAAGCTCTCATCTCCACTGCATTTATCTTACTTTCATGCTTGTTCTGCCACACTTACGACTCACTCCCATACATTAGTGATGGCGCCAGGACTCCTTGGTGAATGGCAACATATTAACAAAAGTTAATATGACTAATTATATGACTCAATAAATATAGAATAAAAAAAACACTCTTCACTTCTAAGGAACACTCCTTTGACTTTTCAAAGTGTGTATTAATATTAATTTAAGTATTAATAAAATCACAAAACAGAAATAAGCTATGGAAAACAATAAAAACATTTTTTAAATAATTACTTAAACTAGACTATATTCCAAACTATGTGCCCTAATCAAATTCATAAACATAATGTTCCTGTGTGACAATATAAAAATATAAAATAGTTAATTATTGCTCGTTTTATCGGTAAATGAAAGCATCGAACCGAGATATCTGATTCTCCTTAAGAATTTTGAAGCTAGGTGAAATCTGTCACTACGCTATATCAACTCTCGGCGGTACAACAGACCCGTGACCAGCAGTGGAATACTATAACGTATTACATTAAAATGTTATAAATATCATAGCTTTTTAATCGTAAAATGTGATTCAAATAAGAATAGGAACGTCAATGACCTTTATGTGTCAAATGTCACTTGAAAAGTACAACATTTGCATAAAAAACCTACTAGCATAGTAATAACGCTTTATTTTATTTTGTCTAATTGACTCTCACATCAAATTAAATAAAAACGTTATTGCCTAAATTAGCTTAATATAATATTTAATTATGTAGACGTCACAATATGTCGGAAAGTCGATCCTATTATTATTTGAATCGCATTGTAACAAAATTACCATCGCAATGTCTATTTCTAGCGCCAAGCAGCAGTGTGCATGCACTGTTGTGTTTCGGTTTGAAGGGCATTGTAGCCAGTGTAACTACAGGACATAATGATACTGACTTAACATCTTATGTCTTAGGATGACGAGCGCAGTGGAATGCCACACAGTACTTTGTAACTCAAGATGGTGTTTCTACTGTTTATGGGTGGTCGTATTGCTTACCATCAGCTGAACGGCATACTCGTCTCGTCATGCGATGCAATAAAAAAAAAAATATATTCGACTTTTATCTCTATGGAGCTTCACTAAACAATCTTATTTTATATAATACTAGCTTTTGCCCGCGGCTCCGCCCGCTTTAAAAAGTTTTTCCGGGATAAAAGTCCCGCTTTATATTTTCCCGGGATAAAAAGTAGCATATGTGTTAATCCAGGACATGATCTACCCGTGTGCCAAATTTCATCGAAATCCGTTCAGTAGTTTTTGCGTGAAAGAGGAACAAACATCCTTACATCCAAACATCCAAACATCTAAACATCCAAACATCCATACATTCTTACAAACTTTCGCCTTTATAATAAATATATTAAATATATTATATATTATATATTATTCATATGACTACTGTTATTTAATATAACTACCCTTTTTATTTAATTTAAGTAACGAGACAAGCATGATGAGCATGCTCGCCTGATGGTAAGCGATACGGCCGCCCATAAACAGTAGCAACACCATACAAAATTTTGAATTACAAAGTATGGCGCGGCACTCCATTGCGTTCGTTAGCCTGAGACATCAGTCTTGTAACGCTCAGTAATTACACTGGCTACAATGTCCTTCAAACTGGACCACAACAGTACATGCACACTGCTGCTTGGTGGTAGAAATAGATGCTGCAGTGGAACTTACCCAGGCGGCCCAGCGTATAGGCAGACCAACCACCATTATAAATATTAACTTAAGGAATGCTTTTTCGTGTAGTATCATATAGGCCCCTCCCCCCCCTCGGTGCCTCGGTGGCGTAGTTGTATTGCGTATGCGTTACGAGTACGATTTGCGCGCTGAGGTCCTGGGTTCGAATCCCGGGTCGGGCCAAAAAACTTTGTGACTGGGTTTTTCTATCTTAAAGAAAATTACTCAGTCGCAGCTCGGAGTCAGGAAGTTGGCGGTGTGATACCCCCGTGAAAAGCACGTAAAGCCGTTGGTCCTGCGCCTGATCTCTCTCCGGTCATGTCGGATTGCCGTCTCACCGGACTATGAGAGTGAAGGAATAGCGAGTGCACCTGTGTATTGCGCACACACTTGCGCACTATAATATCTCCTGCGTACCTGGCTGATCTTCGTTGAGATTGGCCGCCGTGGCCGAAACTGGCTAGGAGGATTTCATATAGCCCATATTAAAAACTTAATTCCAATTTAGTTTATACGTAATGTAGTTTGTACGCGATCGAAATAAAGCGGCATTCGTTTTCAATCTCAACTCGTTGTAAAAGAGAACACTTTAATTCCCCCTTAAAAGGATTCGCCTCGGGCGTTTTCTTGCGCGCATTTGTATGAAATGGGTCGACCCAGGGTTTTTTTTCACTCGTAATTAAAAAGATTTAGAGATTGCAGATGTGGACACATCGGTCATTATTTTTTAAGTTGAAGCTCTGATAAATTTACGGTTTTGTTGTTTGAATAACAAGAAGGTTAGGGGACACTGTTTAAATTATAATTATTAACGATTCAGCTGAAAGAGACATAATTATAATTTTAAAAATGTAGAGCTGTGCTAACAAGTAACTGAAGCTGGGACTCGTTCCATTATGAAGATTATTCACTGAAGTTTGTTACATTATATATTACACACACATTACACACACACACACACACACACACACACACACACACACACACGCCTTTTATCCCCGAAGGGGTGGGCAGAGGCGCAACTAATGCACCCACTTTTCGCCCTGCGTTTTCCGTCCCATGATGTGATAGGGGGCGAGCTTATCGCAATATCGGGTTCAAATTCCAGACCCGGGAATCGAACCCAAGACCTTAGCATTGCAGTCATACCGTAATACAACTACGCCACCGGGGCAGTCAGGCATGTATGTACTACATAACGTTGATTATAATTTAAATTATTATTTATTAGGAATGCGAATGTTTGTGAAAATGGAATAGCTATTGTTAGAAGTAAACGCAGTAACCGCTAAACGGATTTGGATGAAATTTGGCACATGGATAGACTTTTTGATTGTTTTAAAGTCTTATACATTGTAAGACGTACGACATACGTCTTACACGTTGTGGGCATTTAGTAGCGGAAAAGGTATTTCATACGTTCGAAACCGTGACGAACAGCTAGTATAGAGTAAAATTAATAAGTTTTTTTTATGAAATTAGTTGATATCATTTTTTAAACTTAATTCGTTACGTACCGACAGCATAAATGATAATATTATGACCTTTGAAATATTATATAGATATTTACCTTGTTTTACATGGTTTTTAACTTTATTTATTGTTCGATCCATATAGAAGTTTACATTGGGAATATATTTTTGATAATTTTTAGGAGTTAGTTTATAAAAATCCTTTCTTAATCTCTTAAGTAGTTATAAAAAAACTCGCCTTCAAAAGCTTTTTAACCTGAGCGTAGGCATTCAATGTGAGTTAAGAATTTTATTAAGTAGATATATTATCAACTTAAACACAAGTTCTTATTTGATAATTATTTAAAATAAGGTCACTAAAATTCACTAGATTAAGGTTCATTGATAGAAACTTTTATGTACCGTCGTTTATTTACTATATTTATTTCTGAAATTTTTAAATGCATTATTATTTTTTACAGATATTTACCTTATATAACACAATATCTAGCCCGGTCCTTATTCAAGATAAATATAAACCCCTCAGCTTGTGAAACTGAAAATACACACATCAAAACTAAGTTTTAACGAGTTTCCTTTCGATTTTTCTTAACATGAAAGGCGATATTATACAAACCGCTTAAATATTCTTTGGAAGAATTCGTCGATTGAACATCCTTCAGGAAACGAAAGATTATAAGAACACATAATGTGTTTAGATTCGTATTACATTGAGCTATGTAGGGTTTTCTTAACATAAAAGTATGTGTAGTGTTATATAGTAAACTAATAATAAATGTAATTCAAATTGTGTTTGCTTGGACACACAAACATTGTATATACGAAGTAACATCTTAATATAAAAGTAGGTAGTTGGCTCATCGGTATGAGCCAACTATCCCAGCTTACGATTTGTATGGGCATTCTGTGATTAAATAGAGAACGTAACGGATGTCTTTCATTTACTGAATATCGTAATACATACTATATAGTACGTTCATACATTACAATAATAATATTAGCATTGAAACTAGATCTAGTCCTGCGAAAAATATCGCTGAATGACGAGACGAGCACCATGCTCGTCTTCGGGCAAAACCATTCGAACTTTAAGTTACAAAGCAATACACGTCGCTCGTCATCTTGAGACATTAGGGGCCTTTCACAAGTTTTAAACCGCTAATGTATAGTACTAATTTTATAACCATTTATTTTGGGAGCATAGATAAGAATTTGACTTTTGTATTTGATCGGCTTATACGTTTATGTGACTAATAGCGTTTCCTCACAAGTTGTAAAACGGTCTGGCTTGCATGACGACTCACTATGACTCCCTACATATATATCACTGCTTTGCATGAATAACCACACATTCCAAAATTTTTGAATTTCTTTTTTTTAACACCATATAGTCCATAATAGTCTATATTGTATGTTAAATAAAACTTACAGTCATATCGGCAAAAACGGCGTAGTGGCAAAATGTCTTTACATCATTGGTTGATTTTCGGTTATTAATTAATTATGGTATGAAAAGCCGAGCACATAACAACCAGGGCTTCAGCAAAACATTAATGAATGCCCTTTTGATTAATACATTCCTTGATTATACATATTTAATAATCACAAATTTACAAGAAAATACATTTTTTTAAATTTTCAAATGACCGTCCTGTCAAATTTGCTTTCTTTGGATTGTGTGTTTATTCATGTAAAGCAGCGATATTTTAATCACAGTGTTGTTTTTGTCAACTCCTAATAGACGACAGAGAGAGCAGGATACTTTAAATTTGTTTAGCGCCAAACATATTTAGCAGTTCGCTAGGCAAGCCAGCCTAAATGTTAATTCTCAAAAGAGCCAGTTATTATACTTGCTACGATATCCTTCAATTTTCGTACAATGCTGCTAGGTGGTGGAAATAGGCATCGTGATTGTACCTACACAGTGGAGTCCCATGCGATATAGCCTACAAATAAATGGTGGATTGATTTAGTGGGACTGCCTTGGTGGCGTAGTTGTATTGGGTGCGCGGTACGACAATGCTCCGAGGTCTAGGGTTTGAATCTTGATTCGGGTAAAGCAATTAGGTTTTTTGCTCACAATCAGCCTGGAGTCTGAAATTTGTGCCAGATATGGCGATAGACTCGCCTATCAAATCGTGGGACGTAACACAGTTTGCGCCTCTTCCTACCCCTTTGGGGATATAGATGATTTTTATCCCTGGAAGGCACTTTACGCACCCGAGCAAAACTCAAATAAATTGCGTGTCAACAATATCACCAGCATGGAATCGATTTTATTTGTATAAATAACATTACATTCACACATAGGTTTTGTTGATTCCATATTGATTGTGATGGCCTGTGTCACGTGACGTGGCACTTACAAAATTTACTCGACAAAAAATTCGATTAAACTGTGTTAGTAAAGTTGGCTTTAACTTTGTAAATTTACGTTTTGTACTAATTTTAAACATTCGGTTTTCTATCTATTCTGTTGGCGGATATTTACAACAATTTAACAAAGTAGTTCTTTATTAGCCGCAGATAGATAACGAAAAGAAGATCTAACGTTAAGTTGACAACATACAAATTTGTAAAATATCATAAATAATAATCTAGGATACTATCAATACCGACAAGCTACCCTCTTCAAAACTTGAAGCCATTTTGTTGAAAACATCTTCTGTCCCGTACGTAAGGACAAATTTCAGTAGATTGTCAGTGCATCCAGTACTGTGCCGTGCATGCGAGACTCGCTTCTCGAGACTTACTAGCGGCTTAACTCTGCGAACTATGTACTAGTATACAATAACTTCGTATTGAATGTAGGGCAACCAGGGATTTTACGATATAGATTTTGTCCCCAGAAATCTTTTTAAAGTTTTAAAAAATTAACTTTAAGTCGATAATAGCGTGAGACCTCGTTTGTGCCGTTGTGATGTGTTTTAAATTTTATCAAACGTAGGTACTGCGTTATCTATTTTAGTTATATGGTTTGGAATATTAAAGGTCGTCTACATTTGCTCAATTAATTTTATACGACTATGTAATAATGTGTGTAAATCATTTTATGAATTCGCACCTTTATAATCCAAACTCCAAACCCACACTTCATCTTATTTGCATAATATCTCTGCCGCTGCAATCAATCCTACGAGTGTTCATTATTTTTACCAGTACCCAATGATTTGACTCGGTGGCGTAGTTGTATTATGGTACGACTGCAATGCTGAGGTCTCGGGTTCAATCCCCGGGTCGGGCAAAGTGATATTGAGTTTTTCTATTCAGGATCGACTCAGAGTCTGGAATTCGTGCCCAATATGGCGATAGGCTCGCCCCCTGTCACATCATGGGACGGAATAATGGGGAAAAGTGGCTGCGCCAGTCGCCTCTCTGCCTACCCCTTCGAGGATAAACGGCGTGAGTGTATATGTATGTATGTATGTACCCAATGATCCAAACAAGGAAGGAAGGCATAGTTGCGTTGCTTACGCGGAGCGACAGAAGTGTTCACTTCCCCTTTGAATTTTTAACTATTTTGCCCATTTAACCATATTTACTTTAGCGAACATCGTTTACACAACAAATACGGAACATAAATGCGTTTGCGTTTAAAATTTTAATGATGTCCGCGACCGCACATGTACGTGGTCACCCTTTTCGGAGTAAGGACACTACAGTGACCTACATGTAGCGTAAACGAGTCAGGCGTTTATCTGCCACTACGATAAACTACCTGATTCTTCGCGGACATTTTTGGCAATAGTTCAGTGACTCTTTATCACTAGTTTATGTAATTTTGTACGTCTTTTGCATACAAATTTAATATTGTGAATATAAAATTAAACTAAGTAAAATAAAATTTAAAAATACATTATATCAGTGCGTGTAAAGAAATGATTCCGATTGGATTTGAGTATTGTGAGTATTTAATTTATAGCTTTGAGTTGTCAGTTTAGTTTCCTCAAGATTTTTTGAGTATAGGCAAAGTTATATAATCTACAATTATCGATTATAATCTCACTTATCACAATCACAGGCAAAACAGAAGTAACTAACTTTGCCTATTTATAATATTGTTTCACGCAAAGACACGGGCAAAGATGGGTATGATGTTTGGTGAAGACTACGTCTTATGTAATGCATTTCGCTCAAGTCGAAGGAAATTGCGCAGAAGTTCACATGTGCCGGGAAATGTTAGCAATATACTTTGAGTAACCTATACTGGTTTTTGTGTCATTGAAGATGTATGAGAATTTATATAATTTTTTTTTTATATAGAGTAGTTTCTTTAGTATATTTTCAACATGCGGTGTCTATCATGTGATGTACATTAAAATGCATGACGTAATCGTGTTTTTGTATGTCTAAAATATACATAAAAAATGTTTGGATATTTATCTTGAGAAGTTATGTCTCCATCTTTGTCAATAAAAATGTTGATTGGTTCAAAATCATTTTTTCGTTATGTACAGTTCAAAATTCCATAGGAAAAAAGAAAAGAGCATTCAAGAAAGCCCCTCAATCCCGGCAAAGTTACCAGCAACGGCAAAGTTAATTTAGCACATTCTCGGTAGCTCTCTTAGTGGTTAAAGTTACCTTAGTGCCAGTAAATGGTCCCGGAAAACCCATTCCAAGGAGTTTAAAATGCACTCAGGGGTAATTCAGCCCGTAGATTGATGAGGTGTGCATAATTGGAAAGTGCTACGGTGTTATAAAGAGCAGAGGCATGTTATAACAAATAGGTAAATTTTAGTAGCGAACGAAGTTCAAGGGAAATTGTACTTTATAGGTATGAGTATACTTATCGTGGGGTTAATTTTCGCTTGAACCCTATCATTATGAAGATCTTCAAATCGTTTTTAATAATATTAGTTACTGTAGGGACAACAAAAATGTTATCAATCTTCAATATGTCTATTTTAACGATATCCTGATAATAAATAGCGAATTCAGAATCACGCCGGTCTCTCGTATTGGATTTCTAGTTTGGTCGGTCTCGATACAAGTCATTAGCGGATTTTGTATATTACGGTGCTTGATATCATGTTTAAAATACTGATTCTCTGCCACCATACAGTTGGAATTATTATCATATACATGGCCTTCTACCTCAAAACTCTTTAGTAAATCCGACATAGATACAAACATTCATTCGATGTAATAAAGTCATTATAGTTTTACTGGTGGTAGGACTCTGATATGTAAGAGTCCGTCTGGGTGGGTACCACCGCAATGTCTATGTCTACCGCTAAGCAGCAGTGTGCATGCACTATTGTGTTTCGGTTGGAAGGACATTGTAGCCAGTGTAACTACTGGACATAATGAGACTTAACATCTTATGTCTCAGGATGACGGGTGCAGTGGAATGCCACTCAGTACTTTGTAACTCAAGGTGCTGGATGGTGTTTCTACTGTTTATGGGTGGCCGTATCGCTTACCATCAGGTGTATGGCATGCTCGTCTCGTCATTGGATGCAATAAAAAAAGTTTTCCATATTTAGCGTCATAAAGTAATAGGTATAGATGGCGTATTTTAAACGCACCGACGCGACACACACGCAACTAAATCGTGCCGTAAGCGTCGCAGAAACCGTGAAGGTATACATATACGCGTTGAAAGGTGTGCTCGTTTTCTCTCTTGCAACCACTTGACTCTCATTTTCATTCATTTCATTCATTCATTCGCCAGTTTGACTTGTTCCCATGACCCATGCTGTATTTGACGCTTATCATAAACTCGCGGCATCAATGCTTACGAAATACGCCGTCTGCAAACACATTACAATAACAAGACTCCTACAGAACATTCTCGAACTTTGTTTAATATTATTTTCGTCTAATGAAATGGCTGGGATTGGCGTTATCATTTCTTCGATGATGGATGGCCGATGGCCGTTGTTCACATGAGTGGTCAGTTCCGCTTAACTGATTTGCGATCGCGCGCTTCCCTCAGATAAGATGACGAAGCAGTTTTTGGTTGTTTCGGAATTGGTAGATTAATTTAGTTTAGTGCTGAGGTTGGTTTTAGATGCAATGAGAGTATTAAACTATCAGGAATGTACTTTTATTGGGATTTGAAATGGTTTACACGAACGTATTAACATGTCGGTTAAATAAAGGTGTGCATTTCTATTTTTATCCAGGTGAGTAATAAAAACCCTTAACATTTGTGTAATGGAATTAATAAACCGACTGCACGCAACGAAAGGTCTATAAACAGAAATATTTATAATTCCTCGCTATGATGACCTCGCGGTGATGGCTTTAATGACTTAATTGTGAACAACGTTTAAGACTGCCTCGGTGGCGTAGTTGTATTAGGTACGGTACGACTGCAATGCTGGGGTCTCGGATTCGATCCCTGGGTCGGGTAAAGTGATATTGAATTTTTCTATTCAGTATCAGCCCAGAGTTTAGAATTTGTGCCCGATATGGCGTTAGGCTAGCCCCTTATTACATCATGGGGTGTGAGTGCATTAGTCGGGCTTCCGCCTATCTCTTCGGGGATGAAAAGCGTGTGTTGTGTGTGTGTGTGTGTGTGTGTGTGTGTGTGTGTGTGTGTGTGTGTGTGTGTGTGTGTGTGTAAAACCCAATATACGAGTGCGATAGGTTTCAAAACATTGTAATATTAAACGAATCAATTTTTATATAATTTTGCGACCATAAAAACTATGTTACATTCGCCCCGTACTTCTACGAAAATAAAGAAATTCTTTTGATGTTTCATATAGATCCTCTTGCCGTGAGATTACGTAATAAAATAACATGCTGATGACTGTGACAAATTCGTTTTATTTACTGGTAACACTCGCTTTGGGAGGTCAAACACTCCACGTAAACAGACTGTTCCAGGATCGTATTGAGTTCCATGTGTGTGTAGGTATAAATATAATAATTTAAATTTCCTTATTCATATTTCAGGCTTACTCCAGCAATATCTATTATATTTTTAATTAATTTCTAAACGCATATTCTATTTCCTAACAAGGGTTAAATTAATAATTAGCTAGTATAATAATTAAAGTTTTTTAATTGAAACAGTAAACGGTTGTATTTTAAGAGCTTGTTTATAATAGGAGCATCTTTTGCTCCATTTTCTTTGTCTTTTATCTTAGTCTAATCTTAAAGAGCTGTTCGAGCCTCTTTGATGCTTTGATAGTTCATTTAAAGCGCTTTATCAAGCTCTTCTTTGTTACATTAGCGGAAAATGCGCGTGGCAGCAAATAATATTTTATATTCGATTTGTTCACGGCTTCGTTTACGCGATGGAGTCTTTTGTTAGCCTTTGAAGATACTACTTTATATAGGTTATTCTATAACTGCTTTTAGGCAGTCGCTATCCCCATAGTAGACACACATAATAGTATGAAGTTTGAGCAATCGGTTTGTTGAACTGCAATAGTATTTGTGACCCTAATGCGCCGAAGATGGCTTTAAAAAAAAAAAAAAATATTTGTGAAGCAGCGATTTCGCAGGACGCGGCAAATGGCAGCGGCAGTCGGTGACGGCAGTTTTAGTTGTATGGAACAATATTCAAATTCAAATTCAAATCATTTATTCAGTAATTAGGCCCCTAAGGGCACTTTTACACGTCATTTTTCACAATGTTGTTATATAAGATTCTACCGGTGCTTCGAAAAAGCCCACTGACCTGAGAAGAAGCACCAAGAAACTCAGCGTAGGTCTTTTATCATTTTTTTTAAATATATATATTTTACAATTTGAAAATCACAATATTACTTCAATTTTAAAGATGGATATTAAATGCGAAAATTAACGGAGAGTACCTAAGTGAAACAACCACCTACATGTTTAATTTTAAGTAAAAAATAAATCAACCATCAAACAGAGCAGACCAGTCCACACAAGCAGCACCCGTTCACGAGTATGACGCATGTGCCAGCCATCGGCCTCCTCAACCATGTTACAGGGAAGTGACCGACCCGGCACACGACGTCGCCGCGAGCACAGACGTTAATATGAACTTATGTCTCAGGATGACGAGCGCAGTGGAATGCCACACAGTACTTTGTAAATCAAGGTGCTGTATGATGTTGCTACTGTTTATAGGTGGTCGTATCACTTACCTACCATCAGGCGAACGGCATGCTCGTCTCGTCATTCAATGCCATAAAAAAAATGCCTGAACCCATTATTGAAAGATTTTCAATCAGCAGAGCTAATAAAAGTTCTTCACCTTAAGCGCCCATTAGATAGTAGGTTTTGCTGTCAGTTTTACCACAGTCACGTCTGTGCGTGACGAATAACCTATCGTCTAATGTGGTGGTTGACGGTTGAGTGACGGTGATTGACCAATATCTGGATTTTTGGAAATTGCGCGTCGCGCAACCATCAATCGTGACTTTTGCGCGATCGTCTAATGGCATTTCGTTCGTCCGGCAAACTTCAGTCAGCGCGCGGACAGCGGTGGAGTGGGACATATTCTGTTGAGTCGGAGAGGCGCTGGCGCACCCGCGCGGCCAATTACCTTCTCCGAACTAACATAATGCTTTATGCTACAGTCGCAGAAAATTTTTATTTTAAGTTTTGAAACAATCCCTGAGTTGTGGTATACCACGAATCTTTAATAGTTAGTCTATACTAATGTTATAAAGAGGAAAGGTTTGTTTCATTTTGTAAATTCTTTCACTTATAGGAAGATACATTACTCCTCAGTACTATAGGCTACTTTTATCCCGAGAAAATAATTTTATCCAATAAGATAATAAAGAAAATAGTTGTCATAGTCTTTATTTTCTTTTGTATCTTGTATTTCAGACTAAATTTATCTATAGGTACTAATATAATAATTGCGAAAACTTTGATGCTTTTTTTCTCAATCACACCAGAATGGCTAAACATCCAGATCGAATGAAATTTGGCACAAAGATAGATTATAGTATAAAATAACACATGGCTACCTTTATCCCTGGAAAATATATATATAACTTTTATTCCGGATAAAAAATCAAACGGGCGTGGTGCTAATAAAAGGTGGGTAAAACAAAAGTATGGCTATAAAACTATCTTTTTCAATCAATATTTTACCCAACGCCTTCTTGTTACACGTTTTTAATCTCAATTCCCTTTTATTTTACAAGTATTCATATTAAAACGACTGAAAACGTGTGTTCTCCGCAAAATCTTGAGTATGACTGAAGGTGATTTTGAGTGATTGTGTAGTGTCGTTTTGTTTTCATTATTCACGCGTCAATCATGAGTTATGGAATTGAATGCCGTTTGTGTGAGCGTGTAATGTGCGCTTATGTCGGAATCGGTCTCATTACTCATACAAATTAATATCTACTGTAAAGTAATCCCGTCTGTCTATAAACTGAATTATATTGAAGTCGCAACTGCATTTAATGACTCAAGTAGCATGCATAGGCGCATTCTATTTATTTTTTCATTCATTGTAGTTGCCAGTAGTTGTTACAATATGTTGGGTATATACATTAGACGACACTGGGCCGTAAGATTGGTGAAACCATTCCACTCATTCCACAGTGGTGGTAACGATAACGCGTTTTTCCCCGCGATAAAAAAGGGTATATAACAATGAGCTCCAATCTATACTTATATTATAAAGCTAAAGAGTTTGTTTGTTTGTTTGAACGCGCTAATCTCAGGAACTACTGGTTCGAATTGAAAAATTATTTTTGTGTTGAATAGACCATTTATCGAGGAAGGCTTTAGGCTATATAACATCACGATGCAACTATTAGGAGCGAAGAAATAATGGAAAATGTGAAAAAAGCGGGGAAAATTATTCATCCTTGAGGACTTCCATTGCGTGCGCTGCGAAAACGGTTCAAGATACCAAAAATATATGTCTGAAAGTATTATTCCTCTTGAAATGATCTAAAAAAATGTCCGCGACAGTATCTGTCTATCTTTTAAGATTAACTCACTAGAACCGTTTTTATGGTAATCAAATTTGGTCGAAGTTAATGCATTATTTGTTGAGTTGTATCAACGTCATAGTCATAGAGTGATTCAACGGGAAAGTTTTTATGTACTTTTAGCCCGGAAAAACTTATTAACGCGGGCGAAGCCGTGGGCAAAAGCTAGTAAAAAATATAACTAGTACGTGTTTGACGTTCACAACTTCCACCATTTATGGCATTTACAATTTCAAATTTAATATTCTATGTATTATTATGTATAAAAATTAAGAAACACTTTACTACTTTTAAATACTAATAACATCTTTCCATATCGTGCCGTTATTAAAATCACCATTTAAACATTATCTTTGCTTATATTGTTGAAACTTGAAACATTGTAGTAATATATTGAAACAAGAAGAGAAATCTACACGATCTGGAGCAGGGGCGTTCTTAGATTTAGCACTTTTGTCACATTAAATATGTTTTATAGCCAGTCTTCGATTACTTGCCAGATTGCCTTGTTCGGTTTCTTCATTATCGCTAACGGCATGTGTCTCCTTGTATTTATGCCATGGAGGCCATTAGACCAATAATTATCAACATGATGGATTATAAAAGTGTATATGGGAATTAGCCAGCGTGTTTACTAGTTTAGTTCTGCCCCCTTATTTTTTATCATAGTGTTGACTCATAACGCGGCCGCGTTAATTTAACTTCGTGTAATTAGCGTTAAATGGTATTCCGTTTGCCAATTTCCATAGTGATAAACACGATGAGTTACGTTATGCGCTTGTTATGAGCGGTGAAAATAACGTATCATAGAGAATAAGGGGGCTAATGACTGTAATTTTTTTAATGACTATGGCGGTAATTTTTTTTAATAAAATGATGTAACTGACAGTAATACTATTTACTGGTGGTTAGACTCTCATATGTAAGAGTCCGTCTGGGTGGGTACCACCGCAATGTCTATTTCTACCGCTAAGCAGTAGTGTGCATGCACTGTTGTGTTTCGGTTTGAAGGGAAGAAGTAGCCAGTGTAATTAAAGGACATAATGAGACTTAAATCTTATGTCTCAGGATGATGAGTGCAGTGGAATGCCACACAGTACGTAATTTGTAACTCAAGGTGCTGGATGGTGTTTCTATTGTTTATGGGTGGTCGTATCGTTCACCATCAGACAAACGCCATGCTTGTCTCGTCATTCCATTCAATAAAAAAATGATTTTAAATTCTATTAATGTTATTTTACCGCAGGAAAAGTGGACTTATTAAATAGATTCCAAATAATATTAAAATAAATAAACAAAAAATGACATGGGGGTTTTAGACCCCCTGTACCCTAACTACGTACCTGTACGGAAGTCGGATCAGGTACACTTGTTATATCACGGCGTATTGTATTTTATGGAACGTCCTGTATTTATGACAGCCAACCAGGAGCCTGAGGCATGATTCTCTATGACATTGTTAACTCGTAACGCGGCCGCGTCACGTTCACTTCGTGTAATGGGCGTAAAATGGTATTCTGTATGCCAATTTCCATAGTGATAAACGCGATGAGTTACGTTACGCGCTTGTTACGAACGGTGAAAATAACGCGTGTCATAGAGAATAAGGGGGAATAGTTACGTTTCTTAATCAACTCCTTCTAACTTGCGTAAAAGTTATCCCTTGTACTGGATTAGTATTTATACATTAACATGATGTTCGTATGTTTGTTACACTTAATTAATTTAAGTTTTCCGTACAGACAATAAGACAATGAAGCTGTTGTGTTATACTAATGAGTTTTGTTACCTCCGACGCTTCCGAGGCCATGACAAAACTTGTTTGCACAAATACTGTCAGCGATTCTTGCATCCTCGTCAAAGTTTGAACTTGCAGATATTTCAATAAGGAGCTATGGTTGCCTACAGTCAAGCAAATAGATTATGAAAGCCTATTCTTATCTTAAAGACTGGAAATGAATTGAACTCTAGTATGCTAGACATGTAGGGGCAGTGATGTCTTGATCAGCGGTGTTCAACGAAGATCTTCTTTAGAAATAAATTTAAATTTTTAATGCAAATCGTAAATAGGTTGTAAAAGCTTAGATCTGTATTCACAAACTATGAGCATGCACAGTGCTCCGGAATGCATAGTATAAGAAATTTCATAGCTTTCTTTGGCTTTGTCCAGCTTTGTTTCTTGACAGACAAGTGCAATGGTATCTCAATATAAGTCAATCATGGCGCTTCTATGCCCCCGCACTGTGAATACTGTTATGCCATAAGTACTAAGAAACATACTTAGTATCATAATATTGCTCTGTACTTGGCTAAGTATAAAGTAACGCCTATGAATAAGAACCTAAGTCACCTCGTTCCTGCACCATACTTTAAAAAATGCTACGCAGATCTCAGACTAGTTGGAGTGAAATAAATTCAGATTCAAGAGGACTATATTATTTCTATAATCAAAGCTTCAAATCAAAACACTCACTGATAGAATAAAAACCAGTAAAAACATAAAAAGAGAGAGACTGATTTATATCTTTAAGTATTTACTTTGTTGTAGGAAATGGCGAAAATAACCGGGTACAGTAAAACTAACTTCTGTTTGGGCTAATATAAAGAGGGAAATAAAAACAAGCGGCTATATTAAAGCGAACATTATGCAAACAGAATGGGCGAGATGATATGAGCGATCATCGCGTCGACCAATGATTTGGAACGGGATTGCGTAGAGAAAACTGTTTTTTGTGATTTACTAGCTTTTGCCTGCGGCTTCGTCCGCATTAAAAAGTCTTTCCGGGATAAAAGTACATACAAACCTTCCTCATGCATCACTCTATCTATTAAAAAAAAACCGCATCAAAATCCGTTGCGTAGTTTTAAAGATCTAAGCATACATAGGGACTGACACCGGGAAGCGACTTTGTTTTATACTATGTAGTGATGATATACTATTATTGATGAGTAGGGTATAAAATGTTAATGTAGGCTATAGGGTATTATGTATACTATAATAATTAAGATAAGTAGATCCCAGTGTGTCTGTAAATTGAAAGAAATGTCATAAATAAAAAGAAAGGGGGTCGCTAAAGAAGCGTAATGGAAAACGAATCAGCGATTTTTTATAATTCTTTTCTGTCTGTCTGTTTTTCTGTTTTAGTGAACGGCTTTCGATGAAATTTGGTAAGGAGATAGTTTGAGACCTTAAAAGGAAATAGACATAATACCTTTTATCCCAGAAAATATAAAGCGGGACTTTTATCCCGGAAAAACTTTTTCACGTGGGTGGCTTATATATATAGATGTATGGGAAATCCCTAAATATATGGACACTGGGGTCTGTCGCGGGGCTTGAGGTGTCAATTATAAAGATAAAAAAAAATCTTTAGTTTTTTGAGTCATGGTACTTAGTCGTTGTTCAGAGTATCGTGTAATAATATGACTGCTAGTTGATTGTTATTTAATAAGTTTCAATTGTGTGTATGATAATATTGAATTTCCTCGGATTACAATAGAAAATGGTTTCATAATTGTCCAGTTTAGGTTTTGTGTTTTCACTATTTGTGATCTGACAATAGAGTCGAGTGAATTATTTACGCGAATAAAGTACGATGGATACGTTTGTAGCGTAAAGTATATTTTGTGTCTTGCTGATGCATTAGTTGGTATGTAAAGTATAATTTGAATCTGGTTATGGTGGCTGAAATGTTAATTTCTTAGAAATATAGTCCAGATCGAACTATTGTCTATATATTAATAATTATGTAAATTATTAAGGGTATA
Source organism: Lapara coniferarum (assembly GCA_949316025.1). Classification (NCBI taxonomy): domain Eukaryota; kingdom Metazoa; phylum Arthropoda; class Insecta; order Lepidoptera; family Sphingidae; genus Lapara; species Lapara coniferarum. The sequence goes on along the minus strand of OX438920.1, from coordinate 35,228,508 downwards.
ATTATATTTAAACCAGGGTGAATAGTGACCTATATGCAGGTGGTAAAAGCGCAGGGTCGGCCGTCCACCTGCAAGGTGGACCGATGACTTGGTAAAGGCCGCAGGAACGCGCTGGATGCGGGCTACTTTTGACAGGTCCATCTGAGAATCTTTGGGGGAGGCCTATGTTCAGCAGTGGACGTCATGTGGCTGATGATGATGATGATGAAAAAATCGTCGCAGTGGTTAGTTGTACAATTAGAAAGATAGTTACATATTGTATCATTACTCTACATTACTAAGACTTTATATACCTACTTGCCATCACATGCCAGTGACACTTGTCACCATAGTTGTCTCAAAACCCACTATTTTGTCAGAGTATAATATCTAATACTGGTGATACAGGTACAAACCTGACTCGCCCACGCTACTGCTAACACTATACACTCTACGTAACCATCATTTATTCAGTTTCAATGTCCATCCTACTAGATTACGGAATATTCCCCATTCTACGGTCATTAGGATAATGACGTCACTGCTTCGTCATAGGGCATGCCATGAGTAAATTCATTTAATGTATAAAGATAATGTTTAGAATTATGTTTGCTGTATTATTTCCTTATAATAAATTATTGCTTCAGAATGCCTCGAGGGCGCACTTGTATTACGCTACGACTGCAATTCTGAGGTCTCTGGTTCGATCCCTGGGCCGGGAACTGATATTGGGTTTCTCTATTCAGTATCAGTCCCGAGTCTGGAGTTTGTGCCCGATATGGCAATAAGCTCGCCCCTATAACATGGGACGGAATATGGACGCACGAAGAGTGGGTGCACTAGTTGCGCCTCTGTCTTTCCTACGGGAATAAAAGGCGTGAGCGTGTATATGTACTCACTAGGCACTAATTAGAACCCGAATTATGACTTTAATTAATTAAAAGGTCATATTAAATTTGCCGTAGTAAACTTTGACGTCCGGAACGATCAAGTGTTGCCAGCCAAAAATTACTATAATATACTACTACATAAAATAATAATACATGCGAAAGTCTTTGTTCTTTCACATAGCTATTATTATGTTCTTTGTAGAGTTCTTTTTTAGAACCTTTGTCCTTACAACTACGACTTATACAATTTTGTATCTCGACAAAACGCACTTGACACGCGCTGGCACGAAATGGCGCTTTGCTCTCTAATAGCAAAGCGCCATTCATATACATACACTGCGGATACAGTATTATTCTTGAAATTACAACTTAAAATCAAATTTAATACAATATTCTATTCTATGAGCCCATAATGACTTAATGTTGCGCAAACGACTCCTCAAGATCCGTCCATGAATCGCGATCCCGTGCTATAGTGAAACAGTTACGTTTAAACGAATCTAGTTCTTTCTCCATCTCTTCTATGGTCTACTCAACACCTAAAAGCAGTTTCAGGACCACAAAGTGCCAACCCTGGTCCTAATCTCGTCGGGCATACGACTAACGGGACCAGACCAGACCTTTAGCGCGTGTTTACGCCCTATGGTATAGTTAACGTAATTGTTTCGACTAAGTACATTTTTGTATGGAAATTTGAACAGCGCCCCGGTGAGCGTATTTGGAACTAGAAAACGGCAGCGCGAACATTGCGCGTGTAAACTTCGAATAGTAAATCGAGTAATCATAGACAAGAATGTGTCAAAATGTATGGAAAAAGACATGTCCAAAAATGGGCCTGAAAATTTAGGATTTACAAGACAATTTATATATATTTGGATAGAAGTCCTGGAAACTAGCCTTTTGCAATAAATCGTTTAATTTTAATGACCTCCGATTTCGAGATACATGCTATTTTATTTGGCTTGAAAACTACACTTAATATGAAAGTTTTCAAAAAAGTTGGTTATGAATAGAATGGTTAAGGGCGCAGTTACATAAACACAATAATTAAAATGAATTATATCACAATATTTCTCTTATCATATAAAACGCTTGAAAATAAATACTTAGCACCCTTTTCATAGCCATTAAAAATACTCGGTGTTATTTTATGAGGCCGGTGCCAGTGCAAACGTTTGAGACAATACGATGAATAAATGATAGCCCGCCAGCCTTGGGCCCCCAAGGACTGTTTGTACGTTTTACATCACAATTCGTTAGAGCGTTATATTTTTACATTAGCTTATTTATTTTGACAATTAAAAAGAGTTAGAAATAATTCAAATATTTACTAACATAATGGGATAGGTATATGTATGACCTTGTAAAAACTAATTATTTAATTAATTATGACACATTGGTCGTTTTATTTATATTTTAAAAATACCGAGAAAACGGTAATTATTTTGTTAGCTAAGTACTACAAATAAAAATAAAACACGTAGCTTTGTTTATTTGTATAAAATGTAGGTAATTCAAAATAATTTCATGATACTAGTGCATAAAACTGAGGAATTCTTAAAAAAAATACGCTCTATTATCAAAATATGACATCAGCCAGTTTGATAAAGAAGGCTGATAGCCACTTCAACGTCGCCATACGAATGTTTATTCGGGTTTCTATTCCAGCTGCCGCAAATACTGCATTCGTTGTTATATAGACAACAAAAGAGTTTATAAATAATGCAAAATATCGAAATGTCAGGTGCTTGTACAAATCGTCAGATGCTCACATTCAGCCACGGCCCTTGAGACTCTAACGATGCATTCAGGTTCATGCGCGGTCGCGAGCTCTTTGCGCCATTGAAAAAAAATCGTTCAAAACTTTTAAGCGAGTTTTTAAATCAAGCGCAGTTGCCGCAACAAAAATTCCCATTATCTAGGCTTAAAACTCTGGAGCTTCTCACGTTCAACATTTTTTAAACGCGCCAGCGCTGTTTGTTACGATGCAAAATGTTTTTTGCTCATTTCTTGATTACTTACATCTCGAGCGTTTCCCACAGAAATGTGAGTTATTACCTCTCGTTGGAATTTGAATAATTTTCCTACAAATGTTCATACAAATTGTTGACGTTTATATTTTCTCATCTTGAGTAATGCGAATGTCGTTTTTTGGGGGAATTGCAGTCGAGGTTTAACTGTTTTATTATTCCTATTTTACCATTTAACTTGTGATTGTACTATATGAAGTTATTTAAGAATCTAAAGTATTGTTATGCGATAAGTAAACCTTTTCTAAATTACGACTGTTGAATTTTAAAATAAAACTGTATTTGTTGGAACTGTACAGGTAGTTTTCTTTATTTTTGGTACTAACAATCCAAAATGTAAGTAATTTCTCAAGTGCCCGTGTACATTCATATGACCTGCAAAAGAACAAATTCAAACATTCTTAGAAATTCAAACATTTGTAGCACGCCAAGTTTCTCATATTTCTTGCAAACTCGTGTAATGAAGTTAGGAAATACTTAGTTAACAATGCATTTATTGTTATGAGTTTGCGCAATTTTCGAGTTTCGCATGTTTGTTTTGGGTATTGCATTATATTTGAGGTTCGTCGGTTACATAATAAAACCGCGGGAAAGATTACCTAAACCATAAATAATGTAATTTTCATGAAAAACAACATGAATTAATTAGTTACATAAAAAAATCACTAAGAATGGCTTAACTTTGACCGATATTTATAGATAATAATCACTAATAGGCATTGATGTAAAAAACCCCAAGTTATTTTTATTGTGTTATATGCATTTTTACAACGTATAATGCTAATGCTAATAGGACAACTATTTGAGACTCGGTCACAATTTGAAACATAAATTACGTTACCATGATTCTTATAAAAACATTTCGATGCAACATTAAAATAAAAATAAATTATGATACGTTGTAAAAATGCCTATAACACAATAAAAATAACTTGAATAACAGTTTAAAACACACTTCAATCTACTACGAGTTCTTTTTTCAAAGCATTCTTCGAGTACAAATAAATTAAAGTATTTACGCGCAGCAAGTTTCCCTTGAGATTGTGCTGCACTTAAATTTTTCATCAACCTCGTCGTCGCCGCAAAATTGAATTTGCTATTACGGGTAAAAGCTAAAGCGGCCATTTTATCATGAAAGAAAATATTAGGTATGTCCTAACTCCTAAAATTCTGCCATCTATATATTTTTTATTTTAAATCATTCAATTTGAGCAAAGGAATCGATCCGTACAGCCTTGTTTTCGTTTTTTTTCTAGATAGTATTTAGTAGGTTGGTAACTAATTACAACAAAAGTACATAACAATAGTACCTATGCCTAATTTTATTGACTCCTTCGGTGGCGTAGTTGTATTACGATACGACTGGCAATGCTGAGGTCTCGGGTTCGTTTCCCGGGTCGGGCAAAGTAATGTTGAGATTTTCTATTCAATATCATCTCGGAGTCTGAAATTTGTGCCCGACATGGCGATAGGCTTGCCTCCTATCACATCATAGGACGGGATAACGGAGAAAAGTGGGTGCACTAGTTGTGCCTTTGCCTACCCGTTCGGGGATAGAAGACGTGAATGTGTGTGAGTATGAGCATGTATTAGGTGATAACTAATTACAACAATAGTACATAATATGACTCATTTTATTGTCTTGACAGGGATAAGATTGAATTCAAGGCCAGTGTGAGGCAGTAGTTAGATGAATAATCCTTTATTTAACTAGGGTGAGCTGGGGTAAGACTGGATCAATGAAAAAAAACCGTTAATTCAAAATTACTGCTAAAGCAGGCAACATTACTTAATACGTAAAAAGAAGAAGAGGAAGTAGTAGGAAATCTTGAAATATCGGCCTCAAGCTACCCACATATTATAAAATTTACAATGTTCTGTACCTAATGTTATTCAGGAAATTCCAAAAACGTAATAGCTATCTCCTCTACAGCAATTTGTTCAGAAACAAAATAATTCCTAACCAGACAACTATTTAGAAGATAATAATTTTATTAAGTAGGTATTATAAAAATACATTAATATAAAATAAGAAATTATTAGTAAAAAAATAACTGCATATATCTGGACACGTTTTATAAAAAAGAATAAACCAAAGAATAACCCGGCAGACCTTTGAATTCCAATGTGATTAGGGCTCTGCAGAGCTTCTTCCGCTGTAGGCTGACAATGTGGCTGTGATGGTTTAATGCTTTTTTTCTTTTTTTTTACCACAGTGCAAGAGAAAAAGACGATATAAAATTCAATGTTGGGATTTAAATGAAATTTTTAAAGCAAAATGTGTGTGATAAGGGATTCTGCGTTATAAAAAAAAAACTTAGGTAATATACATAATAGGTATATTTCTTTCTTACTATGACTATTTGTCCATAGACAAAGATTAACTTTTATAATTAATATATTTGAAAAAAGAACGAATCCTTTCAAACTCTTGTGGCCAGTGTAATAAAGAAATCCACAGAGGCATTCGTCGAAACTCCATTTTAATCCCATATTTAGAGAGTTACGGAAATTCTATTAACTAAATCATGCAATATCTAAATGTCGCCTTCACATTGGCAAATGCCCGTTAGCGTTCCATTACGTAAGCTTGTTTATGCTCTATTGTTTAGTTGGCCAGAGACAATTTGTTTTTTCGTATCATAAGTTTTATTGCTTTTGCAATCACAGACGTTAGTGACAGCCCGATGCATTCCATTTATGAAATACTAGTTGTTGCCCGCGGTTTCGCCCGCGTTAATAAGTTTTTCCGGGATAAAAGCCCCGCTTTATATTTTACCGGGATTAAATGTAACCTAAGTTACTCCTTATTACATCAGCTAAATGCCAATAAAAGTCCCGTCAAAATCTGTCCAGCCATTTCAGAGATTAGCCGGAACAAACAGACAGACAGATAGACAGACAAAAATTGTAAAAAATGTTATTTTGGTGTATGTACCGTATATATATTCATATACATGTAGTAAAAACGGTTATTTCAATATTACAGACACTCCAATTTTATTTATATATATAGATTAAAACATAAGTACATTATGTAACGATATTCGGCTAGTTCGGACGTGTTGATACATACATACATACATACATATACACTCACGCCTTTTATCCCCGAAGGGGTAGGCAGAGGCGAACTAGTGCACCCACTTTTCGCCGTTATTCCGTCCCATGATGTGATAGGGGGCGAGCCTATCGCCATATCGGGCACAAATTCCAGACTCCGAGCTGATACTGAATAGAAAAACTCAATGTCACTTTGCCCGACCCGGGAATCGAACCCGAGACCTCAGCATTGCAGTCGTACCATAGTACAACTACGCCACCGAGGCAGTCCGTGTTGATGTGGTTCCTTTTTTATTTACCTACTATATGATCATAAAATTGTGTTTTTAGGTTTTGTGTTTCAAAGCTTCCTTTTTGGCCTAAAGGTAACAATATTTTGTCCGAGACACGGGCGAGGTCTCAGGTTCGACATTTAAGTCCGGTATATTCAACCGTCGCGTGGTTAGGTTAATCCTCGGTGTTATTAAACTGGACGCGCTCACAGCTTCGAGTGCGCCAGGCGTAAGGCGTGAGGCGCTGCGAGCGCGTACAGCTTCCCATCAAGCCCGGCTCGGTTACATTGGTCCGGTACGTCATCTGTCAACAAGCGAAAATCGACCTTATACACACCCACATAAGGTCGACGTGGGTGCGTATAAGGTCGATTTTCGCTTGTTGACAGATGACGTACCGGGCCAATGTAACCGAGCGGGGCTTGAGCGGTTACCCGGACAAAAAGATAATCACGGTTGTAAAAACGGGGCTCAAGTGGGATTGATTATAGTGCACCTATGATTCATTGATTTGCTGTCTCATGATGCGGAATGCCGTACAGAGATAGATTATAGTATCGATATGTTAATGTTTCACAATGTATGTAGCATACATACACAAATTAACAAAATTCATGTTAAAATATAGTTTGTGAAGGACAATTTTGGCTGCGGTAAAGAGTGCAGTTGCAATTAATGCGCTGAGTAAATCAGCGCATTGAGATGTACGTTTAGTATCTATATATTGTGTGTATAAAAATAGTTATGTCACTGAGTATTTGTGAGAAACTTTCTTCTATATTATTATGAACGTAAAGTGTAAATTATCAACTTCTTACTAAAACAAGGATTTTTCTCTACATTCCAAGTTACTCCGTAACGAAAAATTTCCTATGATGAATGATCCAAAAATCGAATCAAAAACCACAAGATTTTATTCAAAATGCACTATGCATAAAACAATAGCCGACCAACACGATATTCTACCCCTAAAGTTCATTACAAATACAGTCAATATCTATTGTAATGTATGCAGACCGTTGCTGTTACATACATAATCTATGTAAAGCCAATTGAATTTGTATCAAAGGTACTTATAGAGTATAGAAGCCTGCATGAGATAAGCGCGTCTTCAGGCTAATATTCAGAAATGATAAGTCAAATCTTATATCGCAGAACTTAAATACAGATAAGTACTTTATTGTATGCTAGTTGTGCTCGCGAATTTGTTCCTACACAGGGTCATTTTTGCGTTAATAAATGAAATGCTCGTCTTTACCTCTGCTAACATTGTGCCAAAAATAGTCGACTAATAACAAATATTTTCACCAAAAGTAGCAGATTTACTTTTCCATCTTTTTTCACTATATTCAAGTTTGACTGCCTCGATGGCGTAGTTGTATTACAGTAGGTACAACTGCAAAGCTGAGGTCTCGGGTTCGATCCTCGGGTCGGGCAAAGTGATATTGAGTTTTTCTATTCAGTAGGCCGGAGTCTGGAATTTGTGCCCAATATGGCGATAGGCTCTCCCCCTACGGAATAACGGCGAAAAGTGGGTGAACTAATAGCGCCTCTGCCTACCCCTTCGGGGATAACAGGCGTGAAAGTGTGTGTGTGTGTGTAGTTTAGTGCGACTATGCCGTGTGCGTGAGATTATTTTTGATTGAGAGTGTGATGTTGCCACTGCGACATATTCGAATGGCGTGAGGGCGTGTAAAATTAAAATTACTTTTAATTTGCATTTCGTTCCAAACTTACTTTTTATTTTACATATACGGTTCGAGTAACTTATTGTACGGGTTTTTTTTAAGAAAATATGTATATGGTTTCTTTTAGTATAGCAATATCAAAATGACCCCACAAAGTGCAGTTTTTTTTTAAATTACATAATCTATATTTATGTTATGTTTAACTGTGTTATAACTACTATATTACTATTTACCAAGATTTTTGTCTGCGTGACAAAGAAAGCGGGCGATCACAGTTTTAATCACTTTCATAATTGTTTTTCTGTTTTATCGAGTCGATCTTGTGTTATAAGATCCTATGTGCAATTAATATGTTTAGTAGATGCGCCCTTTCAGATTTCGGGGCCAGATTGACCGCTTTATGTCGGTGAAATATCATTGCTTGGCATTTACGCAGCGCCTTTCGTATTTTATTAGTATGAAGCATTTTATGGTTTCACGGGTTGTTAATTATAGGTATAAATATACGGATAAACACGATAAACTCACAATGTCCCTCTTTTTGCGTCGGGGGTAAAAACAAAAAGCAATTGTTATATATTTTTAAACTACATGACATGTTATTCGTATCATTTAGTTTTATAAATCAACTAGCTTTTGGTCGCGGTTTCGCCCACGTGTAACAATTTTTGCAGGATAAATAGTGTATGCCTTATATGTTCTTTCTAAGTTTTCAAGCTATCCCCATACCAAATTTCAACGAAATCCGTTCAGCAGTTTCGGAGATGTGCGTTAACAAATAGAAAAACAGACAAATAGAAAGACAGATAGTCAGACAGAAAACAAATATAAAAATCGCTAATTTGAGTTCAATTACCCTTTTCATTTGTATCTCATTTCTTTCAATGTACAGGCACCAGTTTCTACAGATTTATTATATCTATAGATAGGCTTTTAGTTTATACACTGGATTTTTTACTGCTTACTTACTTATGGAGTCAAACTCCATGGCCATTGGTCGTGCATTCTAGAGCTAGTTACATCGCCAGTAAGCCATCGAGGCCGTCCTGTTATTTCGTGGTTCCTTGCAATATGAAAATAATTGGAGACTACAATTCCACCTCGACTTCGAGCGTTTAGAATTTGTAATTTCCCTACTCAAACAATTTTCGGGAGATTGCATTAATAAATTTAATCTGATATTCAATGGACATAATTGTGCCTATTTGTTTAGTTATAATGAAAATGTACGTGGTATGTAATAGCTGTATTAGATACTTACTAGCGAAAATCTACCTATATAGAATTGTAGAGTTAAAAAACCAGAGATGTGATTTATCTAGATACAAGTATCTGAAATACAGGTACAAGATACAAAATACGTATCTAGTATGTTGTATCTTAAATACTTTTTTAATTTTTATTTTGTATCTTGTTTTTAGATACAATTTTATAGTACCTTAGTATTTTATAAATACTTTATTTGCCAAAATACTTTTACTAAGTATCTATGCATTTTTTACATATAAGTCTCATTTAAGGCCCATATACACGATGCAAGATTCTTGTCTGTTGCATACAATTAAATAGAAGCAATATATGACTTGCATGGTTTAAATTAACAACACGTAACATTCTTGATTTGTTTGTGTAAAAAGCACATGCTATATTTACTTAATCAAACATTGTATTAAACTGGGCTCTCTCTTATCTTGAAAACATGAGGGCAGTGAGTCTTATAATTTTGATTTTCAGTATCCCATAAACACTTCTGATTATGATAAATCTCAATGAACTTTATTAAAACCGCAGAAACTAATTTTAATACGTTTACTCATATTTTTTAATAAACACAGTAGCTTCTAAAATCTTAAACATACAACATTTGAATGAAAAATTCGCCAACGCAAATACATGCAATACTTGAAGCAACCCGCCAATAAATGGTACACATTCACATACAAGCCTGTGTACAGACAAGTCGAAACTCGTAAGCAATAATCATCATCAGCCTATATTTTGATCCACTGCTGGTTATAGACCTCCTCTAATACGCGCCATTTTACCCGGTATTCGGCCTGTCGGATCCAGTTTCTGCCCGGGACCTTTCACAAATCTTTACTCCACCTGGCTGTAGGGCGTCCTACATTACGTTTGCTGATTCGCGGTCTCGATTCAAGAACTCGTTTACCCCAGCGGTTGTCGGTTCTTAGCAATAATCAGCTAAACATAATTGTATTGGTGTAAACAAAAGACATTTGCAACTATTTACTGTCAGAACTTTCATTCAATAGTTGCACTCCACTTTTTTACTTATATCCATGTGCAAACAGTTGCTTACAACTCTTAAAGGTCAATTATTGCGCATAATGTATTGCATTCAATTATTAATCTTGTATGTACTAGAAAATGGCATCACGTGAATGGGCCATTAGATAGACCAGTTATTACTAGCAACTTTAGTTTTTTGAATATCTTTCAAGATTCGCATACATACGGCAACGCGGGTGAAATTGCGTAACCATTGCGCATATTCAGACGGGTCACTTAATAAGCAATAATTGCATACGAATATTGCATGCAATAATTGATACGTCTGAATGAGACTTAAGGCTATTCATACCTACACATAAATCTGAACGTATCCCTAAAAAGATAATTTATTAACATCTGTGTTCAAAAGACTAATCTATACAATATACATAATACATATACCTAAAATGCTTTGTCCTGAATGACTGACTGACTGACACCGTGACGGATCGACGCACGGCCTAAACCGCTGATCGTAGAGACCTGAAACTTGGAGGGTGTTCTTTGTATTACGTAGGCAAAGGATTTTCCGAAATTCTATCCCTAAGGGGCCAAAAAGGGGGGTAAAGTTTGTATGGGACAACGTGATTCCTTGGTCCCATTTACTTTAAATTTTGCATAAACCGTTTTTTAACAGAATTGATAGAAGATGTGTTTCGTATTTCATTGAAATTCATCCCCAATCAGGTAGGCAGAGGCGTCAGACGGAACTAGTGTACCCACTATTCACCGTGCGTCTTCTATCCCATGACGTGATAGAGGGCGAGTCTATCGCCATTTTGGACACAAATTCCAAACTCCAGGCTGATACTGAATAGAAAAACCCAATATCACTTTGCACGACCCCCGGAACGAACCCCAGACCTTCGCACTGCAGTTCAAGTAACTTTTTTTATGGAACTTGCCCCCGTTGAGCGTATTTGAAACTAAAATATAATAGTATGAACATTGCACATAAACTAATAAAAAACTGACTGTTTCGTATTCACTGACACAACTTTAAAACCGCTTGAAAAATTAAAAGTTGTCAAAATTATTAAAAATATGTTTCCTTTCAAAAGGTATCTTATTTGAAGAAAAGTATTTAGAAAATACGTATCTTGTATCTAGTATTTAAACACCATTTTTAAAAGTATCTTGTATTTGGTATCTCAAATCCTTTATTTACAAGTATCTTGTATTTCAGATACTTTTATAAGGTATCTTGAACATCTCCGTAAAAAACACTTTTAATGACATTAAATGACAGAAATAATATAATTACGCATTACTAGTATAATAACTGACTACTTCGGTGGCGTAGTTGTAATTACTGCAATGCTGAGGTCTTGGGTTCGATTCCCAGGTCGGGCAAACGATATTGGGTTTTAAATTCAATCCCCCTATCACAATTCACATCATAGGACGGAATACACTCGGCAAAAAGTGGGTACACTAGCTGCGTCTCTGCCTACCCCTTCGGGGATAAAATGTGTGAGTTTGTGTGTATGAAACGACTATTAAGTAGAGATACAAATAAGTTATAAACAATTAATTGCACTAAATACAAAAATTTCAATAATGATTGTTGAGCACCATTTTCCCCGGTGTTTCTTTAATTGATAATAATACGCGCACTTACAAATGAATCGCGCGTTATATTCTCATAGCTTTTATCTATTTATAAAATCTATTAAATTGTGTATAAACTTATGCATATGTAATTCTAATCGTGGTCTGAAAATATATACACATTATGTGCATTTTAAAAGGCCTTCAAATGTTCATGATTGCCTCGGAGTTGGTGCTGGTGTAATATATAATTATCTGATCTTTATTTGTTGGCCTCGGCTGCAATGTATTCAAGAAGATGAATGTTTTTGTCCTTGAAACTTGAAAGATCGACATCTTATGGAATATTCTGGAATCTAGAATACATTTTCTTAATCTCAACAACATATTAAAAATAGAATTTAGATTGAAAGCGAATACTTTTATTAATGATTATAATATTATTTTTTACAAACATTTTGAATAGGAAGTTAGATTAAATTCGTGTCTAAGTAACAAAGTTAAGCAACTTTAAAGCATAATTCTTTCACGGAAGCGTAAAAATAAAATAACCATTGCGCACAATTCTATTACGCGATTTAGATAAATATGATAAAAGGCAATATTTTAACAAGCACAGAGTCTATTTTGCATTGTCAAACGTTGAATATATTCGCTGAACTGCAAGTAATGAAACGCAAACGAAAAGAAAATTAAGCGCTCTTGAAAAATGAGAAGGTGAGAATGATCCACTTTTGTGGTGTGCTCTAATTGGTATATATTCACGGATTTTGGATGAAGCTCTCCACTCCACAGTGTAGAATTAAAATGTAGAAGCTCTAATAATATTTTTTCTTCGCACATTTTATGTCGTATAATATGGATGTATTGTTACTTGTTATTTGTGCAATCCCCAGAATAATTATTGAGTGACTAGTAGTGCTCGCGCTCCGAGATAAAAATATTTTCTCGGGATAAAAAGTAGCCTATAGCACTCAGGAGTAAAGTAGCTTCCTATTAGTGAAAGAATTTTCAAAATCGGTTCAGTAGTTTCTGAGGTTAGCGCATTCAAACAAACAAACTCTTCAGCTGTATAATATTAGTATAGACTATAGATAGGAGGTGTGTTATTAAATTATAAATAATATGTACTTAGACGATTGTATTTAATTTTCTTCGTTATTAGCTGGTGTAAGGTCGATGACGTTTTAATTAGAATTTTAGTTACATACTAATTTAACTGCCTCGGTGGCCTAGTTGTATTATGGTACGACTGCAATGCCGAGGTCTCGGGTTCGATCCCCGGGTCGGGCAAAGTGATAGAGTTTTTCTATTCAGTATCAGCTCGGAGTCTGGAATTTGTGCCCGATATAGCGATAGGTTCGCCCCATCATTGGATGGAATAACGGCGAAAAGTGGGTGCACTAGTTGCGCCTATGCCTACCCATTCGGGGATAAAAGACGTGCGTGAATGTGTGTATTTTTTACATTTTATTCGCTAAAACTTATCCGTATGAGACTTACTTACGTATTCTAACATAATCATACAGTAATAGATGCTGCTCGCGGCTTTGCCCGCGTAAAACGCCTTTTCTATTACAAAACTCCCTAAAACATACGACGCCAGCTTCATCTAGTAAAAAAATCGGATTAAAAATATCGGAAAATTACCAGGATAAAAAGTAGCCTATGTGTTAATCCAGGACATGATCTACCTGTGTGCCAATGATATTTTAATCCAAACCCGTTCAGAAGTTTCTGCGTTTAATTCTAACAAACATGCAACAATATTCACAAACTTTCGCATTTTTAATATTAGTAAGATTCATAACTTTATGCCGGAGTACTTTATGTACTCCACACTATACATAAATTCGGCGGTTTTCGTTAAAACATTAATTCATTTTTTTATTTGTTCTACTTTTTATTACTATCCTGTGGCCGGAGATAACGAGACACATTTATCGGTGAATCGTTTCCATTTTGATTTTAAGCATTGAAATCACATGCAGCGTCAGCCGAGAACTCTTTAAATTAATTGGTAGGTAAAAAATAGTTTTATTATGGCATTGAATGATGAGACGAGCATGCCGTTCGCCTGATGGTAAGCTATACGACCACCCATAAACAGTGAAACACCATTCAGCAGCTTGAGTTGCAAAGTGGTCTGTGGCATTCCACTGCGTTCGTCATCCTGAGACATAAGATGTATCTACGTAGAATTTATGTTTGGAAATAATTGCTGTTAATCTTGTTATTGATTAAATAAGGTGGGATTTAAGTAATTAGTCCTATAATTTAAATACTGACTGCCTCGGTGGCGTAGTTGTATTACGATACGACTGTATTGCTGAGAGGGTTCGATTTCCGGGTCGGGCAATGTGATATTGGGCTTTTCTACTCAGTATAAGTAGTCTAGAAATGTTTTTTTATTGCATTGAATGACGAGATGACCATGCTGTTCGCCTGGTAAGCTACGACCACCCATAAACAGTAGCAACACCATCCAGCACCTTGAGTTACAAAGTACTGTGTGGCATTCCACTGCGTTCGTCATCCTGAGACATAAGATGTTAAGTCTCATTATGTCCAGCAGTGCTCGGTGAATGGTAAAAGGCCCGTCCCCTTTTAAATGGGATTTAACATAGCTGTAGATATGGCGTATTTATCCTACTAATATTATAAAGGAATATTATAAAGGCGAAAGTTTGTAGGAATGTATGGATGTATGGATGTTTGTTCCTCTTTCACGCAAAAACTACTGAACGCATTTCGATGAAATTTGGCACACGGGTAGATCATGTCCTGGATTAACATATAGGCTGCTTCTTATCCCGTGAAAATATAAACCGGGACTTTTATCCCGGAAAAACTTAATAATGCGGGCGGAGCCGCGGGCAAAAGCTAGTGTATAATATAAATAATTTTATATTTTAGGGCGTCAAACGTAGTAAAGTGCTGCATAGTGCTTTATAATGCAAGTTCCCATTTCTGTGACAAAAAATAGTGTAAAATTTAATATTGTTTAATTAATTTTATTCAGGGAAAAATATAAAACGGGTAACAAATTTCAAGATAAATATAACTTTAATTTGATGGTGACTGTAGTTTTAATGTAGGTATATAAAAATACTTGATCACAGTAGACACAATCTAAACGCGAAGACGTTTGTGATCCCTTTGACGTGGGGCACAATGGCATTCGCATCTGTAGACTGTTGCATGCCCTGTGTGCGCAACCTCGAATGTAGTTCATGTGGGTGTGAATTTGTTAGTGAGCGGAGAGGGTGGCGGAGCGGGTTTCAAATTCGTCTCGGATGATAGTGCCTTGGCTGTATCCCAGGCATTTTAATTCCATAAACGCTTTGCACCAAGCAAGCCGCTAGATTGTGGGTGTGTCTACTCTAATAAAAAAGCCTTGAACAAAATCGAGTTATAATTTAATGTTGTTTAAAAAACCGTACACCTACACAATGCCGAGTGAAAGGATAATTAATGACTTAAGCGAAATTTTATTTTCGATTTTTTTTCAAACTAACTTCAATAAACCATATAAAACATAATGTCGCAAAAAAAATTGGTATATTTTACATTGTGATTTTATAAATGGGTGGCAAGCTGAGCACAGTAGAAAAACATAGAACTTTCGCCTTGAAAACTATAATAATAATGAAGGATGTTTAAGAAAATAAAAATAGATTTAAATTAAAAAATAAGGGGGACTAGTGTGCGATCTAAGAACATTAAGACAACGTTTATCAGTTATCTCTTATTTATGAGGAATAATGGTATTCACGTTAATTGTCGACTGTTGCATGCTCTGCCGTGCGCGATCCCGGATATACCTAGTTAATGTGTTAGGTTGTGGATTTATTAATAAGTGGCGAGGAATAGAAAGCGATTATGAAAACAAAGAAACAAACTTTATTACAAAAATTATGTATATATTTGTATAGTGTACAATCAAACTGGTAAGAACATTGAACAAGTATGAAAATGATTATTACTGCCCCTTGTATCGAGAATAAACAAATTACAATCATCTTTATGTTAAATAAAATTGCGGTTTAATGCACCAGTGTGCTAAAAAAATTAAGAACACGTAACATTCTGACATATAACTTTTACAAATGATCCAATATTCATATTAAAGATCATGCGGAAAACGAATAGTTCATGGGTCAAGGCCTAAGTCACAGACACGAATCGTAGCTTTTCTTAGTTTTCATCAATAAATATGATTACTAATTTTATTAAGACACACAAAAGCACCAATCTTAGCAAAGTATTTTCTTGCATAAAGGAAATAAAGCAGGTAACCTCACAGTGCATGTATGTAGAGCTTCGAGATCACAAAGGCTTCCTGCGAACCGTATGAAATGTGTAACGAAGCCAATAATTCCCGTAACGACTCACGTTTACGGCCCGTCACACTTTAGTTTTCAATCTGTTTGAACGTTAGTTTTACTTACTATGCAATAAGGAAGGGTTTTTGGATGATTTTTTTTTTCTATTAGTAACTGGGGCCTGTGAAGTAAATTATTACAGCGAAACACTATTTTTAAAGTGGGTAGTGTTATTGTACCTAGTTTAATTAGTCTTCTGCCATTATTCTATTATACTAACTTTTATTGATATAAAAGTTAGTTAGTGTAATCGAATAGGGGTGATCCCCTAAATTAAATTCTCGAAGTAAACCAACAACGATATCATCCATCGCATTATTTATTATCCTTACAAAAACTTTTAATGAAACAACTAATCCGCTACAGTACACGCTCTGCTAGGCTCCTACAAACACTACCTAATGAATGCAGGGGTGCCAACCGTACGGAGCGTGTAATTGCCAGTTATATAGGAGGGCGGTAGAACCCCGGCTTTATTAGGCTACGGTCAGACAAACAGAGCACACGTATCGATGCGCATTAAAGGGGCCAATTAGTGTTTAATCGTGTGTGTTTATTATATTCTGATACAGTATAATAATGAAATTGTATTACCTAGAGTTTTCAATTAACTTTATATGTCTACCGATTATTTTGCACATCTTTAGTTTATACGAAGTGATTTTTTTGGTAAATAGTGAACTGGGTAGGCTGTAGGGAATTATAATTATGTTTTGAAATCCGAATGGATGACCGAATATTAGCTTTGTGTTATTTTTTATTCCATAAAAAAAATATTCGGTAACGGTTATTAGATATCTTTCGCCAACGACTGCATGTAGCACTGATTTAAAAATATTAATTGCATTTCAATTAAACTGCCTCCTAGTTTCGTAACTTAATAACATGCAGACATTTAAATTATAAAATAATTAAAAGGCAGATTATGTAGAAAAGGTAAGCAAAATAATCAAATACAATACATGTACATGATACATCGTTTCTCAAAACAACTTAAGTCACCAAAACACGAACATATCAACAAATTAATACATTTGCCTCACAAATTGGTTTCGCGGATCATGGATTAGTCAGCAAAAATCAGTTAGTCTCATCATGCAGACGATGTTAACAAACGAACACTCTGTAATCGATTGGCCGTTGAGATCGAATGATTGATGATGTTGCCGGGCAACTGTTGATTCTTACAGATGTGAATAAAATTGAACGTTTGTGATTTATCGATTACAGATTTATGCGTGCGGTGTTTCAGCGTTTACAGATCATTTGATTAGAGGATATTATCTTGGTATTGTAGGGTGGTAAAGTCATCGTATAAAAATTGAATGAAATAAAAATTGAAGTTTCGAATACTTGGTGAGATTTCCGGTGGTATAAAATAACCTTCTTTTGTTTCTAGTTGCTACAAGGGTCTACGGTAGACAGTGAGTGGATTAGTGGACGATAGCCTAGTTGGGAATGGAACGGTTTGCCGAAACAATGTCCGCAGGTTCAAACCCAAGGCACACACTTCTGAATTTTCGGAGTTATGTGCGTATTGTTTATCAATTATACTCGTTCACTTAAACGGTGAAGGAAAACATCGTGACGAAACCTACATACCTGAGAATTCTCCATTAGAATTTCGATGGGTATGTGAAGTCTGCCTACAGGCACTAGGCCAGCGTGGGGGACTAAGGCCTAAACCCTCTCAGTAGAGGAGGCCCGTGCTCAGCAGTGAGCAGTATATTGTTATTTACGGTAGACATGTATTTGAGTAAGTATACAATATTATGGTCTTCTTATAATGGGAATTCCTTAACTTTCTATATATTTGTTTTCTAGTTAGTTGAACTACATTATAAAACAGTCAAGGCCCGTGACGGACACCGGTGTCCATATACATAGGGTTTTCTCATACATCTATATATATAAGCGGGCCTACAAGAAGACGACGATAAACTTGGGGTTTAAATAAGTGCTAGTTTCAGTAATCACAGCCTGAAATATTCAGAAGCTTACTTGACTTTCAGTTATGCTGCAGATCGTATATTTATTAAATCGAATTTCTATTTGCAAATTTCAGTTTTGTATACATTTGCATGTTTTCCGAGTGCTTTTATTACAAACTTTAATTTAATTCGTTTATAATAATTGTATATTCAAATGAAGAAATGTGAATACATTTTATTGCTATTTAACGATTGTTGGCCCTTTGCTTGTATTATAACATACATTTTAAATTCTGGTTTTCATCGTGTGATAACTGTTTTAGTTTCGTCAACCATAACACTCTTCTAAATCAAAAGTATCGTCACATAAAATGTATGTAACTATTATTTTATTCCCTAAAATGTGTGGTCTTCTAGTGGAATACCGCAAATATGTGGACAGACTTTAGGAATGCTAACCTTATTTATCTTCAGACGGGCGTTTAGAGGTACCGACATTCTCTGTAACTAAATTATCTTGACGATTACACGAAAGCCGTCCCCAGCGACCTCTATAACCTGTTTTTCCTAGCATTCAACGGCTATCTATAATGAACTAGAGGCGGATTGTTGCTTATTATATACAGTTATCAAAAACTGCTATTGATGCAATAGGTAAATAGCAGCTTTCGTGATTTTGAAAATTGCGTCTTTTTTATGGCATCGAATGATGAGACGAGTATGCCGTTCGCTTGATGGTAAGCGGTACGACCACCCATAAACAGTAGAAACACCATCCAGCACCTTGAGCTATAAAGTACTGTATGGCATTCCACTGCGCTCGTCATCCTGAGACGTAAGATGTTAAGTCTCATTATGTCCTGTTACACTGGCTACAATGCCCTTCAAACCGAAATACAACAGTGCATGCACACTATTGCTTGGCGGTAGAAATAGAAATTGCATGGCAGTTGCACCATAATACAACTACGCCACCGAGGCAGTAATTCGACAAATAACTTGGCAAATAATTCATTCCTGAATATGATTATGAATTATGAACAACGTATACACCCGAGTATGTTATTTACACACTCGTATTCGTGACTATTCATCTGTACGTGGCAAGTATTTAACGTTATAATATTATCCTTGTATTATATACTGTCCCCCTGTGTCGAAATTCTTAAAGAGGCCTTCTCAGGTATGTAGGTTTCCTCACGATGTTTTCACTCACCGTTAAAGCAAGCAAGTATCAAAATCAGGGGTAAAATACAATGTCTCAGGATGCCATCTACGCAATGCTTATTGCTTGGAGTTTCAAGTTCTGTGTTCCAGTTGGAACTGAAGCAGTGGCGTTTGACTTTAGGCACGAGATTTACTCATTTCCTCGTTTAATTGTTTTTAGCTGAAACACGACCTAAATTTCGAAATAAATTAGGAAATGTAAATACAGTAACATTTTACATAAAAGCGGCTTGTTTCCACTTCAAGCCAGTGACAACTCAGGCGTCAAAATTTCACAACCAGCATAATTAGACCCCCGATCAGCATACCACCCCAGGCTCTACTTATAGACAATGTATAAGTCATTAGAGCGAAGGCGGGCCACAGAACCCTAGCTGTGTCAAACAATACGGGTGGACTACCTTTTGTATTTACGGTGAATTCGAAGGTAATTTTCGAGCATTGGTCATTACTGCTGTAGTCATAGAGTCGAAAATACATTGATTATTCCCAATATGGTGGTATTGTTATTTTTGTTTTTGTATGCTGCTGTTAACACCGGCCCTGATTGATGATTCATGACTGTTTACAAAGCGATGGGGGCGCGTGTCTATGTATAGTGTGAAATGATTATATTGATTATTGTTTGTGAGTTGTTGAGTGTCAAATGTCATTTGCTTTGGAACTCAATTGCCGGTTTCAATTGCCTACTGACAAAAATCCTACTAATATTATAAAGGCCAAAGTTTGTAAGAATGTATGGATGTTTGGATGTTTGGATATTTGGATGTTTGTTGCTCTTTCACGCAAAAACTACTAAACGGATTTCGATGAAATTTGGCACACGGGTAGATCATGTTCTGGATTAACACATAGGCTACTTTTTATCCCGGGAAAATATAAAACGGGACTTTTATCCCGGAAAAACTAATTCACGCGGGCGGAGCCGCGGGCAAAAGCTAGTAGTGAAATATACTTTAAATATATTTTTATAAGTTTCTAATTCATTATTAACTACTTTTTCTAATATAATGATTTATTTGCAAACTACTATCTATGAAACATACCACCAGGGTAGTTACTCTGCCTACTTTTCATATAAAAAAACGGAATTGTTTTCTAATTGTAAAACATGATTCATATATCATTTATAAGACATTACATACAAAGTTAACTTTATAGACTACGGCTTTATAATATAATTCATAACATAAAGTCATTTTTAAAACTGTAACGTTTTCCAGGAACTTTTATTCATCCAGTAACTGTATTTCGTTTATCCTGTTTAAAATTTCAAGTCACCTGTTATGTGGCGGTCATTTATCAAAAGCTAATAAAACAATTTCGGGTGGTGTTGGCCATTTTCTGTATGATGGGACATTGTTCAGGCAGTAAAACATTTGAATTTTTGTGGCGAATTTGTTTTTTACGTTGGAAATGTGTTCTAATTTAGAATTTTAATGTCGGAACTTTTTGCAGACCTTTCCAAAAAAGAAAGGAGCTTATTGTGTCTATACTATTATGGCAAGTAGATTTTATTTTAACTACCCCCTTGGCCCTTATTCTTTATGATGGTGTTAATTCGTAATGCGGTCGCATTACGTTAACTTCGTGTATTTAGCGTTAATTGGTATTCTGTGCCTTGTGACTGCCTGGCGTAGTTGTATTACAGTACGACTGCAAAGCTGAGGTCTCGGGTTCGATCCCCGGGTCGGGAAAATTGATATTGAGTTTTTCTATTCATTATCAGCCCGGAGGCTGGAATTTGTGCCCGATATGGCGATGGGCTCGCCTCTTATCACATCATGGGACGGAATAATGGCGAAAAGTGGGTGCACTAGTTGCGCCTCTGCCAATAAGGCGACAGGTAGGTTAATCCCACTAGTCAATGGGAATTATCATGAATTTTACATGTAAACACATTATCTTCTTATTATGTACGCCCTTATACCCTTTTCGTTATTTTCTCTTATTCCATCCAATGGTTGTCTGTAAGAGATTGCCTTGAGCGATAAGATCGTCAATTGTACCAGTTCTCTACCTTCATTGTTTTTTTTTATCTTAAGTATTTTGTTTTCGGTGTACAACAAAGCTTTAAATAAATAAATATCTCTCCAACGCCTTGATCCCCAAACCACCAGCTCTTCAGGATGTATATTCCGACTTATAATGTGATATTGTCTATCGCCATATTGAGCACAAGTTTTTGACTGCGTTCTAAGACTGAACTGAAAATCACTTAGCCTGACCCGGAATTCGAGCCAAGACCTCAGAGAGATATCATACTGGCAGTCGCAAATTTACTAATTAAAAAAGCTACCAATGATTGTTAAATAAGGCGCCAGAAATTTTAAGTAGTTACGTGTTCTTTATTGAAAAAATAAACGCGATACAAAGAGCGTAAATTGAATTTGTATCGGTTTCATGAATGTTGTGAATGTAAATGTCCCTCGATGGCGGTACCTTTCTCCTTTACATTTGCACGTTGTCCATTTGATTTGTGTTACGTTGCTCTTTGTGCCCCACTGCGGTGTTGCGGAAAGAGAGTTGAGTTTTATATTTATACCTATTATGAAAAATTTACCGAATAAAAAGTTTTTAACAATAAATGAACGGACTTCAAAGCCACTACAAATAAAAAAATAATTATAAATTGAATTCGCTTAGTATACAGGGTCATTTTGACATTGCGTTAATAAATGAAACCACCCATCTTTGCCTTTGCTAACACTGTGCCAAAAATCATCCGTGAGAAACGAGTATTTTCACCAAAATCTCAATTTTAGTTTACTGATTTTTTCGTCATTTTTTAGTTTAGTGCGAATATGGCATGTGCGTGAGTATTTTTCTGTCTGAAAGTATGATGTTGCCGCTGCGACGAATCCTCTTAGAGTAGTAGTAGTGTCATTAGGGCGTGTAAACTTAAAACTACTTTTTAATGATATTTATTTTGTTCGAAACTTATACTTTTTTATTTTACATTTATGCTTAAAATAACTGATTGGAAAGTGTTATTTTCAACGAGATAAGTATGTGGTTACTTTTGGTAACGCAATGTCAAAATTACCCTGTATACGTATATTTGGAGTCGATGCCTCATTTTGCAGCATTCGCGAGTCATCTACTGTTAGTTATTGAAGAGTTCCATTGTGTATCTCCGAAGATCTTAATCAGATCTTCATAAATGATATACTAAAACCTTCCCTCAAAAATATACATTGGAATATCGAAAACCACATCCACATCGGATCAGTAGTTTTTGAGAAACTTGCGGCCATACAAATTTACATACATACATACGCATCGAATACAGAACCCCGTTTTTGAAGTCGGTTAAAAATAGATCTCACCTATTTTAACTGAGGCAAAAGTCCCGATACATTTATCTATGCGTAGGGTGAAATAGTTCTAATGAGGCGGACTGATCATCTATCTGTGCGACTGCATACGTCCCCACTAAACAAACTACGCATAACTTCAATTCGATCTGATTTTTACACTAAATTGTTGGATAATCCTACATAAAATCTACCACCTAGTCTAACATTACACACAAAAAAAACACTGTTTTTATGAATTTTCATTTGTTCGACAAAATATGTTTAAATAGGTAAAACCTTTATTGCTAACATGTATACACTTCAACTACCGTTTCTTTTCTTTTCCCTGTCTTCATGCTACGGTTGTCTGTAAGAAATTGCTTCGAGTTATAAGACCGCCAATTGTACTTTATTTCTAAGTGCATATACTTACTGTATTTTTCTAATGTACGTGTACAACAAAGTATTATAAATAGAAATAAAATAAAATGTGATATCATTAATGATTAACTAACATTAATCAAGTTATTTTTTACTAACATTAATCGAATAGCCGGTATGGACACCAGAAAAACTGCTAATAACATCAATAATTCATCATTGACCATTATTGGATTCGAATATAATTAGGGGCTTAAATGATTTGTTTTCCCATTTAGTCAACGTGGTGAACCGTATTTCAAATCAAAATAGATGTATACATTTTAGCTAGTAGCAGTAGTCAAATATTTATAAAGCGATGGTATCAAAATACTCCGAATATACCTAAGGACCAACGAAGATTGACCTCTACAAGATCAAAACAAGTAATTTTTCTTTATAATTACTATTTATATTTTATCATATTATTGTTTCCTTGTTCTCTGTTCGTACCTGTCCTCTAATTCCATTAAAATATAATAGTTTCTTATGATAATATCTTTAGCAAAATTTGGTTAAATGTAAATACAATACCTACTTTATTAAAGGTTAACTAGCGTCCGTAATCTCGTTAAGTGAATACTTTAACCTTAGGTATTGCTCAACAAAATGTGGTGCGGAGGTATTATTAATGACACGTATCGAGATCTTAAACAGACATAAATCATTTACTGAACAATAATTATACAAAATATACAAAAGTATAAAATAAAGTCATACATTACCTATACTTTGTAAATCAAATATTTAAAACCATTACCATTTTTCCAAGAATTACTGGCAACCCTAAATCAATTCAAAGCCAGATCGAGGATGAAGCCATTAGCTTATCGAAATAGCATAGTGGTGAGGCATTTTCTCGACACTGAATAATCCATGTACGGCCTGCCCATATGAATTTAAAATGCAATCCAGTTATGTCGCGTCGGATTCGATTTTGGTATATCCGCACGATTCAAATACCTATCATTTCATTCAACATTGTCACGGATCGAATGAAATGACTGTTACATTGTCCAGTTGTAAATTGATGTGCCATTTCCAGGTGAATTTCGAATTATATTATTGGTTCCAAATTTTAGTATGGCCGTTCTCTCTTGTCTGTAGACATCTTAGAGCATTTAACAACTCTAAGGTAGACATTAATATTATTTGGTTAATACTCTTAGGTAGACATTAATATTTGTCGTAGTTACAATGACCAAAGTACATAATAATTCCATGGTCATAATATTAGGGGTCAGCTGTTAAAAGGGCATGGGGTTTGTGTGGGAGACATCAATTATTTATCAGATTTATAACAATTTTGTATTGCTCAGTGAATTTTTTAAAATTAGGTATCTCCTTTGTTTAAGATAGCATAATATTATGTAATGTCCAAGCAGATGATGTCTTACAATTATTATAGTTGCAAAATATGACACTAAATTCTACAAAGTTTGCACCTCAAGGTTTTTTTTTTGTTGACGCGGAGAAAGTGACTTATTACTACCGCCCAGTGTTCAAGGGGAACGACTGAGCGGTTATGTTGGGTTCGCCGTGCCTTACGACCCGACGTTGAGCCGCCCGGAGAGATGGAAAACGTCGGGCGACCGCCGGGCCGAGTCCCTAACCTATGTACACCGCACGGCATACCAACTAAAACTCCGCGGTGGCCATCTTCGGCGCATTAGGGAAGGCTGCGGGCTTCCTCCGACTCACGTCTAAGTTGTCGTCCGCAACCGCCCCTGCGCGTACCGCTGTTGCGGTCCGTCTCCTGTTGTTGCGGGGGCTCAGAAGCCCCCGTACACCGAAGGACACCCTTGGCGTCAGAGGCAGCGTGAGGCACGCTGTCGTCCATCACGGGGGTCACAAAAGTTGGCTAGGCTAATAGGTGGACGGCCCCTCCCGCCCACCAGTGACCCCCGGCGGCCCCTATTAGTCGCCTTTTACGACAGACAGGGGATACCGTGGTGGAATTCTCCAAACGCCCCCAATCCATGCACCTCAAGGTGCCTATATGAATTATTAAAAAACCCACTTAAATCTCTAAAAATTAGCATACAAAAATCAAGGTTGTATTTGTGTCTTTATAGATATCAAACTTTCCGAGTTAAAATGCTTGTAAATCAAAGCAAACAACGGTATCAATTTATTTCCTGCATTGAGGCATCGCTATAAATCGCGTGTAATCGTGCGTGGAAACGACCTTAATAATGCTAGTTGGAATAAAACGCACTTATGCCGAGAACATGGAAACCGAGGGGTCTACTTGTTCTGGTTATGTGGTAATACTTTGATTTTGTATGTTTAGGGTTATTGTTTTGTATTTATCAAAGGCCTGTGTGTTTATTTGAATGTCCTGCAGTGTGTGTGTAATACCGATAATCACCATCAAAATAATATGCAAAATTAGTCATAAAAAATCCTGAAAAGTCAGATTTGTTAGACAATAAAAGAGTTAATCTAAACAGGGAGAAGCAAAAAGGAATGAATTAAAACACATAAGACGGGTATATTTGTACTCTATTGATTAGTTATATTAAAGAAAAATACGATTATCCAAGTTATTCGAACATCATCTCAATAAATTTCAATGCATGTTATTGCGAAAGTAATTTGACCTTTAACAGTAGGTGATCAATGGATTCTAAGGCCATAAAGCGATGAATATGCATATTTTTGAGCTACACGTAAAGTTTGTGGCTATCGGGAGTTTCACCTATAGTCTGGCTGGTTACAAGACATCTTCCTACAAAGAGGTGTATAGGAGATGTTCGCTTTTTGTATGAAAATCTTACCAGGCTCAAAAATGATTCAACGAAAAATGTTTTAGATGCTATACTCTACCTATAGCGATTATTTCTTTACTCCCATTGCACAGTTGATTTTGGGTTTAATTTTTTGGGTTAAATTATCTCTGTAACACTAAGACCAAAGCTCTATAAAGTTTCGCCCGTCTCCTTAAGGGATATTAAAGAGGCAAAATCTGGATGTTCATACTAATGAACGTTTTTAAAGAACTTAGCTATAAATGGAGGAGTCTAAAAATATTGTTTTAATGGATCCAAGCTCCCGTTTTTAAGCAAATAATAATGAGATATTTTTAAATCTCAAAATCGGAGGTCTTTACAATTTAATGATTTATTGTAACACGCTAGTTTTTAGTAGTACGAATGCAAAGCTGAGGTCTCGGGTTCGATCCCCGGGTCGGGCAAAGTGGTATTGAGTTTTTTTATGTATGAACACACACACACACACACACTCTCACGCCTGTTATCCCCGAAGGGGTAGGCAGAGGCGCAACTAGTGCACCCACTTTTCGACGTTATTCCGTCCCATGATGTGATAGGGGGCGAGCCTATCGCCATATCGGGCACAAATTCCAGACTCCGGGCTGATACTGAATATAGAAAAAACTCAATATCACTTTGCCCGACCCGGGGATCGAACCCGAGACCCCAGCTTTGCAGTCGTACTGTAATACAACTACGCCACCGAGGCAGTATATGTATGTATGTATGCTAGTTTTTAGGAGTTGTAACTAAATATGTTAAATAAGTTGTAACTTTAAGGCCGTTTTTGGACATGTCCTTTGATATTATTTGTTATAATGTTGATAAAATAATTATAAAAAAATAACTAACCATCTGCACCATGCTTATTCAATAGATAATGTATAATATTTATACAATCGCCTAAACAGGAAAAGGTGCTATTTATTTTTCGTTTATAACTGCGAACATTACAAAAACAGTCATTTACATAACCTTATAAATTTTACTTTCTAACAACATATTTAAGAGTCAAGGGCCGCCTACTGAATTACCTCAAAATTGGCCGCCACCATTGAAGTCCAGGAAAAACAAATATGGCGGTCAAAAGAGCCTTATTACCGAGATTATCCGAGTGGAATGGGATACGCTAGCACGCTCTTGGATTGCGGCCAGGGGAACTGATTTAAGTGGCTGTGCGTACACGACTCCATAGTTTATTAATTGACCAATTTGTTCTGAGCTTGCATATTTGTTGGGTTTTATTGAATATGGGCTTATTTTTTGCTTTGTCCTGATAATACATTGGAGTTGAATGGTTATCGATTGGTAAGACGAGTAACATGTTAAGGCCTACTATCACAGGTTACAAGTAAAGGACATGGACAAAAATAGGCCAACTTTTTTTCTATTGCTTCGAATGACGAGACGAGCATGCTGTTCGCGTGATGGTAAGCGATACGACCACCCATAAACAATAGCCACACCATCCAGCACCTTGAGTTACAAAGTACTGTGTGGTATTACACTGCGCTCGTCATCCTGAGACATAAGATGTTAAGTCTCCTTATGTTCAGCAGTTACACTACTGGCTACAATGTCTTTCAAACCGAAACACAACAGTGCATGCACACGGCTGCTTGTTGGTAAAAAAATAAATCTAACCAAGATACTTTATATATATTTGGATACTATTATAATCCTCCGACTTTAAGATTTATGTAATTTTATTTTGCTTGAAAACTACACTTAATATGAACGTTTTTGATTTTATATTTTTGTGGAATCTTGAAAAAGAAACAGTCGAAGGCGGGGCTCGAACCCACGACCTCCGGCGTACCGGAGGTGGCTCAATTGGAAGAGCACCGGCACGGTACGCCAGAGGTCGTGGGTTCGAGCCCCGCCTTCGACTGTTTCTTTTTCAAGATTCCACAAAAATATAAAATCATTATCCAGGCACTACATGGCCATTAACATGTATAAAAAATCATAATATAAAATATGAACGTTTTTAATAAACTTGGTTTTAAATGGAGGGGTCTAAAACTATTTCTATAATGGATTCAAGATCCATATTTTTGCCCCTTTCATATTCATAAAGTTTGAGCCTGGTTGAATTTTGAGGGCCAGCAGTCAGCACCCATACAAAAAGCGGACATCTCTAATTGTCCGTTATCGTATAAAATAGCTAAGGTAGATAGAACTCATTTTATTTAATTTTTTTTTGGAAGGATAGATTAGGGACTTTTGTATTTTGTCGGCTTATAATTTATGTGACGAGCAGTATTTGATAAAGCAAGCGGTGAAATGTGTCCTGATTAATGTTAATTAATGACAGTAAAAAGGTATTAGGTAAATTTTAGGAACGACTGAAAATTTTGTTGTTTTTTATTTTCGCGGTTTGTGGCCACAAACCATACATATTTTGTTTTTAAATGCTTATAATTTCATAAAATAAGATTGTACGACCTTTTACTTTTTAATGCTATTTACTCTATAGTTATAACGTTAAAAACAGATTAGCATTAAATCGACTATCATAGTTTCATTTACATACGCAACAATACTCTGAGCATGATTGAAAGAGCAACAGTTGTTCAAAAATGTCGATTGTCGATCATCGTTAGTTCCGCTCGAAGACAGTTGAGAGCGGTGCATGCTATGCAAATGACCCCTTTATACTCCGGAATGACATTTGGCGACTGCATCACAAGTGAATTGGTTTTAACGCTTCGTGGATTTGTTGATGGGAGTTTATGACTTAGATTTTGAAGGTAACGTCATTGCAGTACTCATGCTATTAATTTTTTTTTAACTTGGAAGTGGTAATTATACCTTCCCTAATACTATTGTTAGTACAAAAGCATATTTTTAAATATATCGGTAATATTTTTTTAAATAATAACTTCTCTACATTATTAATTTGGCCTTTAAAGTTTGATGCTGACAACTAACCTAAATGTATCGTGTGGTAAACAGTTTACATAAATAAATACAAAATAATTGTGCAGTAATTATCAACTTAAACAATAAAATTACCCAAAAAAACCCAGAAAATTGCCATAAACTCGAGTCCCACATTCTTCTCAGTTTAACGTTTAGGTTTCGCCTGACACGCTTTCATGTATTATTATGTAAAAAAGTATTGGTACAGAAAGTAGGTCACACTATATCAGGAAACGGGGTGTACCTAGCGGCTTTATATTCTAGCCGTTGCAGGGACTATCTTGTGTGAGAGTGAATTTTGCGTTCGAGAGAAATTGTTCAATCTCTAGAGATCGCAACATTTTATTATCGTTGGATTACATTCTAAATTGTTCAATCGGATTGCTCTTTAGGATTTGATGGTGTTTATTCTTTCGTAATACCTACATGAGAATCATTGAGTACATGAGTTTTTTTTTCGTTTTGATCATTGTTAATTATTTGCTTTTATTCTACTTTATTTTTTGTGAATTGATTTACATAATCACTTTTTGTCTTCTCTCTTAAGCTAAATAATTATACAAAAAGCTGGTTAGGTCAATTAAATTAATTCAGACGTTATGAGAGATTTAGTCTTGGGCAAATAGACTTAGAAAAACCTACACAATATGTAGCTCGACCAGTGCATCGACCCAAGGCTTTACGCTTTACAGCCTACGCTAAGACTATAACCAAATAGACGCATTCACTAGGTACATTAACTATTATGGAAATAAATTAAACGCAATTGATATTTGGCAAGATTATTACTAGCTAGTCGAAATAACGCTGTTACAGACGGATTGTTTGTTGTTTCAATAATAGCGTTTATTGAAAACAAACAACTTCATAAGTCATGATGTCTTTATTATCCAACACTAATTACCCAGCTCCTGTTGAATGTAGGTACGTAGTGTATAATATTGAAGTGCTTCCCGAATTCGCATTATACAAATAAAAAATGGACATCAATCGTGGAGATGTTTTAATTTTGCAACATCCCCTTGGAAAAATAAATAAATACGTGTTTTGCACGGCGAATGGACACTTGACCTTATGGTAAATTTAACTGTTCAAACACTCTGTTGATATAAGAGAAACCTTCTTTATTAACAAATGCTTTTGCCCGTGGCTCTGCCCACGTTCAAAACTTTTCTGGGGTAAAAAGCCTATAGCACTTTGGACTTTGGAGTAATGTAGCTTCATATTACTGAAAAAAATCGAAATTGGTCCAGTAGTTCCAGTGATTAGCCCTTTCAAACCTACAAACAAACTCACAAAGTTTTACTTGCTATTATAGTAGTATAGATTTGCAATTACGGCACTCTATTTTCCTGCATAGTTGCAATCCATCGTACACCC
The DNA here is from genome assembly GCA_949316025.1 of Lapara coniferarum. NCBI lineage: Eukaryota > Metazoa > Arthropoda > Insecta > Lepidoptera > Sphingidae > Lapara > Lapara coniferarum. The sequence continues at coordinate 35,198,402 of OX438920.1, read as the reverse complement.
ACGTAGTATGTAACAATAATATAATTCCTTAACATAACCTTAATTGTTATAGTATATAAAATATAACCTATATAGTCCAGCGAATTAGCAAGCTAAAGTGGCAGCGGGCAGAGCACATAGCTCGTAGAACTGATAATTGATTGAGCATGAAACTGCTACGCTGGATGTAGGCTGCTTTTAGCAGATTGGTCTCGAAATCTTTGGGGGAAGCCTATGTTCAGCAATGGAAATCCAAATGGTGAAGAAGAGGAAAAATAACCTTAATATAAAATCCACTTGTTCTGAAGAATACTTTGTACCTATCTATACTAATATTATAAAGCTGAAGAGTTTGTTTGTTTGTTTGTTTGTTTGAACGCGCTAATCTCAGGAACTACTGGTTCGAATTGAAAAATTCTCTTTGTGTTGAATAGACCATTTATCGAGGAAGGCTTTAGGCTCTATAACATCACGATGCAATCTTTAATAAGATTTCATGAAGAAAAATGGAATTTCATTAGTCTATCCACATAAATGACTTTTGGAAATGCTTCGTGTTGCCACTGCACCGCTGAATACTTTATGCGCTAGACAAAAATATAGTATGCCTGCTTCATGCATCATTGTAGGTTATACTTCCGCATTATTAAAAGGAAATACATATATGTAATGAAAGTAGGAAAGGAAGTAGACAATAGCCTAGTTGGGAATGGAACGGTCTGCCGAGACAATGTCCGGAGGTTCGAAACCCAAGGCACACACCTCTGACTTCTAGAAGTTACGTATGTACTGTTTATCAATTATCGTTAGCTTTAACGATGAAGGTAAACATCGTGAGGAAACCTGCATACCTAAGAAGTTCCTTATAAAAATTTCAAAGGTATGTGAAGTCTACCAACCCGCACTAGGCCAGCGTGGTGGAATAAGGCCTAAACCCCCTCAGTAGAGGCGGCCCGTGCTCAGCAGTGGGCAGTGTAATTATACAGGGCTGGTATTGTTATTATTATATTATTAATGAAAGTATTAACATTGAAATATTATTCTTGCTTAGTTTGGCGAATGTTTACTATAACACTAAATGACTGCCTCGGTGGCGTAGTGGTATTGCGTACGCATTACGAGTACGATTTGCGCGCTGAGGTCCTGGGTTCGAATCCCGGGTCGAGCCAAAAAAAATTGTGACTGGGTTTTTCCATCTTAAAATTTACTCAATCGCAGCTCGGAGTCAGGAAGTTGGCGGTGTGATACCCCCGTGCCTCGGAAAGCACGTAAAGCGGTTGGTCCTACGCCTGATCTCTCTCCGGTCATGTCGGATTGCCGTCTCGCCGGACTATGAGAGTGAAGGAATAGCGAGTGCACCTGTGTATTGCGCACACACTTGTGCACTATAATATCTCCTGCGTACCTGGCTGATCTCCGTTGAGATTGGCCGCCGTGACCGAAACTGGCTAGGAGGATTTCATTTTTTCAAATGAGCAACACTTATATTAGTAATTTAGGATGAAGATAAAATTCGACTGCCCCGGTGGCGCTGCTGTATCACGGTACGACTGCAATGTTGGGGTCTCGGGTTCAATAGTGATATTGGGTTTCTCTACTCAGTATCAGCTTGGAGTCTGGAATTTGTGCCCGATATGGCAATAGGTTCGCCCCATATCACATCATGGGACGAAAAAATGGCAAAAAGTGGGTGCACTAGTTGCGCCTCTGCGTACCCCTTCGGGGATAAAAGGAGTGAGATACTGAATAGAAAACCTCAATATCACTCTGCCCGACTCTGAGGGGCTACTGCGAAAAACGAAATCCGTAGCTTCGGGTGACGGATCGCACGTTTTCTTACTACGAAGTGTTACGGATCCTTCTTTATGAAGAGTTGTTGCGTAACGAAAGTGTTGAGCGAAGTCGGAAGCGTCGCAAACTGCGTGAAACCTTCGTTCAACGGTGACGGATCCGAAGTAATTTGGTAGTAAGGTTAAATCCTAAGTTCGTCGTTTCATCGTTTCGGACCGTCGTTTCGGATTTCGTTTTTCGCAGTAGCCCCTCAGGGATCGAACCCGAGACCGGTTAGTGAATGTGTGTGTGTGTGTACCTAATTAAAGTTTTCAGATTGAGGGACAGTTGATATTTGAAATATGAAGTAGAAATTGATAATTCATATATTGCGGTGACACAAACAAGAAGCTTACAAAGTAACGGGTATTGACACAGAAAAAAATCATAAACATTTTTTACTCCTATTAATAAACAAAACTAGATATATGAAGTTTCCAATAAATGAATCTTTACATAAATGAAACTTTTTATCTAACAGCCCAACATTCGTTCTATAGGCCACTCGGATAACTTCGATGTAAAAGCCTTTCATTCGAAAAGTATTCATGCATTCGTTTAATGGCGCAGCATTGGCCTACTGAGATAGATACGGTGAAAATTCAGAATAATATTCTGTAAAAACGATTTTGCATTTAAAATAATGTTTACACACTTACGTATAAAGGCCTGAAAATGCTGCCTTTGTGGGGTAGTTGTATTACGGCACATCTGCATTGCTGAGGTTTCGGGTTCGATTCCCGGGTCGAGAAAAATATCGAATTTTTCTACTCAGTATCAGACCTAGCTGGCAAAATGTGGATGTGATACCCCTCTGCCTACCTCTGAATAGGGATTAAAGCGTGATGCAATGTATGTATGTATAAAAGCTACCAAACACGGTAGCTGTAAAGTACATTACTTCCCGCGATGCATAGATTAACATTGTCTTAAAGTATCACAAACACAGAGGTAAGTATCTTTCGCTTCCTTCCATTAGTATACATCTCGATTAATGTACAGTCACCAGGATAATTAGCTGAACAAATACAAAATTTCAAATTGCCTACATGTACTTTTGTGTTCTTACTAATCTTTTTTTTCTCAATTTTATATTTTTATAGAATCCTGAAAAAGAAACAGTCGAAGGCGGGACGGCCGCGTTCCGTATTAACCGATCCAGAGGACGAAATCACTCTGGCCATCCGCCGTAAGAACGTGTTCTTAAAACACCAACACTCCATAAGACCGCAGTTCCGTCCTCACCGTCGAGGACCTCGCCGCGTTCCCCGTTGCCCCCCCGACCGCCCTAGCAGTTACGGCCCGCGTGCCGATGACAACACAATCTAATAGGATTAGGCCTAAAAAAAACAATCTTTCCCTAATCGTTGATGTCTCATCCTCTCTCAGTGGCCGTCCTGAGCCGAGGTTCGTAACCCAAACCCGTTAGTAGGTTGCCCTCAGCATGGTCACTTAATTCAAAGGGTTGCGAGCGCCTTCTGCGTTCACCCTAAAGGCCGGTGTGGCCAGAAAAGCCGACTCGCGTCAGGCTTCTGGCAGTAGGGCCGTTAACAAAAAAAAAAATTGCCCTATACAGTTCGTGAAAAACCCGGCATTGTGGTTCAATCCGGGAGTCGTCTTTTCTTACCATGGTATGCAGTGTACTTTGTTGAGCCAAGAAAAAAATACCATACCTCTTAATAAAATGTACACATGTATGAATAAAGCGTAAATAATCATTACTAACCGGAATAATTACTACATTCACACTCTTTATCACCAAAGGGGTAGGCAGAGGCGCCACGAGTGCTCCCACTTTTCGCCGTGTGTATTCGGTCCCATAAGAGTCTGTCTGGGTGGGTACCACCGCAATGTCTATTTCTACCGAGAAGCAGCAGTGTGCAAGCACTGTTGTGTTTTGGTTTGAAAGACATTGTATCCAGTGTAACTACTGGACATAATGAGACTTAACACCTTATGTCTCAGGATGACGGGCGCAGTGGAATGCCACACAGTAGGTACTTTGTTACTCAAGGTGCTGGATGGTGTTGCTACTGTTTATGGGTGGCCGTATCGTTTACCATCAGGCGAACGGCATGCTGGTCTCGTCATTCAATAAAACAAGAACTCGGGATAATGACATTAATTTTAATAAGATAATAAGTATCTTTCATAAAATTTGTATTGCTAGTGTTAATTTATCGCTTCAAGTGCTTGAATCAGTATCTCGTGTAGAACAACACATTAGGAGGTTAATCGAGTAAAAAGAACTTGCTAGAACCTAGAGTACCTAAGATATAATGCTTAGATTGATATTAAATGCTTTTCTAACCACACTTGCACATTACACAAGCAACAAGATATGAACCATAACGAGATTTTAAATAGGTCTAATAATCATCTATTCTCAATTTAGTCACATTTCATATACACACAATTTGTTGTATAAAAAGGGTGGATACTGAAGCCTCATTTAGATGTTGCAATTTTGTTACTGCGCACGGGAGATGCTTGGTAGTACGAAAAAAGTTGATCCGACTGAATATGCGTAATGGCAATTCTCGCCTACGTTGATATGCAACACTTGCCTGGCTTAAGCAATAATCGAATACGAGCCTAAAGATATACATCCTACATATATTAAAAGAAAGTATGATACCCATGTACGACAATAATATTATATTCGAGTGAACAGTCAAATTGGGCGAGTAAGTGTCCTTAGCGATACTTGTCAGAAACTCCTGCGTCTCAACAGTATGATGCAATAACCTCATGACGATTATAGCTATTAAAAATTTCGTTCAATGTTTGCTAGCAATTATTGTTCCATGTAATGGTTTTACACCCGCATGTATAATCCTTTTCGTAATAAAATTATGAAAAAAGCTATTCGTTCAGAATTCGCTTCATTGAATTCTCCCTGTTTGCAATTCACGGTCCCAAGGCGATGTAAACTCGACAGCGGATCGACTCTGTCAGAGCTAAACCGTTTAACTGTATATGAACGTAGACATAATTTAATTACAGTGAACGTAAGTGGCCATTTCTAGTACTAAGTTTGGTTATCTTGTTGTATTTATGTTGTCGCGGAATTTTATGAGTATACTACAATAGTTGGGTACATGTGTATTCTCGTTGAATAGTTAGATTTACGGTGATTGGTGAACCAAAAACGCCATTTAATAATGAGGCGGTATAGAGCTCTGTTTATCACGAAAGGGAACATAGAGTGATGCTACATCATCTATTAACTAGGAGTTTTAGTTGGAAAATGTTGGAAATTCTCTATGTTCATATAAAATTTGCCATAAACATCTTCAGGTTACTTTCAATTTGAAATCTTTAGTTTAAAATCTATGCTACGTTACGCTAAAAGCCAAAACTTAAACCGATTCAATTGGAACGTGTTTATATGCCACTAAAGCTCAGTTTCGAATAGCAATGTGTTCGAGCTTCGCAAAATGCCAATTACTACACGGCTCGCCTATTGAAACCCTTGTACTGATTTTAGAGTAACCATTCGTTTGAGCGTGCAGCTGGTTTTAGGGTTTCGTAATGAAAACGTTGCATGTTAATTGTATGTTGTAAATTTATATTGTGTATTGAATTTGTTATTTGGAAAGAAATAAGTACGCACAAAAGATGAAGATGAGACCTATCAGACAATGGTGCTTGATTTTAGAATTTCGAACAAAATTATTACAAAATATTTATTAAAATAAAAATCAATTTTCACAGAAAATTAAAAGTTAATTAAAAATTAGACAATAAACTTGGTTTTTATGTTAATGTCGGTTGGTATACAGAACCTTTGTAACAAATTCCTTTTACACCGGCCAGTTTTTCCAATTATGCAACGTTAGAAACGTAAAATAAATTGCATGGTTTGAAGGCTGCTGGTTTTTTTTCACCGTGCGAAACTTCAATTTCGGCAACAAAAATTTGCATGTACTTTTCGATTCAGTTTGTTAAACAACATTTTTTTGATTGACTCCTACGATTCGACTGGGTTGCGCGGGTTTTTATCTTTAAAATGCTTTTGGACGGGAAACGTAGTTTGTTTTATTGGAACATCCGTATGCATTATTATTTCATGAACGATTTTTTTCATAAAAGAGTGCATGCAAAGCAATTGCAAAAGAAGCTTTTACATAATTTTTTGGCCAAATAAGTTTACTCTTACTTAGGGCACATACACAGTCAGACACACAACACAGTCTTCAAATAAATGTTATTTGCCAGTTATAGTATTAAAAGCATTTTTGCAACAGAGAATAGAGTGTAATTTTTGTATATGGTCATCTTAGGAACTAGGTCTTCCTTACATCAATTGTCACCAATTGCTTCTCTAAACTAGGCGAAATAGTTTTTATAGCTTAAAATATTTCTTGATGTTAAGCTACTTTCTGGACGATTGCCTAGTTGGGAATGGAACGGTCTGCCGAGACAATGTCCTTTTCAAAGTTACGTGTGTATTGTTTATCAATTATCGTTCACTTTAACGGTGAAGGAAAACATCGCGAGGAAACCTACATACCTGAGAATTCTCCATAAGTATCTCGAGGGTGTGTGAAGTCTGCCAACCCGCACTAGGTCAGCGTGGTGGACTGAGACCTAAACCCTCTCAGTAGTAGAGGAGGCCCGTGCTCAGCAGTGAGCAGTATATAATACAGGGCTGGTATTATAAGCTACTTTCACCCCAAAGAATCGTAGAATATTATGCATTTTGTAACAACACTAAATAAGTAGTAAGAATATGCTGTTTTAATTGAGAACTACTCGAGTCCTTCTGACTTCTCGCCTTAGAATTGTGAGCTCTTGCGTGTCTGTGGCTTCTTATCACACAAAACCGAATTAGGTAATGCTGAATACTGGGACGTATCATATGACTTGGTATTTTTAATACTTTACCTTTGTCTGCGTATGTAGACTTCATATTATGTTCCTTAAATGGAATTCAAGGAAACGAAGTACCGAGGACGAATATTTATGTCATAATTATCAAGTAACAAGCAATGATTGCATTTAGGTCCTAAATGTCTTCTAAATTCTAAAGATTAAACTAACATTTATCATTGTTACGTTCAGCGGCGGAGTGTACAAAATATTCAAATTCATGCTTAAGAACTCGGTCGCAGTCACGTTCGGCTAATCGCGGCTTCTTGTTGAGGCGCTCTTGAGTTCTGTCGACTTCGCAACTTGGACGTCGCGAGCTCTCCCAGTGTCTGAGACCACTTCTGGATACTGAAAATGATTATGAATTCGTGATAGCTATTGTAATGTATAAAGGATATGACACCTCATTGATCTGGAAGTGTAAGGTTGTGGAATCTTTGAAATGTTATTAAGTAAGTTTATTGTAACTACATTTGTGAATTGTATGCAATAAATGTTTATTATTATTATATTATTATTATAAATATTAGATTAAATGAGGAATCATATCTGTATCATATATAATGTATCATTGTTTTAGAATAATATTATGTAGGCAATACGGCGGTGGTATATTTGTTCTCTATTACGGTTTACGGTTTTCTAAGTATAATCAAGTTCTACTATCGCACAAATATTTGATTATAGGTACTTACTAGCTTAAAAAAAGTATAGTCATCAAGATTAGCATCGTAATTATATCGTAGTTATAAGGGAATGTAAGAAATTTCTGCGCAAATAATTTATAGCTTCGTAATTGTTATTGAAATCAAAAAATATAAATGCAAAGAGTTTAATTCTCAATCTCGTCTTGAGTAAAACCAAAAACGTAATCAGTAATGTATTAAACTTTGGCATTATAAAATTTTTAGTACATGTACCATTACCCACGTGCACATAAAGGTGGCTCTGTGAATTTCATAATAATAAAAAAATATAGACGAGCTACACCCATATAAAAGAGATGTATAATGTATTCAATACATTTGTATAGGTGTGTAGATCAGTAAATGTATAATGGTTTTCAGGCCATTAAATTCTAAAAGCAAATAGATGCGCACTGGTTCATATATCCGGTGATGTTACAAGGTCCATCTGTGTGTAACAGCTGCTGTCGTATGAAGTAGGGGCTTTATACTAACCTGAACGATTATTGAACGTTGTTAACGTGGTACTGTACAAATCATATGCTAGATTAAAAAATAACGTAAGAATTGTATGAATATTTTTCGGCAGTATTTTTTTATGCTATTCCAATGTATTTATTTTAAAACGAATTGTCTTATTGCAAAAATAATTCATTTATCAAACCTACCTTGGGATGAAAGAAAAAATATGACATCATGGAATCGTTTCACAGCAAATAAAATTCCGAAAACTATATGCAGATAAAATAGATGGCTTTAATTCTAGTGAAAGTTTCTCTTTGAAAGTTTTTATAAAAATCGTTTTTTTTTTGTAAACTTGGATGCCGATAAATACCAGCCAGATATTTTTTGTGGCAGTGGCGTTACTATAGGATGGCATAAAGAGCAAAATGCCACAGACCATCGACTTAAAGGGGCCCGTGGCCATGATCAGCCCGTGATTATCATATCCTGGGACTATTCTGTGTTGGAGCCTAAAGAAAAGGTCACGAGAATCTATGGATAATTATAAAATTACAGCAGCTCTGGTTAGGGATGTATACGTTGAATTTGCCACAGGCCATTATTCTGTTTGTAACTCCTCACTATTCTTCCGTTTGATTAACTTCGTTGCGGGTTAAGACTAATTAGACCTCCCAGACTCGCCGAAATTCGCCGCTTGGTGTCATGAAATGCGTGCCACTGTCGATCCTGGCTCACAGGAGTTGCAGTGGTGGGTGTGAGGGCGGGATAGTCTCGTTGTAGGCCATTATTCTGTGGTTAAAAATAAACGGTCATATTTGCTGTAAAACCGTTTAGTTGGAGATTTGCCAGGGAACAGTTACCCGAGTATCGTTGTTGTGGTCATGTACTTGGGCCTTTATAAGCAACGATTTTATTATTCATCGATAAATGTTGTTTCGTGGACAGACGACCTAAATGTTAAAGGACTAATCTTGATGTTGGGCGCTTCTAACAATGGACACCTATGGCTGATTATGATGATTGTATAACAAGTTTATATTGTGACAAGTTATATAAATAATGTTGGTTTCTAATTAAGTCACTTTTATATATTGCATATTAATACAAGTCACGATTACAGTACTGAATAGATAACGTTAAAAAAATGTTCATTCATTAATGTTGAGTCAACGGAATGACGAAAACAAAATATTAAGGTTCTCTTAACACACATGCTGTAACATTAAGATGTGGAGTACACTGTCAGGTCGCGTGACCCTTCTGTACTACGAAATAAGGTCTTAGCGAAATGTAAAGAAGCAATTAAGCGTCGCATACTCATGACCACCGTTAGATAAAAGAGGCATTTAGTTTTTTTTATTCTGTACATATTTTTAAGCGGGCAGTATTTTTTGGGACCGTACTAGATTTACACGGCAGTAAATATACCTATGAAGTTTACCTGCAAGGACTTGATAAAGGTCGTAGGAACACGCTGTATGCAGCCCGTTTTTTGTTGAGTCCGTCTGAAAATCTTTAAAGGTTACTATATTCATTAGTGACATCACGTGGCTGATGATGAAATATACATCGAACTAAAGATAAGGAATTGGAAAGTAAGTGATAAAACGTCTAATTTTCAAGTTGCAGTAACTACTTTTTACAAAGAAGTAGTCAAAAAAATTATTCCGAATCTTATTTCATATTTTCACTGCTGAGTGCTATACCAAGGTCAATCATTTGGTAAACTACAGGTTTAACCTAGTTTGGGTGCCAGGGGACCATAACCTTGTGTAAAATATTTTTTTGGGAATTAAATAAAAACAAAATTGGTTACCATTCCATACCATTGAAATTGTGAGTTGTACTAATGTACCTAGACTCTAGATTTATTACGTGGTTTCACAAGACGTATTCTTCATTACTTTTTAATTCGCTGCCTGAAGGTGAATGGTGGGCATGCGACAGCATTTGTAAGCCATTGTTACATATAAGTTGCTTTGGAATTTATGCAATGCATGGTATTTGAAACATTTTATATAACAGGTTACTGCAGGTTACCATATTTTAATGTGAGTACAAATAAAAAAAAATATGTATATTTCAATTTATTTGGATATATATTTTTATAATTACTTTTTACACTAAATATATTCAGTATCTACTCGTAAATCACATTATATTAAGAATAGGTCGTAATTGTTTCATAACTAAAACTTTTTTGTTTGTAAAATTGATTTATAGTCATTAGAAATGTAGAGATTCCTTTTTTTGTAGCAGTTGGGAAGTGGACTCTTCTTACAAGATGAAAACTGTTATAAACGTTTACAATACGACAGTATCATAGTTGTTTGCACTTTGTGGCACTTTGCTTTATACTGTCACTGCCAAAGCGTTTGCCATTCATATCATTGGTTTTTTTATTTCGTTTACCTACTTTATTTTTCATAGGTTTAAGGCATAAACTCGGCATTAATTTTCCGAAGATAATATGTTACTTTAAGATTAGAATAGATTTCATATATTTATACATCGAAAGTCATAACTGTCATTAAAAATGGCCACATTACATAATATCATTACATACCAGCCCTCTATTATATACTGCCCACTGCTGAGCACGGGCCTCCTCTACAACTGAGAGGGTTAAGACCTTAGTCCACCATGCTAGTCTAGTGCGGGTTAGCAGAATACACATACCTTCGAAATTCAGAAAACTTCTCAGGAATGTATGCAGTTTTCCTCACGATGATTTCCTCCACTGTTAAAGCGAGCGATAATTCACAACAAATACACACAATTTGTTTTTAGAAAAGTCCGAGGTGTGTCCTTACATTAATCAGAACTAAATCATATTTTTTTTGATAAATTTATGCATGCTGTGACAACTTGTAATTAAAACAAAATTTGGCCTATATTACGAACCCTGTAATAAACTAGTAATAATGAATGTTTTGTACGATTTTCTATATCAAAATAAATAATAATCTGTAAATTACAATCAAACCAAAAACTAAAAAGTGACAACCCTATCTCAGAAAAAGCGCCAAATCTGGCACATAGTAGCGTGTAGTGATAAAACTAAACACGAGTTAAGCATCGCAGCGGGACCGCGACTTGTAGCGGTGCCAAGACGTCGCAGCTAACACTTAACACCACAACATTTGGCTCTCATTGGGCCGTTTTAAAATTTCCTTACTGTTTAACACTATGTTATGAGTTTCTATTGGTGTTAGGGTTGAGCGAACTTTTATTTTAGATAGTTTTTTTTTGTTTATTTATACACACACATTTACGCCTTTTATCCGTGAAGGGGTAGGTAGAAGCGCGACTAGTGCACCCACTTTTCGCCGAGCGTAATCGGTCCCATGATCTGCATTGTGATAGGGGGCGAGCCTATTGCCATATCGGGCACAAATTTCAGACTCTGGGCTGATATTGAATAGAAAAACCCAATATAATTTTGCCTGACTCGGGGACCGAATCCGAAACCTCAGCATGGCAGTCGTACTACAACTAACTTAATACAACTACGCCACTGAAGCAGTCATTGTATATTTCTAATTTGTGAAATATTATATTAGAAATTTGTATCGTAGTGAATACAATAATAATATAATAAGAGTCAATACTTGTGTGCAAAAAGTAAATAGAGTAATAACTCTAATCAATTAATCTTGGACTTCATTAAATTTACACTAATTAATAATTACGTTGCAATTATGTAGTTACGCTCTTACGAGGCTGCACTGTAGGCACAAGACTTTAGGTGTATTGGCTCTATTTTCTAGATTAATAATCAATTAAAATTATTATTTATGAATTTAATTAGTTTCATTAATTGAAATAAAAATTAAATTAATAAATTAAATAACCCCCCGACACACGCACCGACGCTTGAGTCAAAATATTACTAGGTACTTAAACTACAAAGAGACGTTTATTTATTTTACTTTTTAGAGGTGTTTTGTGTCGGGGCTTATTTTTTTTTCAAACTTTTAAATTACTATGTTTTCAATAATGGGTCTTTGATAATTAACTATCTAACACTACTCGTTGAAACCATTCTTAAGAGCCCACACACGCTATATCTGCTATAAGTTGCTAAAGAGTTGGATATCCCACATATTACTTATTGCTGCAGCATCAGCTCAAGGTTAATATGTCTTAAAAATATGGTCGAAACCACAGTACACCAAATTTAAAATGCATCAGACTTGTGAACGTTGGAACTGAGCTGATGATCTTCAAACGCCTGAACAGATCATTATAAATTATAGTTCAGAACTATCTCCATCACATCAGCTTTCAAACAAAAAAAATCCGATTTTAAATCGGTCCATTCGTTTGAGAGCTACGATGCCACAGATAGACATACAGATACACAGATACACACCCTAAACTTGTAACACCCCTCTTTTTCTGTCGGGGGTTAATAAGCATATTAAGCTGATTACGCGTCCATAAATTCGACATAATTGAATTCAATAACAAAATAACCATTGGAATAACGACTTAACTTGGACTTGCAGATGAATTTTGTTATTCATTGTTTACATGTAATTTGAATTATATTAGGTACTACAATTATCTTTGCATTAATTGAATTAATTGAAATATCAAATAACTAGAGCTGAATTATGCTCGTCTATAATATTGAAAGGCAATCAAAAAAGGACTTTGGACGAAACGGTACTAATAACTTAAAAAGAAATAAAAAAAAAAAATTTCTACGAAAATGACGTTCCATTTTATGAAGTTAAAGTTTTATGGCCTATTTCATTAGACCTTAGACTCTTATTAATACTGCAAGGGCTGTCGGCTTTTATAACTAATCACCTAGCTATTTTAAAGATTTTATGTTCGCCAAATTATACCATCGTTGGTGTTCGTGACGAAAATTATTTGTGTTTCCGTCATTTCTACCTAATGGCAACCAGGGGTACTTTAGTAACTCACTCGGCAGTCATACGGAAAGTTTTTTTTAATATATTATTATGATTCAACACGCTCACGTGTTTTAGGTACTAATTACAAAAATGCAGGTATGATTTTTATGTCAGCCATTATACACGAATGCTGATACTTAAAATTGTTTTATACTTCATATAGCAAGCATAGGTTTCAAGTTTTATGGTGTATTTTTTGGTTGAAAGTTAATTTCCCTACTGGTGGTTGAGGTTTGTCTTTATTCTTTTAGTTCGAACTACACCTTAAATAAAATTGCATTGTTTTGATAGTTCTTTATTTTTCGATAAAAAATTAATAAAATTTTAAAACGACTTAATCCTTATAGGTACAACTTATTCATATAAAGTAAACTTTTCAGAAGTTTATGAAAGTTTCTGCGCACACTTTAGTTTTAAGTATTCCTAAAACTTTCACGAAGACTGAAGTAAATATTTCAGAATTTGTTTATAACTTTTATCCAATGTACACACCCACTTAATAAGCAAATTCGTAAAAGTATCAAGGACATAGCCAAAAGTCCGTAACGGGGAATGAAAATCGAATTTCGCGTGATCGTACCCTTTAAGACATTGATACCGTCTGCTTAAACCAATACTGACATAAACCATGCCGATTTGTTCTAAATGGACGTGCAAAATCAGCGTACGGCGACTATTTATGTGGCGTGCAGTTCGATCGTGGCGAAGCAAGGCGCGGAGGAAACGTCAGAAAAATCGAATTTCCATGCCGGCAGTCGACGTTCAGGCGGCGCGGCGCTAACATCGCGCACACAGCGCCCGCGCGCGCCCACGCCTCCCGTGCACTGTCGCACGCCGCTCGCCGCCACCCGGCTGCAATCGCATTCCAAATTCAAAAGTTCAAAAACGCGCCATATTTTTTTAAAAACTGCCAGTTTTGTGTTTTGTGAAATAAAATAAAATCACACATGGTGGGCTAATTAAGGGATTATGGGTTTGGCAACGGCCGTCCCGATCGCGGGTCAACTTGTTATACATAAATTCGTGCTTTCTTCGTTATAAGGTGACGTCATTATCGCGCCCAATTACCGAGGTGTAATAAAAATATTTTAATTGAAAAATAGTTGCATTGTCTCACATGGCAAGTGGTAATGTCTTAGCGTAGAATATAAGGCAAAGAATAACGGCCTTCGAGTTTTATTGATTATTAAACATAGAATTCTTGCGATGACTATAAAGTAAAATACTAATGCTATGTATCATTTATGTACAATCATTTTGCATGTCACTCCATTGTGGCGATCACTACAGGTACGGTGATTTTAATTTCATTTAGTAGAGTTTAAGTTATTATAAAAGGTTAATAATTAATAAAAGGAACAAGAACCACTTTTCTTCAAAGCAAACAACATGTTAGATTTCTATAGTTTTAAAGTATGTCTCCATTATGTCTACATATTTGTCGCCTTAATAAACACAGAGATTGTATAGCTACACGTTGCCACTAAAACGAGGCGTTTCTCCGTCTATATCTAGATAGCATGAATAAATTGCCCTCGTTGCGTATGTCGACTATTCATAACAAAAAACTCTACTATCCACTTCGCAGTCTGCCAAAACTGTTGAATATCACATAAATTTACACCATTGCCAATCCATTTAATTTTCTCATAAATAAAGTTATAAAGTTATTACAAACATTGTTTACAAATTCGGAAAAATAATATTTCCTACGTTTCATCAAAAGTTAATCTACTTTTAATAATGAAAAACAAAGTTTTCTTTTAACTAAATTCCTTGACCGTAGATTTGAATAAAAACTGCAGGAAAGAAAAAAATAAAATAATACTGGCCAGAGTAAGTTGAATACTTCCACTACTGCTTATATAGAAAAAAAAATAGAGGAATGGACCGGGCGTATGCAATTTTGCATTTGAGTGCATCAACATTGTTCCTGTACAAAAGCGTGGAGTTTTTGTCTTGTTTTGGACAATAAACAACTTCTTTTTAATCTAACTACGTTCGCCATTTCTTATTCTTTTCATATTTAAAATAGGTTTTGCATTGACTATGAAAATTTTGTAGGTGGAAAACTTAAAATATATTTTAATTTTGATTCACTATAAGTTTTCTAAACCAGGTTCTTTAGACAAAAGAGAATATTATCATATTATGCCAGAAGTGAAACAATTTTTTTATGGTCACATATTTTTGCGGATATTGAACGAGAGCAGAGGGCGCTGTCGGTAAAAGCGAACATGCTAGCTCTCAAGTTTTCACGATGCTCTTAACTTTAAAATTACACTCTTCCATGCCTATTGCTCGACCTTCTACACGTCCAGACTCTGGGCTAGATACTCGCAAAGATCGTACAGTGCTCTTAGAGTTCAATATAACAATGCATTTAGAATGCTTGTGGGGTTGCTACGTTTCTGTAGTACATCAGGGATGTGACTGGAGACTGATGGGACTGCCTCGGTGGCGTAGTTGTATTACAGTACGACTGCAAAGCTGAGGTCTCGGGTTCGATTCCCTTGTCGAGCAAAGGGATATTGAGTTTTTCTATTCAGTATTAGCTCGGAGTCTGGAATTTGTGCCCGATATGGCGATAGGCTCGCCCCCTATCACATCATGGGACGGAATAATGGCGAAAAGTGGGTGTACTAGTTGCGCCTCTGCCTACCCCTTCGGGCATAACAGGCGTGAGTGTATATGTATGTATGTATATGTATCAGGGATGTTTGCGGATGCCCAGATAGATTGTTTCCACACAATAATGCGCAAGAGGTGTGCATCTCTAGGCAGGGTGCGCGCCAGCCCCAGCAGCATTCTTCAAATGATTGCCAATAGGCTGGATTGTTGTTATGTGGCACGTTGCTGTGCCATTTCATATGGAATTGGGCAGCGGTGCACCACGTATTTATTTGTTATATTTTAATTATTTACTAACATAATATTTTTATGAGTGCCTCAGTGGCGTCATTGTATTATGGTACGACTGCAATGCTGAGATCTCGGTTTCGATCCCCGGGTCGGGCAAAGTGATATTGAGTTTTTCTATTCAGTATCAGCTCGGAGTCTGGAATTTGTGCCCGATATGGCGATAGGCTTGCCCCTATCATATCATGGGACGGAATAATGGCGAAAAGTGGGTGCACTAGTTGCACCTCTGCCTACCCCTTCAGGGATAAAAGGCGTGAGTGTGTGTGTGTAACATAATATTTTTATATTTTCTGCTAACCCTACGGGTCTTTGATTATCGGAATAAATAAATATAAATAAAAAAATAAAATATTTTTTTTTTCAGATTGGTATTATATTTACTTAATAATAAATATAATACGACGCAATAATAGAATATTTTATTATTGCGTCGCAGATCAATCTCTACCTTGCTGACAATAAATAAATAATACACCAAAAATCACATCCATAGTTTCGGTAGCACTTCGACGGTCTCTAGAGCCCAAGAAACTACGAGAAAGTTTTGGCCAAAATATTTTCGGGTCACATAAATGTATTAGTGTTAAGATCATAGGTTTGATTACTTACCAAATATGATTTTCTTTGAGTCATTCTAAAACAACTACATAAAGTACTAATTCCCTACACATACTGTACCTTTTTTCATTAGCTTTTATATACTTTTGTAAAAGTATTAAAAGACTTAAAAGAATCAGTTGGTTATATAAAGAAAAAATATAATGCTGGGGTACGCGGCTGCGTATAACCTAGAAGAAGATAGTGTTAATTAATTCTGAACTAAATGAAATTGCATTTTGCTGTTTTATTTTCAACATCGTTCATAAAATGAAAACAGAGATAATGTCGTGATAATGTTATATGTAAGGCACCGTCACGAATGCGCTGCATCGCGTTTTACAAAACAATTTATTTTATTAAATCAATATAGTGGCCTGTTCCTCGAACCTCACTCGAATAGCTCTTTTTCCCGCCCTTAGTTTGTCTATGGATTGAAGTTTTATTTTAACAACGTAATTTTTTTTTAATTTAGAACAATGTTGGACTAACTATTTATTTTATGAAGAACCGTACTTAATATTCTTCCGTTAGATTAGTATGATTATATTATTTCGTCATCATCATTTTGTATTGCCCTGACCTTACTGCATTTGATTGTGGGATGAGCGTGACACGCATTTTATACCTCGAACTGCCGAGGAAACTACTGGGTAATTTGTATTAGAAAAAAAGACCTCCCAATCCACAGTTTATATACGCTGCCACTAACCAAGCGTCCACAATTCTAATAATAACATAGTAAAGCCAATTAAAACCTTGTAATTCAGAAAGATAATTTAGTTTTCTAATGGAAAAGATTTTTAGAATCATATAGAGATTACCCTTAACAAACTCTTGAACTTATAAATTCTATCTGTTTACAATATATCGTAGCATTTATTTGTATATATGAAATCGATATGAGTTATATAAATTTAACATTCATTCGCACTTTGTATTCAAATTTTATTAATGTGCATAAATATTCAATGTTCAAATTTGTATAAAAATAGTTACTTAGGAACCATTTGTGTGTATTTATTTTGTATATTCGCTATTACATGATACTGTTAAAATATTTACTACTGAAAAGCATTATTAATATATTTTTGTTCGAGCAATTTATACAATTGGAATGTATAATGACATTAGTGCGTTTAATTTTGTAAGAAATTACTAGCTATTGCTAGAGCCTTAGTTCGTGTGGAAATCAGTATGTGGTATATTTTTAACAGCCTGTAGTAAGCTCCTTTTTTGGAGTTCACGCATACTCCTTTCAAATTCTTCAAAATCGGTCCAGTCCTTAAGCCGTGAACGCGTAATACGGCTACTTCCGAATGCATAATATTAGTATGAATTGTTATTACCACAGGGGTGGTATCATTTGTAACTGAGAGATGAGTAGATTGTCCAACTTGGCTAGATTTCGTGGTAGATGCCGACGTATTCTCAGCAGTGTGCCACAGCTAATAAATGAAGGGTTCTTGAATATGCTTGGGTGCAGCTGCAGATTTTAATTAGTTTTAATCAACTGCAATTGGCTGCACCTACGTTTAGCTGGAGAAACCCACGTTTTTCAGCTTGTCCCTATAATGTGACTGACTATGATTAAAGTACAGTCAGCCACAAAAGTTACTTAACAAATATAAAATTTTAAATCCACGTTCAGCTTAATAGAAACATTTATTTCTTTGACTGTAATTGTTTGTTTACAACAAACAACAACAGGGCAACAACTATAGAGGTAAATATTTAGTTTCCGTTCAGAAATTTTAGTGGATTTTGTATAATACCGCAACAAATAAAATGCCAGTAAATAGTGTGGTTTTACAATATACATATTAAAATCGTCCCTGATACCTCACTTGTAACCAAAGTTTACTTTTCGTTTCGATTATTGTCATATTTAAAAACCATGCACATACGATTTTTTAATGTAGTTAGTAAAGCACCTGAATCATGTATAGCCTATGGTTTTCGTGTTTCTCCGAAGGTAACATATTATTTATCAGTTCTACATTCAATGTTACCGACAGACTCGAAAATAATGGAGGTTTTGTATCATTTGCGGTGTGCTGCCCTAAAAATATATCTTTTACGTGGCAAGTCTCTCGTTTCGAATCTATCAAGTAACATCAGGCATTGTTCTGCGTTTAAGGACATTATCAAATAACTGGTAATATAGATCTAATGTAGCACAAGCGCACTGCACTAGCACTTAGCTAATTAAAGGTTTGATTGTCACTGCAGTTGTGAAGGCATGACGTTTACTATCAGACGAATGACGGGCTCATTATTTAGTAAATCTCGTGTATATACAAGTATTATTTATATGTAATATGGGACCTAACATAGCTCGTGAAATTTGAGTGTGATATGACCCCTGCCTATCCCTGGTAAGGAAAAAATGCTATGTATACTCAAACATACATTGTGCACGCTTTTATAATCAGTTTACATTATAAAGAGGCGCAACTAGTGCATTCTGCTGGTAGGATAGAGTTTGTCTGCCTCAGTTGTATAATTGTTTTGAGTATACATTAAAAGTAAGATTTGCATGCTGAGGTGCTGTGTTCGAATCCTGGGTCGGGCCAAAAACATTGTGACTGGGTTTTTCCATCTTAAAAATTACTCATTCACCGCTCGGAGTCAGGAAGTTGGCGGTGTGCTTCAGAAAGCACGTAAAACTGTTGGTCCTGCGCCTGATCTCTCTCCGGTCATGCCGGTTTGCCGTCTCACCTGACTATGAGAGTGAAGGAATAACGAGTGCACCTGTGTATTGCGTACACACTTGTGCACTAAGTATAATATTTCCTGCGTACCTGGCTGATGTCTGTTGAGATTGGCCCCCGTAGCCAAAATCGGCTAGGTAGCGATTATTATTATTATTTGTATCTGCCAGGATAGCAATCACCGTATACGAGGTGTTAACACCCGCCAGAGAGGCTTTTTATGGCATCGAATGACGAGACGAGCATGCCATTCACCTGATGGTAAGCTATACGACCACCCATAAACAGTAGCAACACCATCCAGCACTTTCATTTATAAAGTACTGTGTGCCATTCCACTGCGTTCATCATCTTGAGACAAGATGTTAAGTCTCATTATGTCCTGTAGCTACACTGGCTACAATGTCCTTCAAACGGAAACACAACAGTGCACGCACACTGCTGCTTGGCGGTAGAAATCGACATTGCGGTGGTACCCACTCAGACGGACTCTTACATATGAGAGTCCTACCACCAACGTGTGTCGTATTTATGGTACGGACCAGCCTATGCATACGCGGGTCAAATAGGCATAATCGTGTCGACTAGTGAGGAATAAACATCGCTTATCAGTCGATACTATCTGGACCCCTCTCCATCAAGTAGGTTTCTCGGTAGGTAACGGCTTGGTTGTGTCTCTGGCATTGCTTTAGTCCAACCATACTCAACCTGCAGCCCGCCGGGCCTTTGTGGTTGGCCCACCTGGAGTTACATTCAAAGTTTTTAAATTTCGCGCCCATCAGAAAAACCGTGGGTGCTCTGAGTAAATAAAATAGGTACTAGCTCGATAGCCTTACCGCGGTGCATTGCATCGAGTTATGTTTTTTTATTAACACCTAAATATTTTTTGCGGCCCGCGCATCAAGACCGTAACGTTTAGTGGCCCAATTAAAAAAAGGTTGTGTATGCCATCAGGCGGATCGCTTGCTCGTTTGACTACTTAGGCAATAAAAATGCAGTGGGTCATGTTTCCTTGACCGTTAAAAACACTTTACCATAGCTCGTAGTTACAGGATGTGATAGGGACAAGCTTAGAATAATAACACATATTCTATGGGGACAAGTATGTCATATGTATGGCACCGGACCCGCTTCGCAAACCCAATATTAACAATGCAATAGTGTTAGAAATAGGAGCGCCTTTGATTTTAATAAAAAAAAAAATCTACCGCTGCGTGCGTGCGTGTGTATTTGTGAGTAAATATAAAAGTATGTAATAATTAGCGGATTTTTAGTTTGATGATTATGTTGTATAATGTAATAAATACATTTTTGCACTTACACTTAAGCATACAGTAAATATCAAATATTTTACAAATTTAATTATGTTAAAGGTTGCAATAATGCATTAATTGTATAAAATATTAAATTATGTGATTTTTTTTCTGACCAACATACTGTGGATCAGATATTGTATATTGCACATAATTAATTAAATTTAATTTTCGTGCCTCGGCGTCTCTACGGGGTTGTGCTTTTAATTAATGGCTCAGCATCAGTCAAATTCACACGACTTACAGTTGCATTTTCTTTAAATATTTTTTTAATGGTAACTTAATGAGAAGGGTAGAAGGGTCAAACTCATATGCAGCGAAGTCATAAAATATTTATTAGTTTATCCTAGTTTATGAACTTTTGGATGCATCGATTCTGTTAAAATCAATCCATCTATAAACTATAGTTTGGTCTAACCGAAATATACCATATTACACTCACACACATACACACACTCACGCCTGTTATCCCTGAAGGGTTAGGCAGAGGCGCAACTTGTGCACCTACTTTTCGCCGTTATTCCGTCACATGATGTGATAGAGGGCGAGCATATCACGATATCGGGCACAAATTCCAGACTCCGGGATGATACTAAATAGAAAAATCCAATATCACTTTGCTCGACCCGGGGATCGAACCCGAGACCTTAGCATTGCAGTCGTACTGAAATACCACTACGCCACCGAGGTAGCATATCATATTATGTTTATACAATATGCTTGGAAATGCCTGTTGAACCTATCTCACATTGGAGTGGAATATATGGCGAAGTAGAGACTAAATTCAGTTCATTGTCATGTTCTTCTATTATTAACTATAAAACAATGTATCTCAGTGTACTCATAATATAGTTGTATTGAAGAGAGATCAGAGTGAAGAGTTGGTCAGACAACTAATTGATAAAGGTCCCAGGAACACGCTGAATGCAAGCAATAGATCCATCTGGAAGTCTTTAGGGACTTATGTCCAGCACTGGACTTTAGCTGATGATGATGAAGAGAGATCTGCGATGAAAATATGAAACTAACAGCATGTATATTACAAAATGGAAATAGTTTTCGTCAACTCAAATACACTTATTACCTTACATTAACACTTTTACTTCATTTTCATGGCAGTAAAGTGATTATTAAAATCTCGTTAGCATACATTTTCCATTTATCAATAAATCGGGGCTGTCCGTTCGTTTTTGTGATACATAGACAATAACAATACAATAACAATACAATTGCCATATACAAATCAAATGTCCTCGTTTAAATTTACGTAAACAAATGCTATTTTATGTACCTGCTTGGAAGACAAATTATTGCAGCAACACATTTTTGTATCGTGTATGTCATATATATAATAAAGAATATTGTACAATAGATATTTTTAACGAAAAACTTAATTCATATAGGACAAAACTAAAGGAACTTATCTATATACACGCAGTAAACTTAATTATTTAGTTTTTATTTTTCCCTTGTTATTTTATAGTTTTTTTTTTTTTTTTCCTTATGTTAATGTTTTATCACTTTTACTAATAGCATCTACTGTACTGTATAATAGCTTTTTTATAAGTGGAAACTTTATTGATTTCTATATTTTAAATTAACTTACCTAGTTTATAAGAATAAAGTATTGTATGTTTCCCAAAAATAAATAAATAAATAAATAAATAAATAAATAAATAGAGCCTATTTTTCCCTGATTAATATTGCGTCACATCAAAAATGTATTTCGTAAACATTATAGTTGTCAAATGTGGTCATTTAATTTCCGGATTCATTTTATGAATTCATTGTGGTTGTGGTGTGTGCATTCGACAGATTTAGGTTTACTTCCTGAATAGGATAATCACTATACAAATAAATATATGTACCTATATAAAACTACAATGCTTCAAATATGCATATATGTATATACAAGTTATTATCACTGGTGGAAGGACTCCCATATGTAAGAGTACGTATGAGTGGGTACCACCGCAATGTTTATTTCTACTGCCAAGCAGCAATGAGCATGCACTGTTGCGTTTTAGTTTGAAGGGCATTGTAGTCAGTGTAACTACAGGACATAATGAGACTTAGCATCTTGTCTCAGGATGACGAGCGCAGTGGAATGTAATTCAAGGTGTTGGATGGTGTTTCTACTGTTTATGGGTGGTTGTATCGCTTACCATCAGGCAAATGACATGCTCGTCTCGTCATTCGGTTTCATTAATTATATTGAGTACTTAAGTTTTTGGCCATTTTGACGTTACAATTTGTATAGTTTCATGAATATTTGTTTCTGGAATCAGAAGCACCATTTGTCTGTAATAGGCACACATTATAAGCCGCGCTCGCATAGCGTGCGGTTAAATTATGATTTCTTTTGTTACAAGTGTGGAAATATTTTCTTTACAAACTTCAGTAGTTATAATAACAGAGGCTGAAAAAACATTTACTCTATGTATATATAAATTTACTGAAAATTCTTACGTTAATTTTATAAATAAACTACTTATGTTCGTTACTTCATCATTAAAAAGAGCGTATTATAACAATCATATCACTAAATAAATACATCGGACATTAAATCTAAGAAAACATGGGGACTTACTTTTTAATTAGCAGGTCAAATACCTGCGGCTAAGGACGACAACTTAGACACTATTAGCCCGGGGAAACCCGCAGCCGTCCCTAATGCGCCGAAGAAGGCCACCGCGGAGTTTTAGTTGGTATGCCGTGCGGTGTACATAGGTTAGGGACTCGGCCCGGCGGCTCAACGCTGTGTCGTAAGGCACGGTGAACCCAACATCACCGCTCAGTCGCCCCCCTTGAAGGCTGGGCGGTAGTAATAAGTTACTTTCTCCGCGAAAACAAAAAAAAAGGTCAAATACCTGCATATACCTAGAAACTCCTATAAGTTAATATTGATAATCACTGAAAGCAAAATATATTTTTTCTAAATTACTAAAAATATCCACAAAAAAGCAAAGTAAGCTGTGGTTAATCTTATCTTACTAATTTAAATACGAAAGTTTGTAAAAATGTTTGTATGTTGGTTAGAAGTACCTAAACGCAAAAATTACTGAATGTATTTGGTTGAAATTTGGCACATGAGTAGATTTAATGGGTAGGTTTGAAAGGCATTGTAGCTAGTGTAACTACAGGACATAATGAGTCTTAACATCATATGTCTCAGGATGACGAGCGCAGTGGAATTCCACACAGTTCTTTCTAACTCATGGTGCTGGATGGTGATGCTACTGTTTATGGGTGGTCGTATCGCTTACCATCAGGCGAACGGCATGCTCTTCTCGTCATTCGATGCAATAAAAAAAAAGAAAAAAAAGATCTTTTCCTGGATTACATGGACATAGGATTATTGTTTATCTCATTAATCTGTTCCCATGGGCAATAATGGTCATTTTTCATTTGATTTTTTAGATAGATGGCGCTGACGTTGCCAATTTGAAGCTGGAAAGACTTATCACGCGGGCGAAGTCGCGAACAGCACCTAGTGTAAAATAAAATACTCATATCTATACTAATATTATAAAGCTGAAGAGTTTGTTTGTTTGTTTGTTTGAACACGCTAATCTCAGGAACTACTGGTTCGAATTGAAAAATTCTTTTTGTGTTGAATAGAACATTTATCGAGGAAGGCTTTAAGCTATATAACATCACGATGCAACTATTAGGAGCGAAGAAATAATGGAAAATGTGAAAGAAACGGGGAAAAGTTTTCATCCTTGAGGGCTTCCATTGCGTGCGCTGCGAAAACAGTTCAAGATACCAAAAATATATGTATGAAAGAATTATTCGTCTTGAAATGATCTAAAAAAATGTCCGCGACAGTATATGTCTATCTTTTAAGATTAACTCACTAGAACCATTTTTATGGTAATCAAATTTGGGTGAAATTAATGCATTATTTGTTAAGAGTTGTATCAACGTCATAATATTAATCTTTATCCAAATAAATTTCATGGATAGAGTGATTCAACGGGAAGGATTTTATGTACTTTTAGCCCGGAAAAACTTATTAACGCGGGCGAAGCCGTGGGCAAAAGCTAGTGAATTATATTATGATAAAGAAGTGGGCGATAGTCTAGTTGGGAATGGAACGGTCTGCCGAGACAATGTCCGGAGGTTCAAAACCCAAAGCACACCTCTTCTCTTTCGAGGCGGCTTGCCTATTGGCCGGATTTCTGCCCTGGGACCTGGACGCCAAATCCCTTGCCGATGTATTCCATTGGCGGGAGGAGGCGTTCAGTCGCGGGGAGTGTCCGGCCCTGAAGGAGGTGGAGGCCAAGAGGGCCGCCTTACGGCGAGCCGCCGTGGAGGAGTGGCGTCTCAGGCTGGAGGCCCCGTCGTGGGGGCACCGGGTCGTAGAGGCAGTGTGTCCTGTCTTTGCCGAATGGCTGGACAGGCGCCACGGAGCGGCAACATACCGCCTGACGCAGGTGCTCACCGGGCATGGCTGCTTCGGTGAGTTCCTGTTTCGGGTGGTAGGTATAGAGGAGTCGGCCGTGTGTCACTATTGTGACAACTGCCCAATGGACACGGCCCAACATACGTTGGAGTGTTGTCCAGCCTGGGATGAGGAGCGCAGCGCTCTCAGAACAGTCGTCGGAGAAGACCTCTCGCTGCCGGCCGTGGTCGCTTCCATGTTCGGCGGCCGAGAGGCCTGGCAGGCGGTGGCCCACTTCTGCGAGGCGGTCCTCTCGCGGAAGGAGAGTGCCGAGAGGGATCGCCAGCGCAGTGGTGATCCCTCCCGCCGCCAGACGAGACGTAGGAGGCGTCGGGTGGACGACTGACCGACGTCTCCCGCCCTGTGGATTGGGGGCGTTTGGAGAATTCCACCACGGTATCCCCTGCCTGTCGTAAAAGGCGACTAATAGGGGCCTCCGGGGGTCACGGGTGGGCGGGACGTGCCGCCCACCCATTAGTCTAGCCAACTTCTGTGACCCCCGTGATGGACATGTCCGAGGCAGCGTGTCTCACGCTGCCTCGGACACCAAAAGGCGGACGCGGTACGGTGTTTCGGGGGCTTCGTAGCCCCCGCAACAGAAAAGGACCGCAACAGCGGTACGCGCAGGGGCGGTTGCGGACGAAAACTTAGACGTGAGTCGGAGGAAGCCCGCAGCCGTCCCTAATGCGCCGAAGATGGCCTTTTTAAAAAAAAAAAAAAATAGCACACCTCTGAGTTTTCAAAGTTACGTGTGTATTGTTCAACAATTATTATCGTTCGCTTTAACGGTGAAGGAAAACATCGTGAGGAAACCTGCATACCTAAGAAGTTTGAAGGTACCTATGTGAAGTCTACCAACCCGCACTAGGCCAGCGTGGTGGACTAAGGCCTGACCCTTCTCAGTAGTAGAGGAAGCCCGTGCCCAGCAGTGGGACAGTATATACAGGGCTAGTATTGTATTATCTAAACTAATATTATAAAGCTGAAGAGTTTGTTTGTTTGAACGCGCTAATCTCAGGAACTACTGAACCGATTTTGAAAATTCTTTCACTAATAGGAAGCTACATGACTCCTGAGTGCTATAGGCTACTTTTTGTCCCGGGAAAATATTTTTGTCCCGGAAAAACTTTTTCACGCGGGCGGAGCGGCGAGCACTACTAGTTTATTATATAAAGGAAAATAAGTACGTCAACCACAATCTATAACAATTTTAAACGCACACTACAAAACTGGATCAAAGCTCTAGCAACTCGCCATAATAGCCTGCGGTCCTAGCCATCGCATGATACAGCCCGGGTTCATAATAGGCTTAAGGATTCCTTGTGAGGACCAGATACTAAAATCATGGCGTGTATAATCCAATTGAGCTTCATTTTCGGTCCAGTGTCGAGATGCCTTTATCCTGAAATATACCGGAGCGGCTATTGTATTTTGAATCTAATTTATATGTGATATTATATCAAAATTCAACGTCATAGAATTTGACATATTTCGGATTATCATGGTGTCATAATATTAACAGTTCAGCCCCCTTATTCTCTATGACACGCGTTATTTTCACCGTTCGTAACAAGCGCGTAACGTAACTCGTTGCGTTTATCACTATGGAAATTGGCATACAGAATACCATTTTACGCACATTACACGAAGTGAACGTGACGCGGCCGCGTTACGAGTTAACAATGTCATAGAGAATCATGCCTCAGGCTCGCTTGGTCCAATTGGACCATGACAGCTCCTGTCATAAAAGCGAAAAACATCGTTCCTACCTACGCAATAAGGTTTAAGTATAAAAATAAAAAAAACATATGTCAGCTGTCAAACTCGCGGTACCAGATAGGTTAAGGATGCAATGAAGGGAAATAATTGTATTTAGGTACTAATTTTAGATACTCTAGCAGGCTTGCATAGGTTATCGGTGCCGGATTATAATTGCATTATAAAATTAGTAATAGATGTTTAAGAAATTATAACCGTTTCAAACCATTAACTGTTGAATATTAAATGCGTACTCGTTTAGATCAGTACAAGCTAAATAAACAAGCAAAGCCCTCATTAAATATGCTGCAATCGAATGGTAACACATAAATACTTTATACAGGTTGGTTTATTTTTAAAATTCAATACCTATGCACAGGCCGGCAACGCAATCCCGTATTAATATCGGCCTCAATATCGGCCAGAGTTGCGACATCTTCGCTTATTGCACTTGAAATTCGAGATGTTTTCGTACGCGATATTTTTTAAAATTTTAGTAATCTTATTTTTTTTACACGAGCGCCCTAACATGGCCCTTTTGCACCTGATGGTAAGTCGAGTGGCATTTAATTAAAGAAAATATTATCCATTATATCGATCAGTGGTATATTTAGGTCTCACGTTATGACAACACACTGGGGTATGCCTCTCATATCGTCGGGGATAGTGCAATACCGCGTAAGTGACTAAAAAAAGTTTTGTATTATCAATGCTAAGGTTAGCGTAGTAAGGATCAATCTCAATTGGACTTTTTTAACACTTACGTGGTATTACACTATCCCCGACGATATGCAATCATATATTTCAGCCACCAAGCAGCAGTGTGTGATGTTACCGGTATAGGGATTTGTATCTTGTTATTCAAGACTACCTCAGTGGCGTAGTCTTGCGTGATTCATAATTACCTTATGAGGTCTCGGGTTCGAATCATCGGTTGGGTAAATTGGATTTTTCTACACAGCATCAGCGCGGACTTTGGAATTTGTGCCCGATATGGCGATAGGCTCGCTCTTTACCATATCATGGGGAAGAATTCACAAGTGATACTTGGATGGTTGCACCCTGTCTACCCCTTCAGGGATGGGCGTGATGTGTGTTTTTTGTTAATATGAGGCTTAACATATTATTATGTTTAATCCATAGTAGTTAACTGCCATGCAGTGCTTTTAAATTCCAATCTTTTTGTGAGAATTTCATTTATCTGCGGCCGTTGTGTTTATAATCAAGCGAGCGCATTACAACTTGTGTCGTCATTAAATTGTGTAAAAAAACATCATTAAAAAAAATTTTTACAATTATTTTTATATTATCGACTTACTTGTCATCCAATAAAAAGTTATTATAAAGTTCCAATAAATAAATCAAAAATAGAAAGGACATTAGGTAAAACATAAACTGCGTTAATTTCTGTACTGAAATTATTACGATCATGTCCTTCATAACCTTTATTATGTATTAACATAGTTCTCAATGTTTTCAGACTAATAAAAATTAGAACACATTTTTTGCAACACTCAACCTTGATCTTTCTACTCATATACCAAAATAAACGCGACACAAAAAGTGTTGTAGCCGTCAATTGACGTCTATAAATGCAGATGTCCACGGGTAAGAGTGACGTCATTTCAAAACGTTTAGCCGTTTAACCTATTTCTGCGGTTACGCATTCGCCTGACCCTTGGTAGCTCTTCGCTAATCTATGTCTCCAATATTTATTTCGCATTTCATGTTTAAATACTTCTTAAATTGGCGATTGATATTGATATACAAATATCAGGTGATTCAAACGGGTATATGAAAATCATATCTTTTGTTTCAGATTTAGATTTCGTGGCTAGATTTTAATCTATACAATGTAAAAAAATATACCACATAAATCAGAATAATTCATTATAATTCCAATGCAATGCAATCAGCCCTGTATTATATACTGCTCACTGCTGAGCACGAGCCTCCTCTACCAGTGAGAGGGTTTAGGCCTTAGTTCAACACGCTGGCCTAGGGTGGGTTGGCAGACTTCACATACCCTCGAAATTCTTATGGAGAATTCTCAGGTATGTTAATTTTCTCACGATGTTTCCTTTCACCGTCAAAGCGAACAATAATTGATAAACAATGCACACATAACTTCGAAAAGTCAAAGGTGTGTACCTTGAGTTTTGAACCTCCGGACACTATATCGGCAGACCGTTCCATTCCCAACTAGGCCATCGTCCACATAATTCAAATACTAAATAAAATCCTTTTCGCTGTGAAAAACGCGATTAACATAACAAAAAAAAAAAGTAAAATGGACATAAAATACACTTACGTTAAACAATGGCAGCGTGTATAGCCGCTATTGTTCCGCGTCGCAATCGCTACCAGAGACAATGGGGACAAACTCCAGCATTTATTTATTAAGACTGTTTCAAACAGTGAGTTTTGTGTTAGCGTTAGTTTTCATACCGTAATTAAGGTGCAGCCAATGCGGGATTAGGATAAAAATCTGCAAGTTTGAATCTAGTGTTGGCAGGATTATTGTGAAATAAATGTGTGTTAGGCACAGTAATAATATATATATAATTTTATATCACAAACAAAAAAGTCATTTAAACCAAATAGCCTTTCACCCCTCCCTATATTATGTATTTATTTATCTCTAGTGGTCGTATTGTGGTCAAAACTCCTCCAATTTAATATACCTGCAACATAATATTCTTTATAAATTGTATTTTCCTGCAGAATCTATAATCATATTATGGTCTTTAATTATGCCTAAATTTAGACTCCTCCACTTAGAATATTTTTCATTAAATTATTACGAATTAGATTTTTTCAATATAATAGTTATTCATATTAAGTTAAGAATTATTTGCTGATTTCAATAGTATTGTACAAATTCTAAAAACATCACATTTAATCACGTGCAACAATTGTATTCTATTACATAAATAATTTATGATTAGTTTATTCTAAGCAAGAGAGAAGTACTTTGCGTACGCTCATAAAAATTCTGATTCAACACATAGTTCACAAATAACTATTTAAATCAAAGGTTTGTGAACAGTTAAGTCTTAGAAATCATCCCAATAATAAAGAACATTTTACGAACATCATTAACTCAAACCACATAAAAACAGGTAAATAATAATACGTTCTCCGTATAGTATGTGGTAGTTATTAAAAACTCCACAATTTGAAACTTAACGGTGGACTGTAGATATAAAGGCTTATTTTACGTGCACTGGTAGCGTTCTATTATAGGTAGTATGCTAAAACAACTGATAAAGGGTACGGGAATAAAATAAGGGACTTACTGCGGCGTGGTGACCTGCCTGTTCCTGGAGCTCCCCGGGATCCCAGTTCTTCCGATCTTCAATGGTGGTGATGAGACGGCAGGCGGATGGCAAGTGTTAAAATTGACAACTAAGTGTCCAAGGACAATAGACAGGAGTTTGTTGCCAGCGCGCGTTCCTTATTCAAACTTGAGTGGATAAGGGTAGGGAAAAGGAGTTGAGTTGTTTAGCATAATAGACAATGCACAGTGTATGATGCCAATATATTGTAACAATACCAACCAGTATGCATACTTAACTTATACGTATATTTTATGCCGCACCATACGGTACCTATTATGAAACAAGAAACTACTTTGGAACATTACAGTACCTCCCATAAACATAAATACCGGTATCTGCAATCGTAACGGCCTCAATAACAATCTACTGCCTTAACAGACAGCTATTGTGTAGCCCGTAGCAACCGTAGCCCCGTAGCATTGCTACGATTGTGCTACACCGCGCAAATTCACTCTATTTTATTGACGTAGCAACAGTATTGCAGACTTATTTGTTGATCTAGTATGTATGTTTAATTTTGTATTTGCTTGATTTGTGACTGGATATGAAAAAGGTATACATTTATGGAATTTCCTTTACTTTGTTTTTCTTTTTATTAGGAGTGAATTTGAAAGTTTTCGTTTTAATGGTTTGATTTTCCACAGTTGGTAAGTACTTTTCCTGCCGATTTTTTTTTTAAATTGCCCCCAATCATTATTTAATAGTTTCTATTGAATATTTTTAAAGTGTCTTGTTAAATCCCAATTAAGATTAATAAAAACCACTATACCATCACACGTAATGAATAATACGTAAAACCTCGATTTTCTTTTATTTTAATTTATTCTCGTAGTTTCAATGGTTCGTAGTTGCACGATATTCCTTTATTATCGGTCGATCTAAACGTTCTTTGAACTTTTGCCGACCTCAGATTGTTGCTATAAAATAATTCTGAATTCCATTCCTGTTCCTAAACATAAAAGTAATATTGCCTTTACTTATTGAGACTTACGCAACTTTTGTTACCGATTTTACTTCTTTTACTTTTATTATCAGGACTTTTGGGAGGATTTATACCATAAAAAACACACACACTCACGCCTTCTATACCCGAAGGAGTAGGCAGAAGTGCAATTAAGGTACCTATTTTGGCCATGTGTATTTCGTCCCCTGATGTAATAGGGGGCGAGCCTATCGCCATATTGGGCACAAATTCTATACTCCGGGCTGATATTGATTAGACAAATCCAATATCACATTGCCCGACCCGGGGATTGAACTCGAGACGAGGTTTACATGAACATTTAAAATACTTGATATTATTGTTACTCTATTTTCTAAAAATGTTTATATTCGTTAGCGTTTTAAAACATTTTTTTATAATAAGACCGAATTTTAGTTTTTTATTATTGTCATACGTAAATATAAAAACATATAATTGTATAATAAATATACCTGCCGAAATGTGGGTAACCTACACCTATCCTAGTAAGCGAAAAATGTGATTGTGATATACAGCTGTATAAATTAATTACGTATTTGTAAACAAAGAACACCGCTGTAAACATTAAACCTAATCCAATATAATACTATTATTCTGCAGATTATCCGCGACCGATTACAGTACACCAAAATATGCAAAACGTATTAGTTTATAGTGTGGTTTATATACATTTTCCAATTACCATACGTCATATAATGTAGAGTTTTCTCGTCTTAATAAGGGGTGAATTATATTTACGTACGCATTTAAAATAAGGATAGGTAAGTTATGACACTAAATTTTGCTCGTAAATTTGTCTGCGTAAGAAAACGTTCTGGGATGAAAAGCCTGTAGTACCTCAGAACGCTACTTTTACTTTTTCTTGTTTAATGTAACATCTACTTAAATAATATTTATAAATATAATATCAAAACTGATAATTTCTTACAAATTAAAAAATATTTAGTAATGCATCGAAATAATTATGTACACTATTTATTTATAACTTTATTGTATACTAAAAGACACTGTATTTAACATTTTTAACAATAGGAGCAGACAGTTATGATTGGAGGTCTTGTCGCTCTTAAAAAACCCTGGTTGGAGATAAGACAAGTAGCAAAAACGAGCAGTTTAAAGCGATACTACTGTACATTTATTTCGCTATTTTCACATTACTATTTCTGAAGTAATTAAGCTCGAAGATGCCCCCGCATTCACTGACCTACGGCTCTACGTCAACATCGAATACGTAGGTGTTCCTAAACGCTCAGTCATAGGGATCACATTCTAACTCGAAGGAAGCTTTACTTAGCTATGTTGAACGTTGAACCCACTTGTGACTGAGCTGCGATGCCCTCATTACACTATGTAGAGTCTAAAGTAGTGTAAATGTTGATTCAGAACTCTCTAATTTGTTTTCCAGTAATTTATAGTGCCTTTGCTATTCTCTTTTTTACCAACACTCCACTTTAGACGTAATGATGTGGTTATATAAAGACCATTGTGATCGCGGTAACATTGATCGTGGTAAAGTGGAGTCAGAAAATATGGCAGAAACTTCTAACGCCATAATATTTGAAACGATTTTATTTTGAAGTTTATTTCTTTGGTAATAAGACTTGAACTTTTTTAACACTTCAAAAATGCCTCAAAATTAACTTTAGCTACGGTCTTAGACCCCGTTTTTTCAACTGTAGTTATCTTTTTGTCGGGGTATTATTAAGCTGGACTCGCTCACAGCACCTAGAGCACTCGAAGCTCTGCGAGCGCGTCCAGCTTAATAACACCGATGATTACTCTAACAACAGTTGAAAAAACATGTTCTTAGTAATAGATGGTTCATAGTCCCCAAGGTACAAAGATCTAATTCAACCAAATATAATTAATTAAGTAATTGGACACATGTAATACAAACATAGTAACTGAGTTATAGGATGGTGTCAATGTCGCATGTTCCCGGGTCACGTGTCATGCAAATGTTAAATTAGGGATAATCCCGCAGGCATTGTACAAGATTCTGTAAACTCTAGTTCGTCATTAATTTAGATTGGCAGTTGTTCGACGCAACAACTAATTATAGTCTCCGAGCTTGAGTGCCTTGACTTATGATTTATCGATAAATATTTTTAATCCGTGTTAACAGGATTAATAAAAGATTAAAGATCATAGACTGGAAGATCCTTTGATTGCTGTCGGGAACTTCGGTTTTTAGGTTTTTAAGCCTTAATGGCTACGAAAGCGCTGGTTAAGAGAATATAGATGATAGGAGAACCAATCGCCTCACTTTGGTGAATGTCTAAGTTTAAGCGGCGTAGTAGAGATTGGGTTGTATTGCAGTCCCTAGCATTAAGTCAGGAGATTGAGAAAGGTAGATCACACGCATATTAGTTATAACGCACTAACATATCATAGCAAGGTATTTTGAGAAAATTACCTCCTGAAGAATACAAAGAGAAGTTAAGAATTCGATGAAATTTATGTGATGTTAATATCGCAATGCTTCAGATATTTCTTTTTAATATGTGGTTCTGGTATAAGTATATAGGTGTTGTACTAATCTTAACAGAAATGAATTATTCAGTTAGTAACAGTATAATATGACCTAGATAAGTCAAAGTTAACTAAACAGTGAGTAGGTGAATTGAATTTCTAGAAAATTATTTATTCAATGTCATTTGATACGATAAATAGTTATGTATTTCTACTAAAACAGCCCATACAAAACTTGTTAATGTAAAATGAAATACTTGACCGGCAAAGTGCTGTTATTTATAAATTTGTAAAAAATATTTAATAAATCGGATTCGATGTATTTATTGTGTTTACAGATAAAAACGAACTACATAAACGTATACACTTTATATCTGGCGGCTACACCCACGCGTGTCATCCCACAATAAGAGTAACATTATTTCTCGGAGATGTGTTAATCCACGACTTGCTGTATCTGTGTACCAAAGTCCAATCCATGCCGCAGTTTCTGAGCTTAAATCTAATTTCTAACAAAGATTGTTAGATTTTCATAATCCATCGCATTTATAATATACTAGGCGTTGCTCACGGCTTCTCCCGCGTTAAAAACCTTTCTCGCTACAAAAGTAACTAAACACCATGACGCCATCGGCATCTGTTACATTTCATCCAAATCCGTTCTGTAGTTTCTACGTTTACTTCTGACAAACATCCAAGCATTGTAAGAAGTAAGTATGATATTTACTATACTTACTTATCTATCTTCCAACTTTGTTTACCTCTGCGATGGGCATGATAGGAAACTGCGTTCTTCCAGCAATCTCCTCCTGAAATGTCCTCCACATAGGTCTGATTTTTTATTTGATTCTAATGAAGTCTACAACATTACTAGCTCCTGGAGCGTCGCTGCTTCGATTGTTTATTCCATTAAGCTTATATGGCAGTTCTAACGCAGTGCTAGTTTTAATTTGGTTAGAGTTTGGATTACACTTCACGTACTTACGTGGATATTAGATGGCTTGCAATTACTACTTGAACTTGAGGAACGAGCTCATATTAAAATGTTTTGTATGTGCGAATTAAATTGCCTAAATCTCTAATTACACTTGGGCTATGATTCGTGATGCCGATCAGCAATGTAAGCAATGTGGCAATAGAATATTATGGCCAGTGTAACTACTGACTATTATGATACTTAAAATGTCTCAGGATGTTGAGTAGTTTGCTCGTCATTCAATCATATAAACACACACAAACATACACACAAATGACGCCTTTATCGCCGCAGGTATATATAATAAGTCGAGGTGTTCCGTTCTTCGTTGTCGCCATGTGTGATCCGTCCCATGATGTTATAGGCGGCAATCCTATCACCATATCAGACACGAATTCAAGATTTTGTTATTAAGTGCTACCACTGATCAGAAAAACCCAATATCACTTTGCTGGGATTCGAACCCACGGATCTCAGAGCGATACGATAGCGATAGCGGACCTCGTATCTTGCATGCAATATAGCTACGTCATTAAAACAGTCGAATGAAAGCACTAATCTGTACTTAATATTATAAAGCTGAAGAGTGTGTTTGTTTGTTTGAACGCGCTAATCTCAGGAACTACTGGTTCGAATTGAAAAATTCTTTTTGTATTGAATAGACCATTTATCGAGGAAGGCTTTAGGCTATATAACATCACGATGCAACTATTAGGAGCGAAGAAATAATGGAAAATGTGAAAAAAAAAGCGGGAAAAATTATTTATCCTTGAGGGCTTCCATTGCGTGCACTGCGAAAACGATTCAAGATACCAAAAATATACGTATGAAAGAATTATTCCTCTTGAAATGATCTAAAAAAATGTACGCAACCGTATATGTCTATCTTTTAAGATTAACTCACTAGAACCGTTTTTATGGTAATCAAATTTGGTCGAAATTAATGCATTATTTGTTAAGAGTTGTATCAACGTCATAATATTAATCATTATCCAAATAAATGTGTTGGATAGAGTGATTCAACGGGAAGGTTTTATGTACATTTAGCCCGAAAAAACTTATTAACGCGGGCGAAGCCGTGGGCAAAAGCTAGTATTTAGATATGAGTATGTAAAAAAAGAAAAAAAAAACATAACTACGTGATTCAGTTGTATTTTTGAATGGTCGTATCGCGTGTGTTTATAAAAGTAAATACTGCTGGAGCAACAATAATTTAATTAATTAAACATGGGACGGACGCCTCATATTTCTTTCAGGCAATTATCGATTTATATTCTCGTTGGATTAGGATATTAATTAATGTTACTTATTATATGTATTTTGGAGAGCTGAAATATTTCCTTTGTGATTGAAGATTTTTTACACTCAGGTACCATTTATTTCTTCTTGATTTGAAGTAGCCTTTCTTATAATTGTATGAAAACAAAACAGTAGCCTAGACAAAACTGCATAATATACCTGACATCAATAATGAAGTGAAAATAAAATAAATAAAATAATTTAAGAAACTAATTCTATTAAAAAAGTAGTTACTTAATATTTATACACTTTCAAAAATTATTGTTCCATAGCTGAGCATTCTTCAAACAACATAATTTGGCAAGTTTGGACCATAACGGTATGAGTTTATGGGTTATACCAACTTCTTCATAATCCAAGCTGTCCTCTACTCGTGGTAGCTTCTTGCAGTCTCATGTCTGGAAACAGCTTCAGCACAATATTATTGTGATTAAGTAATATTTAAACTCATTTTATATTGTGGTAGACAACACCCACAAGGGTCTTTGATAAGCCGGGAGGTATTTAACGTAATTTAAGCGTCCCAAATATTCTATAGCAGCGCTTTCCAAACTATGAGTCGCGGCTCACTGGTGGTTCGCTAGAGGAGATTGGGTGGACCCTTAAAAATAGAAAAATACATCGTAGCTAATGATGAAGAGAAAAGTAACTCAAATTCTTATTGAAACGTTACTCATTGTGAGCAATTTAGTATCAAAATCACTTCATGACAGCCAAGAGAGTCTAGAATTAGTAAGTTTTTGTTAGATGGGTCGCGGTCCAGTCAACTTTGGGAACCACTGTTCTAGAGCTGACAGTGTGTATGTTGTAGGTGTGCGTGAGTAAGGCACGGATGCGGTGGATGGTGGGAGCGGCGCGCGCCTCTCGCGGCGAGTGCGGCCGCGACTCGCCCGCCCGCTAGCAGATGCGCCGCGGTAGGTGAGCGGTGCGCGGCGGCGGTGCATGTACGCGGCGGCGGGCGGCGCGTCGCTCGCGGGCCGTAAGGTGGGACTTCAACCTTTTTTATAATAATGATCATTGTAATTACGGAACAATTGCATTATCTATTCCGTTATTATCATTGTTTTGATTGAATGAACTTTTGTTTTTATCTTCTTGAATGTGTTGTGTTGTTTGTCGGCAGGCGCGCCAGCACGGCCGCCAGCCCGCGCCGCCGAGCCCGCGCCCGCACAGTCCGCTCCACCCGGCGCCCACCGGCGTCCGCGCCTACTCCTGCCAGCACTGGGAGTCTCGCCTCTCCGCCCCCCCGCCGTCGCGCCCTTTCTCCGCCCCTCTATCCGAGCCCTCATCGCCATGCGATGTCGTCGAGGTACACTGCCTGTGCTCTTGTCTCAATGTGTGTAGTATAAGCATGCTATCATAAGGAATCGTTGTTTTGGGCGTGCGTGTGTAGACTTTGAGAGTCCAGTAGCTACAGTGTCATTGGTACGTATTCAATTTTTAGTTATAGCTAGTTGTAAGCATGTGAGACAATGCAACTTGGTACCGTTTGTGTTATTGCGCTGTTGCCGACGGGTAATCTGTTTGTTGCCTTCCCTTGCGTGATTGAAACGATGTCTTGTT
The DNA here is from genome assembly GCA_949316025.1 of Lapara coniferarum. Classification (NCBI taxonomy): domain Eukaryota; kingdom Metazoa; phylum Arthropoda; class Insecta; order Lepidoptera; family Sphingidae; genus Lapara; species Lapara coniferarum. The sequence continues at coordinate 35,161,255 of OX438920.1, read as the reverse complement.
AGAATCCAGCAATAATATGTATTCCGTGAAAGTGTTGTTTAGTGAAGTGTTAATAGTGGGCCGGCCATGAAACAGCCCCTAGCAAAGTGTAGCAACAGATGGCAGGTGTCGAAGAGCCAAAGATTGCGTCTTGACGAACGGAACGAAACATGAGTGTCGGACATGTGTAGCACAAACATTGTACAAACAAAAACACATTAAATAATAATAAACGCCAAATAGCGCTCGCTTCCACAATTATTTTCTCACCAGACATATCTTAGGCTAAGTGACGACCACTTCGATCAAAAAGTTCAATTAGATTTAATATTAAATATAGTTCTCGCGCCTTTCTTGTGCCTATCTATATTCTAAAGCGTTCTAAGTGAGTTCAATCGAAAGTAATAAATTCTGTGATGGAACTAACATATGAGTGATATCGGTGTTTGATGTGTATTATATTTCAAATTTAAATTATTTTCGTATAGTACGCTAGGTGTAGTTAGTCTAACGAAACGTCATAAAGTGACATTGTAAGTGAATCTGGACTGGTGGTGCCTGGCATCAGCCTGAGTTTTCTCCTCGTGCTCACCTACGGCCACAAACCTGGCAAGTATGCAGGCAGCTCTTATGCTAAGAGCCAAATCGAGGGAGAGAAGAAAACAGCGCATCAAGAGAGGGATTAAACAGGAACTGCCGAGCAATGTTGCCACGAAGACGATCGCGCCGTTCCCGAGATATCCTCCTGCTTCATGGGTATGTTCTTGCATGTAATGTATTAGTAGCCAATCTATTTATGTGGCTTCTTTCATGTATTTTTTACTGTAATATATTTACACTTATTGACGTACTTAATGTTGTAATCTTACTACTGGTGGAACTAATTTCTAGATACATAAGCTACATATTTATAAACGTACTATGTCAAAATTTGATGTTAGTTACCTTTTGTTACAACATAACTCATTTTCATACTTTTATTCGTATTAAAACAATATAATCCACACTTCAATGAATTCATTAACAACCGGAAACGTACACTGACTTTAATGTAAGCAATTACGCGATATTATAATAACAAATGGTAAGTACATTTCCTTCAATTGCTGCCGTTTTAAAAACACATAGATCTACCGTGAAATCTATACTAATATTATAAAGCTGAAGAGTTTGTTTGTTTGTTTGTTTGTTTGTTTGAACGCGCTAATCTCAGGAACTACTGGTGCGAATTGAAAAATTCTTTTTGTGTTGAATAGACCATTTATCGAGGAAGGCTATATAACATCACGATGCAACTATTAGGAGCGAAGAAATAATGGAAAATGTGAAAAATGCGGGGAAAATTATTCATCCTTGAGGGCTTCCATTGCGTGCGCTGCGAAAACGGTTCAAGATACCAAAAATATATGTATGAAAGAATTATTCCTCTTGAAATGATCTAAAAAAAAGTCCGTGACAGTATATGTCTATCTTTTAAAATAAACTCTCTAGAACCGTTTTTATGGTAATCAAATTTGGTCGAAATTAATGCATTATTTGTTAAGAGTTGTATCAACGTCATAATATTAATCTTTATACAAATAAATGTGTTGGATAGAGTGATTCAACGGGAAGGTTTTTATGTATGTACTTTTAGCCCGGAAAAACTTATTAACGCGGGCGAAGCCGTGGGCAAAAGCTAGTGTTACAATAAAAATGATTAGTAGTTTACATAGTGCGGGTAATGATTTATCTACGCGTTCCATTCATCGTTATTTGTTGCATTTAGCATTCTACAGTGTGCGTGCCTTTATGCCCCTGTTCCATTTTATGTCACTTTGAAAATCTGAGCTTGCGTTCAACAACGCACATTTTTAAAGTTCACGTTTTATAGGCGGCATTTTATTTTCTAATTACGATTACCTACTGTCGTAGGTAACTACTTTATTTATAATACATATAATGTATTTAGTAAATTAAATAGAGAAACGAGCAAACGAGGCAAATTAAGTTTCTTTTTAACCGACTTCAAAAAGGAGGTTCTGTATTCGATCCGTATGTATGTATGTATGTACATTTGTATGGCCGCGAGTTTCTGAAAAACTACTGATCCGATTTGCATGTGGTTTTCGATGTTCAAATGTATAGTTTTCAGGGAAGGTTTTAGTATATAATTTAGGAAGATCTGATGAAGATCTTCGGAGATACACAATGGAACTCTTCAATAACTAACAGCAGATAACTCGCGAATGCTGCAATCGTATATTTATGATGTATTGCTTATACTATTTTATAATTAACTAACAAAAAATCTATAAATAAAAAGTTTTTAACAAAAAATCAACCAACTTCAAAACCACTGCAAACCAAAAAACAATTCAACTTTATATTCGCTTAGTATATACGTATATTTGGAGTCGGTGCCTAATTTACTTTTGAAATATCTAAAAAAATAATTAAATTAAGGTCTCTAAATTCCATCTTCCCACAAACAGTATAGATATTATTAAAAGATTTATAAAATAAATAAATAAAATACTTTATTGATCACGTAGACGAATAAAGTTGCACTTATGATAAGTCATACATTAAATTGAGTGTAACAAATTTTATTGATACAAAAGGTCACTTATATAACCACCGACAATTTTATTGAGATTAAAAACAATGATGAAAATTAAAAATTAAAAAGCCAGCTCGGGCCGGCAGGAAAGGGGATATTAATAAAATAAGAGATTATTATTAAAAAAAATATGGGAGAAACGCGTCGCGATCCTCACCGGTGAGGACACTACAGGCCCTAGCCTAGCTAACCTACCAGCCTTTCACTAGCTACCTAAGCGATGACTACCCGAAGAAGAAGGGCAGAAAGAAACTCCGGGCTTACTTTTTTTTTTTTTCATTTTTTTTTGCATACAAAGTCAGATAGATCAGTTACATAAGCTAATGCACACATATAACCGTTAAATAGGGATTAAATCTAATTGAAGGAATTTAACTAAGAGTAAACACTATCCCTAAAAATTCATAACAAAATTAGAGAACACAATTAGGTCAATAATTATAATTAAACGGTGTACAGCGTGCAGAAAAACTCATCTCGGTTTAAAAATATGTCTATTCAGTCTACTGCAAAAGCTGGGTGTTGAAATAACTAAATAACAAAGAAAGGTCACCTACGACCTCATGTACGCGTTATTGTGTGAGTTGACTGCCTCGGTGGCGTAGTGGTATTGCGTACGCATTACGAGTACGATTTGCGCGCTAAGGTCCTGGGTTCGAATCCCGGGTCGAGCCAAAAAAATTGTGACGGGGTTTTTCCATCTTAAAATTTACTCAGTCGCAGCTCGGAGTCAGGAAGTTGGCGGTGTGATACCCCCGTGCCTCGGAAAGCACGTAAAGCCGTTGGTCCTGCGCCTGATCTCTCTCCGGTCATGTCGGATTTCCGTCTCACCGGACTATGAGAGTGAAGGAATAGCGAGTGCACCTGTGTATTGCGCACACACTTGTGCACTATAATATCTCCTGCGTACCTGGCTGATCTCCGTTGAGATTGGCCGCCGTGGCCGAAACTGGCTAGGAGGATTTCAAAGCATTGTGTGAGTATGCGCGCGCATATTTGTGCGTATACGTACGCATGTGATTATATGCGTGTGTCACTGGTCCGGTGACGTAGTTGTATTACGATATGACTGCAATGCTGAGGTCTCGGGCTCGACTCCCGGGTTTTGGCAACGTAATATTGGGTTTTAAATTCAGTATCAGCCCGGAGTCTGAAATTTGTGCACGATATGCTATGGTAATATGTGATATGTTATGCTTCTAGTGTACCTAAATAAATAAACAGATATGGCGATAGGCTCGCCCCCATCACATTATGGGACAGAATACGCACGGCGAAAAGATGGTACACTAATTGCGCCTCTGCCTACTCCTTTGGGGATAAAAGGCGTGTATGTGTGCTTATGCGCGCGTGGTTGTGTGTGTCCCTGTATATTTGTAGGAATAATTCCCTGGAAGGCAGGACGTGCCTCCGTTGCATATTCCATCACGCGAAATGAGGCCGAGTAATTAGGTGCGAGTAGAATTCCAGCAAAATGGAACTGTATTTATTAAATCGTAAAATGTTTTTTAAATGGCTCATTTACTATCGAGCTTTAAACGTTACATTTACATATTCATTGAACGAATGCCAGTGATGCAGCGAAAGATAATATGAGGGACAAAATCATACTTAACTGTTAAAAATGCAGTGTACCGAAATAGTTAAAGGAATAGGTACATTTAATGTATAATAAGAGTCGTGCAATTGTTTACAAAACAAAATATTACGGGCCCATTTTTTTCACGGTACTAAATTGTTGATGTCGATGATTATTTCGAAAATGTAAAATAGTAACCTTTAACAATTAACTCTAAAGACAAGATAATAAAAACAAAACTGACAAGATGTTGTGTATTTTAAAAATTCGGCACAATCAAAACGTTTAAAGTTATCTTTTGTTTCGTGCTTGTAAATTAATTCCGTTATCTCATTTAGCATATTAAGGCGGAATAGGGATGCAAACCGTGAATTGCGAATTTCTTTAATCTTAGTTTCCATCATCAATATAACTAATTCAATTTGTATAACACTTTTAATTGACACATTATTCTTAGAACACATTATTTAGGCATTGTGTTGTAACATTACAAAATTCTCAAACAAAATATCGCATAGGCACATTAACTCTGTTTTCGCGAATACAGCCATCAAATTACGTTAAAATGAATTCTATTTCCACCACAATAAGTGCTGAAGTCGATAGTCGGTCTCGAAAGTTGGTGAAAAAATCGTTCACTATGGTTAATAGTGAGTTCGTAAAGCTACCGGGTTCGTCAGGCCCATTCAGCTATCACACGGAAGCTATTATCGCCTCGGTTTCGCACGAGCCAAGTCGTGTAGGGTTGCCACTTGCCACAATTTTGTTATGTTTTTTAAATGTTCCAAATAAAATAAATTTTTATGTTATAAACATTTAAACTGTATTTTTGTGTAAGCAAAATGGCTGTCTATAGGATTATTTATAATGAAAAGTCTGATCATTTAAACTGCCATTTATCTTCATTTTTTTTTACATTAAAAACATATTTATCTGAAAAATCCTAGACTGTATGATAATTATATGACTATGGTTGAAATTTTTGATATCACGAAGGGCTAAATATAAATAAGCTCGACAAGCTTTGAGTATACTACTATTGTACTTCTATCTAGTTCTTCAAGGTATTATATCTTAAGCATCGACTATATAACTTATTACTGCCAAATAGCATTTTGTATTTTATTTAATTACTGTATTTATTTATTTAAGTTTTCTTTGAAAAGTAAAATTTTCCTTCAAAACTACGTAATTGCCAACCCTATGCTTTGCACATGCCAGCGTAAGACTATGTTTTTATTTTCAACTTTATTAGTATGAAATAAAGTAGGTTTTGCGAACAGTTAAACAAAGGATTGATGACGCTGCGAAATATTTACTTACTGACCTATTGACCAGCACTTTTCTAGGACGATATTTTTATTGATGGGAAGGAGTTATTGACGTTCGTAAAGAATATAAGACAGAAGGACAGTATTTTTAAAATCAGCTGATTATGTTTCTCAGTGAGCCATCCTGTACTTAAATACTTTGGATTTGGTGCAACTTTGGAATGGTATCATTTTAATTTCATAGTATAAGAGACCTTGGACTTCGAAGATGCAGAAGGGAGCTCCTGAAAAAAAATAGGATTTAATGTTTTTTTGTTTTCTGTAAAAAATGTTTTTTTTTTATAGTTAGCTGATGCTTAATAGTTGCCGTAAAATACGTTGTGGATTTTAGGAAAAAAACTTGCTTAAAATAAAATTAGGTAGGTACACTTTGCAGTTTTTACAAGCAAGTTACATTTAATAATCAAAAAGCAGCCTGTGCTGATCGATTTTAATAATATATATTTTTTATAATTACATGAGAAACTTAAAAGACTTATTTAAAGGAACTAGTTATAATATATTTACTCGATTGTAACCTAAAATAAAATAAAAAAGCGGCGCGGCGATATCCTAGTTAGGAGTGGAACGGACTGCATGCCGAGACGAATGTCCACAGGTTAAAAACCCAAGAGCACGCACCACTTTTCTGAACAAAAAAATTATGTATTCTTTAAAAAATATTGCTCGCTAAAAACATTGTGAGGAAACCTGTATACCTGAGAAGTTCTCTATAGGAATTTCGCACTGGCCTAGTGCAGGTTGACTTCACAGTCTGCCATACTGCACTAGGCCAGTGTGGTGGACTAAAGCCTAAACCCTCTCAATAGTAGAGGAGACCCGTCCTTATGGTGCTTAGCATTTCATCTTGATTCCGGCACTCTATTGCCTTGGCGCCTGTGTGCGCCGCACACTTCGCACATAGGGACGGCGCGCCCCTGGTACCATAATACAACTACACCATCGAGGCAGTCATATTAGTATTAGTATAGTCAATTCATTGATGTATTAAGGGTTTTTTAATACATCAATGAGTCAATTTAAAAAATTATTTACATTTATACCTACCTTTAAGTTGTTATTGTAGCGCTGTTAAATAAATAAATCATTTAAATACACATTGTGATTGATCAATTGAACATTAACGGAATTTTAACGCAGCTAAATCAAGACAGCAAATATTGGTAATGTAATTATTATTTTGAAATTACATATTATCGCGTAAATCATGCAAACAATATTCATTTCACAGTGTTCCGAAATCCATTAAGTCATAATCGATTCAAATATACAAACATTCCGTATTAATATCGATGTAGGCTTTAAATTTCTCATGTTGAGTTGAAAATTAATATAGGTCTAAAAAAACTAATTGTACTTACTTTTATCATTCATTCAAATAATCTCCCCAAGTGAGCGCCAACCATCTCAGTCTAGAGCAACCCGCATCCATCCGCTTATTATTTATTAAGCAACCTGAAAGAAATATATGTTGATACACCATTATTATTAAATTTAATTCCATCAAGTTGTAGTGTTTAAAAAAGTCATCAATATAGAGCATATAAAATAAGGGAAGACCTTTATGCACTATGTAAGGTAAGTTAAAGATTGTGGAACGATTAATTATTGGTTGACTGGCGATGTTAACCCCACAACTTATATATGGAAGCATTTTTTGCATGTCAACATGTCTAAGTTGGATCGGGCTTTTTTAGAAATCAATGGTAAGACCATGCTAAATATAGTGTGATCTAAAATTCGTATCATTGGGCGAGAACTTTGCATAGGTTCCGTACACCCAAAATAAACACTCTTAAAACTCCATTAAATTGTATTCCTCGTCGGAGCACAAATTACATCCGAAATTTGAATAACTCGTTTACGCCGCAATCAAAACTTTTTTCATATGAATATTTTCCTTTCTAAATTTATATTGAAAATTTAAATGTCATCACAAGATTTCTGCTTTGCATGAATATTTTCCAATATAAAAATATCCATGTTTTAAAAAGAAATTTCAACGTTTGATAAATAACTGTGTTAAAACATTGCCGCATTTACCTACGTGTAGCATTTTATTTCTTATAGCTTTTGCCCGCGGCTCCACCCGCTTTAAAAAGTTTTTCCGCGATAAAAGTCTCGCTTTATATTTTCCCGGAATAAAAAGTAGCCTATGTATTAATCCAAAACATGATCTACCCGTGTGCCAAATTTCATCGAAATCCGTTCAGTAGTTTTTGCGTGAAAGAGTAACAAACATCCATACATCCAAACATCCATACATTCTTACAAACTTTCGCCTTTATAATATTAGTAGGATGTGGAATTTTATTCAATTTTTTTTTTTGTAATATGTCTTATAGTTGGGAATGAAAAAGAATGCCGACACGTCGTTCAGTAAGTTAAAAACTCAAAGCATAATTATATGACTTTTCGAAGCCACATAAGAAGCTGAACAAATTGAAAACGCCTTTACACTTCCGTGTTCTTACCAATTTTTGTTTTCTCTTCACAAAATTCAATATTCATTTTCTAAATCTATATTAACATTATAAAGAGGAAAGATTTGATTGGTAGTTTTTTGTTTTTTGGCATGGAAAAAGCTCCGAAACTTCTGGATTGATTTAAAAAATCTTTCACCAATATAATGCTCCATTATCAGCGACTAAGGCTACCTTTTATCCCGGGGAAGTATAAAGCGGGACTCCCGGAAAAACTTTGTTACGCGGGCGGACCCGCGAGCACATCCGCGAGCAGAAGTCTAGTTATTATATATAATCATTCTAAATAGTATTTTATGTATACACTGGCAACGCAAGAAGCACACGCTTTCTTCCCCAGAGGGATATGCAGATCTGCAACTAGGGTCCCACTTTTTGCCATGGGTATTGTCTCATCACTCATCACATCAGACTGCCTCGGTGGCGTAGTTGTATTGCGTACGCATTACGAGTACGATTTGCGCGCTGAGATCCTGGGTTCGAATCCCGGGTCGAGCCAAAAACATTGCGACTGGGTTTTTCCAGTCATTTCAATTTACTCAGTCGCAGCTCGGAGTCAGGAAGTTGGCGGTGTGATACCCCCGTGCCTCGGAAAGCACGTAAAGCCGTTGGACCTGCGCCTGATCTCTCTCCGGTCATTTCGGATTGCCGTCTCATCGGACTATCAGAGTGCAGGAATAGTGAGTGCACCCGTGTATTACGCACACACTTGTGCACTATATTATCTACTGCGTACCTGGCTGATCTCCGTTGAGATTGGCCGCCGTGGCCGAAACTGGCTAGGAGAAATTAATTATTATAGTCTCATGATGTGATAGGGGGCGAGCCTATCGCCACATCGGGCACAAATTCCAGACTCCAGGCTACTGAGAAAAACCTAATACCAAACAGCAAGAAACGCGAGTTTAATATTGCCACCAATAAAAGCAGTGTACACAAGATGCTCTGTCGGCATCGTTTTCATCGCTCCTAAATGTTTAATACCCCTCTTATTGGGAGGTGATCTGACGAACATTATGGAGAGCATTATCGACATATGGGTATGGTGTTTGTACTTAGAGAGAGACCCCATGAACGTATTATAGTCACCACAGTTATATCTTTGTGTTTTCAACACGCTTTTATTAATGATAAAATTGTCGGCCGTTGTAGCCGTTTTAGTCTTAGCAATAAAACTAAAAAGTACCTACAACAAGTTGTTGAACAACAAAATTATATACACAAAGTTTTGAGTATAGTCGCTTTGCGTGATATATGTATGCAGAATACGACAATAGGCAACTACTAAGCGTTGGCCTTGTAAGTTGCCGACTATCCTTCGTAACAGGGTTAAATATTCTTACATTACAAAAAAGCCAAATGATAAAAAAAAGCAAAAAAAAGCAAAGCCAACTCTCTGATGTTGATTTGAACAGTTTTATTTTTGTACAATTTGTTTCCATAAATATGTTGTTATCGATTAATTCACCAGTTTTGTGCCTGTTATCCCCGAAGGTGTAGGCAGAGACGCAACTAGTGCACCCACGTTTCGCCATTATTCCGTCCCATGATGTGATAGGCGGCGGGCCTATCGCCATGTCGGGCACAAATTTCAGACTCCTAACTGATACTGAATAGAAAAACTTAAAATCACTTTGTCCGACCCGGGGATCGAATTCAAGACCTTAGCATTGCAGTCGTACCATAATACAACTACGCCACCGAGACAGTTATGATATTGACATATCCTAGCTATACACTTAGCGTTAACCATTTTGGAAAGGCATCTTGTCTACGGCTCAGGGTTTGAGTCGTAAGTCAATAATAAGAAATTTCAAGATTAGGTCAGTCTCTGAATTAGGCATGGGTCGTACTTGCAAAATCGTGAACCAGGCCTTACAACTAAGTCCGCCGAAAAACACCAGCGCCAAAAACCAGAGTTCGAAATACTTTCAAGTATTTTATTTCTGCATAGGAAATTAATCCGTGCACCCATACAAATAAGGAACACAATCGCGTTCACAAATAAAAACTTCGAATACTTCAATTCTGAGTATTTTATTTCTGTATAGGAAATTTATCCGTATTTCAATACGCATAAAGAGCACAATCGCGTTTGTAAATAAAGTACTTATAGCACTTGGATAGTCTAAAATCGAATACTTCCAAGTATTTTTTTACTGCATAGGATATTGACCCATATTTTGGCACAAATAAGGAGCACAATCGCGTTAACAAATATAATACTTTTTACACTTAAATACTTGCATAGGAAATTGTTCACTAGCTTGTTGAAATAAGAACCATAATTGCATTTGCGGACGATGACGCCTGAGCGCGGCGTAAAATACTTTCAAGTCTTGCAAGTATTTCGGGTCGGCACCTGGTCGGCGTACTTGCAAGCAAATACCTGGTGTAAAAACCTGGTTGCGTAAATACGCACCACCTCTACTCTCAATCACGTGCGTACTGAAGATTTTTGACTCCCTCCAAAACTTTTGTTAACCAATTCTGAAGAATTGGTGTTGCTATTGTTTGACAATCGTGGTATTTATTTGTAATCGACTAAATAAAAATATGTGTAAAAAATAATATAACAATTAACGGTATTATTTGTTAAGTGGCAACCCTAGTAAATACGAAGCGCGTGTCACAAGAATGTTATACCCATATGGATTTTTCATTCCGTTTAACAAACTGAAGAATAAAATGTGACGTCACAGCTATCTGCTGTCTCTCTCTTTAGAGTGACAAAGGTTTATTTTCAAAACCAGGATGTAACATAATTAACTGTCCATAATAATATGATATGCTATAATATGGCTGCCTCGGTGGCGTAGTTGTATTATGGTACGACTGCAATGCTGAGATCTCGGGTTCGATCCCCGGGTTAGTCAGGTCGGGCAAAGTGATTATTTTCCATTCAGTATCAGCTCGGAGTCTGGAATTTGTACACGATAAGGCGATAGGCTCGCCCCCTATCACAGCATGGAACGGAATAACGGCAAAAAGTGGGTGCACTAATTGCACCTCTGTCTACCCGGGGGATAAGAGGCGTGAGTGTGTAATAATATGATATCGCACCATAATATTTATTTTTATCTCTATAAAGTAATGCGGTTTAAATTAATTATGAAAACCAACTACAGCGGCTAGTAATAGTTGATATTTAAAAAATATAATTTGAGTTAGAAAGTTTATTCCAAACAAAATTGGCATATTTACATACTTTTTTGGTATGTGTAGTTCGGAACTACTAGTTCCACTTACATAAAAAAAATACCTCACCACGCGGTGGTGAATTCAGTGGCGGCCTTGGAGGAGGGGGGCGAACCAGGCAATCGCCTGGGGCCTCGCAGTTACAGGGGCATCTTGCAGCTCCTTGGGGGCCCGTTTTTTGGCACCTTACTTACAAAGCTGTTAAAAAAAATTATTTGCTTCGCACGGGGCCCCGCGTGCTTTTTTTTGCTCGGCACACAGCCTCACATTGTATATGTTTTACTTTCCCCCGCGACTGGATATGTTCACGTTGTTTGCCGGCCTTTATAACCAAATATGGAGACTGTAAGGTTAGACAGAAAAACATTGGGATATTTAAAAATGAAAACTACAGTTATTGTTAAATTTAAATATAATAAAAAAAAATAAAAAACATACTCATAAAAGTAAACAATCATACATAAAAAAATAATACACATTTAGGAAGTTAATAACCTAATTTTCAGTAAGTAATTTTGAAATATTACGAATATCTATTTTGTGTGATTTTTCAATTTTTAGTATTCTGCGAACTTTTTTTCTGTAATTATGCATAAGAATACATATTGTGTTTTAGAGATATTCTACTATGAGTTGTGTAATTCATGGTTGCAGAATTATTTGCAATCCAACATCTAGTGTGAAATTCCATAGGTAAGTTGATTGTAAACAAAGTTGTGTAGATATTTATAGCAAAAGTAATAAACACGTGGATGTTTTACAAATTACAATACCAAATAAATTCTTGTTTGAGAGCCATGGAATCAAAAATTAACGCTACATTCTGCGGGTGAGGTTTCGTCCTTAAATTTATTTTTAATATTCTAAAACTTCTGTGAAGAAGCCAACAAAACAATTAAAGCTTGCTAAAGATCACCATAATGTGCTCTCTTTCGGCAAATATATCTTTGAATTTATAAAACAAAAATGTTTTCGGCGACTAAAAGTGTAATGTTAAAGCAAAAGTCTTTATGTCATCACTATATGTAATTTTTCTTTGCTTGCTACTTGGAATATACTTTTAAAAAAATCTCAAATATTAGCAAAATTTCACTGCAAAATATTTTCAATTTCAGACTGTACAATCATGAACAACTTTAATAAGAAATAACTTGTAATTAATTTTCTTCTTTTATCTCTTCATCTTCTGCTGCAATACTTTCTTTTATTTCTTTAAACTTATTCCACTGGATGTCTTCACATTAACTGATATATTGAAATCTTTCAAGTCTTGACGTTTCAATGGTGGTTCATATTCATTTCGCTGACATGTAATGTAAAAAGTAAATATCAATCAATAATAATATACTTAAGTACCTATACATTTTAGACAGAGGCAGAGGTGCCATTTAGTACACTCAGATATCACCCAATGTACCGCCGTTATAAAATTTGGTGGGTCGCAAGCTTAATGCCCTATCCTACTAATCTTATTATATTATAAAGGCGAAAGTTTGTAAGAATGTCTGGATGTATGGATGTTTTTTTCATGCAAAAACTACTAAACGGATTTCGATGAAATATGGCACACGGGTAGATCATGTCCTGGATTAGCACATAGGCTACTTTTCATCCCAGTAAAATATAAACAGTGACTTTTATCCCGGAAAAACACATTCACGCGGGCGGAGCCGCGGGTAAAAGCTTGTAAATAATAAAGTCTAAGTGGATCATAATTATACCAGTGAAATGATAAAAAATAATATACTTACAGCATGAGTTTCTGGTAATAAATAATTATTTTTGACATCTACTGCCATGTTCCCAGAAGTAGAAGACACATTATCACATTCCGAATCATAATCTTCTGTCTTTAAATGTTGACTAGTAATTCTTGCAGACATCAAATTGACCTTTTAATGGTATTTATATTTAACCACGTTTTTGCTTATCTAGATCTTTAAGAAATCTGTAAAGAGAAATACAAACTCGATTTTATTTTAAATAAAAGTTTCAATAAATCAATGCTGGATACACTGAGAACTCGATTGTAACTGTTGATCCTCAGTTTTTATTTACGATGATTTTTTAAAGATTAATAAGCTTTATAATATTCATTAGTAAGGCGGCTAGTATTACAAATACTCTAGCACCATTGTCAAACCGGTCCACCAAAGCTTACACCATGGTCACCCTAGCCTCTTGTTTACATACACTATTTACAATACAAAAAATCACATTTAACATTACGTTAATATGAAAAAAGTAGTCATATATAAAGCAAATCACATTAAGCGAGGTTTTTCTACAGTTCATTTATAAAATATTCACGTATTTTATTACGATTCGTATAAATATTGATAAAATTATAATATGTACACAATATTGATGACAATGAACTTACCTGTAGAATTTCACACTAAATGATGGATACCAAATATTTCTGCAACCGTGAACTACACAATTCACATTAAAATATCACTAAAACACACTTATTATTGTAGATAATTACGGAGAAAATTTCGAAGTGAACATTTATTTGACAACTATATTGACATCGAACTTAACGTTTTATAACAGTGTTGCCGAAGTATGTATTCGCAATTACCAATTAAATGAGGATTTTTTTTAAACTAAAATGTTAATAAAGATAAAAAACCTTAAGGATATCTTATTCAACAAGAATAATTCTGAAATGAAAATAGTACTTATATCATTATATAAGATATGTTGGAAATATTTATATATACATGATTGAGACGACAACAACGGTATTGATATTTTTTTATGGGTAGGGAAATAATCCGTAAGCTTTGGCAACATAGGTCAAAGAGTGAGTGAGATAGAATACAACACAAAAGATAATTTTTTTGTCTTCACAAAAATGTGTGTACCGCTCTCTCCATTAGATAATATTATAAACTTCTTGGCGTGTCACGGCACTACGCTATGCAGATATCGGTGTACCGATCAATAGAATGACTGATTCGATGACAGCCCACGATGACGTTACCCCTGATTATCTCTTATTATATGACATGACATGCCATAAAATACATAATATATTCCTCGAAGGACGTGATGGGGCTATTTTTTTTTCAGTAAATGAAACATTGTCTTATTGGTTTATTTTGGGGTTGAACCGTCGGACTTTGAGCTTGATTCCTAAGTATTGTTGGGAGTTACGATTCGAAAAAATACACGTAATTTTCAGAAGTTCTTTTCATCCTAAAAAATAAGCCGAAGTCGCAATAGCTTAAAAAGTTACAGGTCCTCATAATTAGGGGACAATGGGTAAACAGCCGTGGTTTCTTATTTATGAACGCCTTAAGTTATTTAGACAATCATGAACTACTTTTAGAAAGAATTTTAATGAATCGTGCATTTTTTTATTACGGTCCGACGACATTTTAATTATTGAGACCACGTGCGGTTTGTATTATTTTTAACCATTACACAGTATAATGAGTTCCAAAGCGGTACTCAAAGAAGTTTTTCCATCACGGGAGGTAAAAAATCATTTTTTAATATATTATACTTATAATAGTGTTTACAATGTTAGAGTCTTTACAGACGGCGTATTGTTTATTATAGTGTTTTTTGTTGTTGTAAATATTACTTCAATAGATCGTGTTGTAGATGCGTCTATGCGCGTTGTTTCATTCGTGATCAAGTGAATTAACGTGTCTTATTGCACTGGACGACCGTGTACCGCCTTCGCCTCGCTGTGAATTTGATTGCAATTCGCCAGTGTGATAAGAGCCGTAAACTTACCTGACATGCGTTTTTGATACGTGCTCCATTTGCACTTTTCAGCGCGTTGAATACAAAGTAAAATTCTGTATGGATACGCTCTAAAAATGATTTTATTTTTTATAGGCAATTTTATAACATATTACATATATATATTACATATACACTCACGCCTGTTATCCCCGAAGGGGTAGGCAGAGGCGCAACTACTGCACCCACTTTTCGCCGTTATTCCGTCCCATGATGTGATAGGGGGCGAGCCTATCGCCATATCGGGCACAAATTCCAGACTCCGAGCAATTTTATAATTTAGGCTTTTTTATAATTCATATAACATGTTATTATGATTCCTCCTAGGATTTTAATATATTAAATTTTAATGAAGTAAAGTGTCAGCTACTATGATAAATATCATATTCATGATTTTGTACTTTAAAGCAATGATTTAATTTTTACTGTCAAGAGTATGTTTTTCATTGATCATAAGTGCCTAACATAATATACGCGTTATAATATCTTCCACTAAAGAATATGAAAATTAATAATTATAATCTACGTTCAAAAAATAAAGAAATAAAAGCAATTTTAACAAAATCATAACAAGGCTTTTCGTAACGGTCAACCACAAAAATTCCAAGTTTAAAATATTATGCCATATTCCCGTTAAAATGTATTTTATTATGTTTGTAACTGTTAACCCAATTAATGTAGCCGAGGTGCCAAAAGGGCACTCACTTTGTAACGTAGGTACTCGTAATAAAGTTTGTGAAAGTCGATTCAAAGGTCAAAGGACACGAACTTAATAACTTGTCCGATTATTTACTCTTTATAATATCCGTTTTTCAGTTATTTAGTATTGTTAAAAATATTTATGACCTTTTTTGTTATACTCGTCGGTATGTTATTTTAAGCTATTAAAGTCAATTATAAATAAGTGTCAATATTAATGTCAAATATCATCTCAATAAACAATTTGTGTTATTATTCTAAGCTAATGCCAATATTTAAGAGACTATCCCGCCCTCACACCCGCCACTGCAACTCCTGTAAGCCAGGATCGGTAATGGCACGCATTTTATGACACCGAGCGGTGAAGCTCGGCGAGTCTCAGGGAACACTAATTAGTCTTAACCCGCAACGAAGTTAATCAAACAGAAGAATAGGGAGGAGTTAGAAATATATTTTCCACTTCCCTCCAAAGCAAAGCGGGAGACAAAATAATGAACTAAAAAAGGTAATTTAACCTTAATTATTTAGAGTTTCACAACTGGAAAAGCCAGATGTAAAGCACCACGGATAAAATTAAAGAGGTCCTACTTGAGCTGTTAAACTTGATTCCAATAGTAGGTATGGCAAAAACGCCGGAAAGCACGGAAATTCTGCCTAGTGTCCACAAGGTCCATGTAGTATACAACTCCAGATGTTATTTGCATACTATCAAACATAATGTTACGCTCATTTTGTCAAAGACTACACTCCCAAAGTATGTGATGCGCAGATTGTTCGTAGTTGCAGTCATTAGATGAACATGGACACGCAGGCGAATCAACCAACTTAAAGGAGAATAATTTGCACTTAAAATTACCATGGCCTGTAAGGAATTGCGAAACACAATGGTCAATTTCGAGCCAAGATTTTGTAAGACGGTCCTGAACAGAAGGAAAAAATTGATACAAATGCCGCCCCTTCGTAGATATATCCCACCTACACTGCCATTCCTCTAGAAGATCGTTCATAACATCTGGACTCGGCTTAAATAATCTGTTAATTTTTAAAAGTTCGCGCGAAGTTAAAAAGCTTTTGTCGACATCGTCTCTAGCAGAGTAATACATCGCGGCGCGACGCTGCACCTCCAGATCGACTGGGAGTACACCCGCGAGGACAGGTAAAGCTTCTGTACTAACTGTTCTATATGCCTTACATAAGAATATCAACGCCAAGCGCTGGCTCTGGAGCAATTTTCTTCGTACGGCGCCGATAGTAGCCCTATCAGCCCATACAGGTGATCCATAACAGATACACCCCAAATAAGTGGCTCCATAAATGATCTTTAGTGTACTGAATGACAGACCCCACGTTGATGTGGATATCCTCGTCAAGGCGTAGAAATTTCTTTTAGCCTTTTCCCCAATGGTTTTAATATGCTCAATAAACGAAAAATTACGCTCTAAAATGAATCCAAGGTAGCAGACCGATTCTTTTCTTTTAACTGTAACATTATTGAATTTTACTCGCGGTGGTGACTTTAAAATTCCCTTTAAAAGCAATTGATACGTTTTTTGGGGTGCAAAAGTAAGGCGGTTGCGTTCACCCCATTCCGTCGCAAACACGTTTCAGCCAAATTCTCGAGACCAATATTTAAGAGTATGAAGTCACGGAGCATAAGAGATTTTTTTTGTAACCATTTTATCAAACTGCAATGCTTCACATGATTTTATAATATTTGTTTGAAGTTTAATCTAATATAATTTTCTTGTATATCATAGACTATTGGTAATAGGTATACTTCAGTTGTGAATCGCGAAGTCCTACATTTGATTAGCTCATTAAATTAAATGTTATAAGGTTGAAAATCGTGCGTTAATAAGGTTGATATAGATTCGGCATCTCCAAGGATTAAAGCTTGTGTACTTCGATTGAAATAAAATTCATGTGAGTTGTCTGACATTGGAATTTCCTGCAATATAGAGGTGGTCTCGCCCTTGCGTCATGGGACACAAATTAGCACGATCAATCATGGGTGCTTAATTTTTTTTGACTGACAAATGTAGGTTTTTTTATTTTTATCGTATTGAGTGACGAGACGAGCATGCCGTTCGCCTGATGGTGAGCGATACGACCACCCATAAACAGTAGCGACACCATCCAGCACCTTGAGTTAGAAAGTACTGTGTGGCATTCCACTGCGCTCGTCATACTGAGACATAAGATGTTAAGTCTCATTATGTCCAGTAGTTACACTGGTTACAATGTTCTTCAAACTGAAACACAACAGTGCATGCACACTGCTACTAAGCGGTAGAAATAGACATTTCGGTGGTACCCATCCAGACGGACTCTTACATATGAGAGACCTACCACCAATAATAAAATATTAACAAACAAAATTAACGTAATACGTTAATTAATTATTATTAACGTATTAACAAAATACGTAAAACGCTGTGTGCTACAAGGAAAATTAGAAACGAAAATTGTTCTCTCTATTTTGCAATTACATTAGTGCGTTTGTTAAATTTGATTAACAATTTCAGTCTACTCTTTTTGAATTCAAAAATAGCATCAAGTAAATGAAGCTGGACAGCGAGCCATAACTTGCGCATGATAATATCACATGCATATTTGTATAATTATGATAATAATATTAATAAAATAATATTAAAAATATTAATAATATTATAATAATAATATTTTATTAACAATAAAATACTGGACATAAAACATAGTAATGTAGAAAGGTTGTTGCTTAAGGGCCACAAGGTATTAACACGTACGGCCCAGCATCGCCCTAGTCTAGGGCTGCCATCCGTCCGGATTTCCCCGGATTTGTCCTAGTTTGAAGGGCGTCCGGGGGCCGTCCGGCCGGGGTTTTAAAAATTGTCCGGGCAAAACCCGGACACTTTTGTTGTCAGGGGAAATCCATTTTTTATTGATGAGCGACAAATTGAAATAAATCTTAGTTTAAACTTCATGCATTTCCCCGCATTCAAGAAGAAACGGCAAAATTTTTTTTCTGAGATGTCCGGGGAAATACCCATATTTTGACCAAATGTCCGGGATTTTTGCCGTGTTTATCCGGCGTCGGCAATTTAGATAATGGCAGCCCTACCCTAGTCAGATACACACAATGAGACACAATGTTTCCATACATACATAGTAGGATAATATTGGGCATTCTAGACCACCTGTCGCTCGGCGAAACAAGTTCGCCATCGCTCCGGACGGTGGTCTAGAATGCCCAATATGGAATGATCGATTCAAAATATGAATTCACACCACAATTTTATACTCTGATAAGTTTGCCATCGCTCCGGACGGTGGTCTAGGCTGTTCAATATGGAATGATCGACTCAAAACATGAATTCACAGCACAGTTTTATACTCTGACAACAGGCAATCAATGAATGTCGAAGGTAGAATAAAGGTTTGTAATGTGTGTTGTACGAATTCATAAAATTATGACTGCAACTTACATGAAATGTTAAGTGTATTATTTTTTTATGAATGTGAAAGCTTTGGTTCAGTAAAATAACTGTGACGTTTTCGAATTATTTATTTTTTATTTAGCATTAGGTATTATATATTTTGGGTGGTTCTTCGAACAATAAATCAGACAAACGCACGAACTCTTGTAATTTTCGCCACTGAGGGGAATCGGTGTCGGTTTGGAACTTGATACGGATGAGCGCCTTCTTCCACATGTCCAATGGTTCGGTGTCGTGCGCGTCGCTCGACTTGTACACCTTGCAGTCGATGTAGTATTCACCGCTGGTGCTCGCTGTTCGCCGCTCGCTGCCGTTGGCCACTCGGTTCACAAAATATGACGAGAGCCGACTAATACTTTCAGTTTGCTCTGTCTCCGTTGCGTAGTTGCGACTTATACCAAATATATCAACAGTATTCTTTGTTTTTTTACTGAAACAATATAAAAATCCTAAATGTTAATTTTCAACATATCACTGAAGTTTCTCCTAAACGTTTTTAAATTGATAGGAATACATTATATCTACCAACCGTATCAGTACTGTTTTAAACAAAAACTATGTTTTAAAACAATGCCTATTACCTCGAGAGATACACGCGGTAGTTGGACACTGCACACACATCTCAAAATATATTGCAGAAACACAGAAAACATTCTTACTACGAAAATATTTTAATTTCTTACCTCGTTCGTGTTGAATTCGCCGTTGAGGCTGGCTTGCGCTTCCCGATGTTGTCCGCCGATAGGCAGCGGTTCGATTTCTTCTTTTGTTCAGAAGCTGGAGCTGGTTGATAGTACTCGCATCCAGATTCAGACCTGAAAATGTTGTCAATTTTAAAACAACATATTTATATACAAATTCAATAAGTCAGTACGTGAGAGTGATTTCAAAATAATTTATACTCACATTTTTCCGTTTGGAACAGCTGGTTGAATATACCTGTACAATAAGTTTGGTGAGTCGGTGGCAGCAGGCACGGTGTCAGCAGCTTGGCAGCAGGTTCGGTTATTCGCTGATTACTTCTTCAAGAGTACTTCCCGTCTTGTAGAGTTGATTTTGTTATGTCGCTTCCATCAAAACCCAGTTGTTTATAATCGAAAAACGAAAAATAATTTGCAACATTAAAAATGTTGCATGTGCTATGATATAATGTATTTTACGTTACTTTTTTCCGTGTACGTATTACACTCGTGTAAAATGCGCATTCAGAGTTTGCGTAACATTGAACGTCCATGCAGCAAAAATGCTTAAGGCTGGTGGTACACATACTACATTTCATTGTAAATATTTAATTATCCATAAATTATGTTATACAGATTATTTCAAATACCATATTAATAACTTCAAACTGTTACAAGTAATTTCTTTATATTATGATATTGACCATAATTTATTTCCTTTTTTAATTTTTATCGTAATAAATAACAATATTATTCACAATACCTTTGTGTATAATATTATAAAATTGTCATTATAACAAATTGTCATTAATGTAAGAAATATTTCATTTGAATAAATATTGTAATAAAATAACTTAAATTTGAATACATGCCCGTGATACGTATGTACCATCCTTATTTGAATTGACGCAAATGTGGTTTTGCTGACTGGAAATTAATATATAGGTTGAGCGGACGTAGCGCGATATGAACCATGTTATTTACCTGATATTTGAGTATATCCTTCTAATGGAAGAAGATCGTATGAACAGTAACCATAATATGACTCTTATGATTAATTATTATTTTAATATTGAATTCAAAATTACTATAAAAGCTGTTTTTACTTTTTCAAAGTTCATTGCCAAAAAAATGTTGAAGTAACATAGCAGCATTTATAAAAAAATGTTAAATATATTTTTATAACAAATAATCGGTATATCACATACAAATTGATATATCAATACAGTTTTATATTGAGCTACAGAATATAGAAATATAAACTAAAATAGAAAAACGGCAGAATTCAGGTAACTATAAATATTTTTTATAAACATAAAAATCTTTGGTATTGTTGATTGTATGTTAAAAATACGTTTAATATTCAACTAACATTGTGCATTACTCTTTCAGAAATGTTTTAAAAACAAGATACTTTCGTGAATAAGAACGAGAAGCACAACCGACAACTGAGTTTCAACAGGACACAGGCATTGGCCTTATGGTGTTGGATAAGCCACTTCATTCAATTTAAAATCCGACTTGAAATTTGTACAAGTGTTTTTTATACTTACTATATATTTTGTAAGTATTGAACAATTATTTTTGTTGTAGTTTATAAGCACGATTGGTGCTTCTGTAATTTAAAATAGTATAAAGCATTGTAAATTATAATTAGATAGATACTGTAATATTAATAATGCCATACTGTTCGGTTTGCAAAGTGTACGTAGATAATCGTCGATGGTTGGGTCATTCACGGAGCAATGCACATAAAAACAATAGCGCAACCCCATTTTACGACAATGTTTCAATTATCAATACTTCGTTTAAAGGACGTATTGTAAGTTTATCCGCAACAAGATTTTATCCGCAACAAGATTAGGATCTTTACGACATGCATCCGACCTATCATGACGTACACATCGCCCGTATTCGCCCATTTACCGCCTGCTCGTTTTCAGCGTATGCAGGTCTTACAAAATAAAATGCTCAGATATGCTCTTGGTGCCCCGTGGTACGTTCGCAACCGCAACCTCCACGTGGATACCAACATGCCGACCATCAGGCACTTTATGCATATGGCCAGCAGACGCTACTTCGATCGGGCGGTAAACCACCCAAACACGCTTATCCGTAAAGCGTCTATATATACTCCATTTGATCGCGCCAAATGGAGACGACCGCGTTCAGTACTGACAGATCCAGAGGACGAAATCACTCTGGCCATTCGCGAAAAGATCGAGCATCAAAAGCTCACACACTCCACAACACCGCTGTACCGTCCTCGCCGTCGAGGACCTCGTCGCGTTCCCCGTCACCCTGACCTCTCTTAGCAGTTCCGGCCCGCGTGCCGAAGACTACTAGGTACGATACCACTAAATAGGATTAGGTTAAAAACCATCTTCCCCAAACGCTGATGTCTTATCCTCTCAGTGGCCGCCCTGAGCCGAGGTTCGTGACCCGTTAGTGGGTCGCCCTCAGCGTGGTCGCTTAATTTTAAGGGTTGCGAGCGCCTTCTGCACTCACCCAAAAGACCGGTGTTCTTTCATAAGCCGACCCTCGTCAGGCTAGAAAGAGTAATGTCAGGTAAAAAAAAAAAAAAAAAAAAAAAAAAGTATTGTAAGTTATAGGATAACTGCAACCGACGAGCAAGTAAATAATTTCCCAGATATGTTTCTGAGTAGTATTTGTGATCAAGTAAAAAAATTAATAGATCGATCACTTTACATACACACATCTGTTAAAATTAATTTTGAACTCTTTTCTGTTTTTCTTTTATATAAAAGTGATCAAAGTGAAATTAAATCATTTTGTACAAAAAATTATATAGTTCATGTTAATTACGAGTTCGATTCAATTTATAAATCTGCGATAACATTGCTGTTAAAAAAAATAGAAGAATTTCAGGAGAGAGATAGCGGTTGGACCTTTTTGAATAATTCACATTTAGAAATAAACATTAATAAATATCAGCCTCTTGGCGGCAGCGGATTTATAGATTTACCAAAATTCATAAAAAATAAAAAAGCTTGTTTGAATATTCGAAACAAAGACAAGTATTGCTTTTTGTGGTGTGTTGTGGCAGCCTTGTGCCCTGCAACCCGACATTCTGACAGAGTTTCGTCTTATCCTCACTTTCAGAACATTTTAAACATTGATGATTTGTCATTTCCTATAACTTTTTCTGATATAGTGATTTTTGAGAAAAATAATCCCTTTCTGAATATTTTCGTGTATGGGTTGAAAAATAATAAGACAATCATAGGTCCCTTGTATAAATCTACGAATAACAATAAATCTAAAAGCATCCACTTGTTATTTCTAGAAAATAATGCAAATTCCCACTATTGCCTTATCAAGGACTTGCCACGTCTCGTTAGAAATCAAATCACCAAACATCATGGCAAATTATATTTCTGTGAAACGTGCTTGTTATTTTTTTCGACTCTCAGTCAAATTGATACACATTTGTGTGGAGGGATAGTTACAGTTTTGCCAGAAAAAGGATCATTTTTAAAATTCAAGAATTATGATAGAAAACAAAATATTCCATTTGTGATATATGCGGATTTTGAGACGTTGCTTGAACCAATTGGTGCCGCTGAATCGAACACCACCGCTAACACGTCATACTCACAACGCCACGTGCCGGCGGCGTTCGCCTATAATATAGTATCATCTTTCGAGGGTTCATTTGAAGGTTATAGAAGTTATCGCGGTAAAGACTGTGTTTTGAAATTTGTTGAATATTTGATAGATGATGTTAAAGTAATATACAGAATTCTGTCTAAAAATGAACCTATGATATTCACAGAAAAAGATGACTTTGATTTTTTCAATGCCGTCCAGTGTCACATATGTGAAAACTTGTTATGGTGCGATAAAGTAAGAGATCACTGTCATATTACAGGCCGATATCGTGGCGCGGCTCATCGACATTGTAATCTACAACATAAAGTTCCAAAATTTATTCCTGTATTTTTTCATAATTTATCAGGTTATGATTGTCATTTATTTATAAAAAAATTGGCTGAAATTCCTGGGCAAATAAAAATTATACCTAAGACCAAAGAAAAATATACATCATTTTCTAAATTTATTCATATTACTGATAATGAGTACATACAAATAAGATTCTTAGATTCTTTCAACTTTTTAGGAACGAGTTTAGACAAACTTGCCAAAACAATGCATACCGAAGATTTTGTTAATCTAAAATCGCACTTTTCTGATAAAAGAAAATTCAATTTGTTGACACGGAAAGGTATTTATCCATATGACTATATGAATGATTGGAAACGATATGAAAATAAATCGTTACCACCAAAATGCGATTTTTATAATTCATTGAACGGCGTAAATATAAGCGACGATGATTATAATCACGCCAAAACTGTTTGGAACGAATTTAATATAAAAAATTTAGGCGAATACACGGACCTGTACTTGAAAACGGATGTACTTTTATTGACAGACATATTCCAAAATTTTCGAAAAACATGTAAACAACATTACAAACTGGATCCTGCCTTTTACATCACCGCTCCTAGTTTATCTTTTGACGCTATGTTGCTTAAAACAGGCGTTCATTTGGAACTCTTGTCGGACTTGGCAATCGTAAGAATGATTCAAAAAGGTATAAGAGGAGGTTTGTGCATGTGTTCTCATCGGCATGCAAAAGCCAATCACATGTACATGCCTGAATATAATGCGTCAAACCCTTCATGTTTCATAGCATATCTCGATTGTAATAATCTTTATGGTTTTAGTATGTGCCAGTATTTACCGTATTCTAGTTTTAGATTTCTCAATGAAAGTGAATTAGCTAATCTACACGTAGAAAATATTGAGGACAACGCTGAATGGGGCTTTATATTAGAAGTTGATCTTTTGTATCCCGAACATTTGCACGAATATCATAACGATTTACCATTTTGTCCAGAAAAATGTGTGCCTCCAGGAGGTAAAACAAATAAACTTATTGCTAATTTATATAATAAATATAATTATATAATACACTACATTTATTTGAAAAAATGCATAGAGCATGGTTTAATATTACGTAAAATTCACAAAGCTATAACTTTTAAACAGTGTCCATATTTAAAAAAATATATAGAATTGAACACTCTGTTAAGACAAAAGGCCAAAAGTAGTTTTGAGCAAGACTTTTTTAAGTTGTTAAATAACAGTGTTTTTGGGAAAACTTTAGAAAATACTGAAAAAAGAGTAACTGTTCATTTAGTTAATCAATGGAGCGATAAAAATAATCTCACTAAAAAATCAATATCCGCTGAGAGGCTCATAGCCAACCCCTATTTCCATAGTGCTTCGATTTTATCTGATAATTTGGTGGCTATACAAATGAAACCCGATCAAGGTATTTTAGACAAGCCCATTTATATAGGATTTACGGTATTAGAACTTTCTAAGTCACATATGTATAACTTTCATTACAATATTGTAAAGAAATTTTACGGAGATAGAGTGAAACTATGTTATACAGATACTGATTCTCTTGTGTATGAAATATATACAAATGACTTTTATCGTGACTTAAAATACCAGTTTTTGCAATATTTTGACACAAGTAACTATGATGATGTTAATGTATATAAGTTACCATTAATAAATAAAAAAGTTCCAGGTCTCTTCAAAGATGAAATGGGAGGAAATTATATAACGGATTTCGTTGGTTTGAGATCCAAACTTTATTTCTTAAATTCTTTAGCACTCAACAAAGGCTCTGGTCTACGTCCGTAATAAGACTGTTGAAATCGAGCGTACTGTTCATATAATAAAGCATATTGATTGTTTATAAAATCAGTATTTAGATTTTCGTATGGATAATAAGTTGAATTTAAGTAAACTTTTACTTCACGTAGGTTACAGTGATCAAATCTAGACATGTCAGCCTCAGATTTGTTCTTCCTGTTGGTTTGCAGTCCTATAACAACGTATCGTGGTTTTTCGATTTGCGATGAGGTTTTAATAGACCATGTATGCTTTGTAGTTTTAGGTAATAACGGATATTCATATAAATCCCAGTTTCTAAAAATTAATTGAAGTGCTCGGTCTTTTTCTAAAATCTTTATGAAGTTCAATTTTTCTTTGTCCGACACTTTCACATGTGGCATCCTCCATACAATTTTATTAATTTCAACACTTTGTATGACTTCTCCACTATTTAGTTTCAAAGCATTCAAGTCTGTATTACTTCTTAGCAAAATCAGTTCGTGTTTGCAATTTATGATAACTTTTTTGTAATCTTCACCAAATCCTAAGATGTTACTTAGAGGTATTGATACTGAAAAAAAACCATTCTCACTTTTCGTACCATGTATGTCCCATCTCCAGGCTTGGGATGTTTTAGATTCACTTTCGTTCATAGATATCAATGATTTGATGGTAGTAGTTACACCCGCATTTTTTATTTTATCTATCTCTACTCCATTCAATTCATACCTGATATCTTGAAAAAGGTACATCAACGGATTGTTTGTAAATTCTACCTTTGTTTTTTCTTTGGTATCTCTTTTCGTAACATTCACAAATCCTTCTAAATGCAAAGTGCTTGCTGATGGTAGGACATACAAATCTTTTTGATTGATAGGTATACGAATTTCATCATTTCTATTAAAACTATTGACGTAGGGTTTATACGAATGAAATTCAATACCTTCGATGGTATTATCGTATAATGGAGTAGTTAAAAGATCTAGAATATTCATTTTAATAAACCTATTGTTTTAAGAAAATTTAGATTTTCTTCGCTTAGTTTTTGTCTCTTATTAGAACGCAATGCAGCTTTGGAGATGGTTCGTGCCTTACTAACGTTTTTGGTATGTGCACTGCTATATTTATGTAGTGGGTAGTAATCAATCATTTTCTTTTTAGGTGTAAATATAACTGTACTTCTTCGCCACGTAGATTAAGCAAATTGTTGTTAATATCTAATAACCTTATATTAACACTATTAATAATATTTTGATTGACCGGAAAGTATATTATATTCTTCGGAATTTCAATAATTCTGTATCCTGGAGGCACGTTAGGAGCAAATTCGTGAATAATATGACTAGGTCTACCATTCACATAAGATCCGCTAATAATATCACATTCAACCCTCACCACGGTCGTTGATAAAATGTCGACTGGAAACTGTGACACGTGTAATATATTAGCTTCAAGAACTGTTTTATCGAATCCTAATAATCTCCCAATAGAACCTTCTTTTATAAAATTTATCTTTTTCGTGCAATATATATTCGTCTTTAATGTATTGTTATTGCACTGTAGCTGAAATCTTGTATTTTTTATTTTTGATTTAATGTAATCGTTGATATCTTGAAGTTCATATGCACCTTCAGGTATTTCAATAAAATCGTTGTAATCACCATAATACAATTTATTATTTTTTTCATCAATATTCGGAATCGAATTAAATGTAGACAAATGTAATAATGCACATTCATATTCTCCTTCAAGATGCAAATTTGGTGAATAATATGTGGAAAGTATTGACGAGGTGCCTGTTATAGACAGCGTGAAAGACATCTTGCGATTGCTGGCAATAAAACAAGTTAATTTATTTTATACTTTTATTCCAAAATTTAAACAAAAAATTCAAACATAATTGACCACAGTTTACAGAATTATATGTTTGATACCTTACATAGTTATAATAAATATTACAATGTTTAAAATAATGTATTAATTCTGTCGGTGGTTTTAAATCACCAAAGCTGTCAAAATATTCACAGTATTTATCTATTTTAACATAGGCTACCCAATGAGTTCCTTCGTTGACAGAGTTATCCAAATTTACAATACCACATTCGATGGGTTTCGATTTCTTAGGTAATTGGTCCTTCATAAATACTCCTCGAAAATATGGTATATTTTGTGCGTAACGCATGATTTCGATATTACTTAGAGCATGATTAGGTAACCTCATATTTAGTTTTTTGATCGCTTTACAAACAATCCTTTACCATTCTTGTAAGGCTTGATATACAAACCTTTACCGATTGCTATGGATTCCATAACCTTATTATGGCGTTCAGATTCTCTTAAATTTTTTTGAGCATTTTTGTAATCATTAACAGTTTTTGCAATTCCAGCCGCACCACCGGCTAATGAACCTAACGCAGACAACCCAGCAAATATAGGTATTAAAGGCAAAACTCCACCAGTTTTTGGTAAGGGTATAACTCTTGGCAAACAAATCCTATGATTTGAATTTAATGGATATAATTTTTTCGCTGCCAAATAGGCATACTTTATTAAATTTGTTTTACTAGGCTTGGACTTCTTAATATGTGTGCGAATTTTAGAAACTAAGGACCCGAATGATTTCAATCCTGACCCGGTTTTCAGTTTTGCCTTCATGACTTTGTTAACAATCCAAGAGGCTAGTTTTTCTCCTTTTCCCGCATCTTGAGCATTTAAACGCCGTTTAGCCATATTCATCAACTGTAAATCTGCTTTATGTCGATTGGGTAAATCTGAGAATGTTGAATATGCAATGTCGTGTTCTTTACAAGCCTCATCCAACTTATTTATGCCTTTATCGCCGCGCAACAAGCGCCTTTCAAGTTTTGTTCCTGGACCGCAATAGTTATAACCAGGTAAGTGTAGTTCAATCGGTAAATTGTTTATCAAACTATTTACCAGTCCTCCTCCGTTCATTGTTTGTAATAGAATGTACTGTTGTCATGAAGAAAAAAGGTTAATATATAATATCTCATCAGTTAACAACTTTAGACTTATCAATCCAACTGTTTTCACTGTCTTGTAGACCCAACCATTTTACAAATAACTTATTACCTTTCTTCTTTATAACCTTTTCAATTAAGTAAACATCGGGGTGGCTTGTTTTCTGAATTTCTTGTTCATAAAAAGATCCTAAAATCCGTTGTTTGCGTCGATCTTCGATATTATATGTAACGGGATTTGTGTCGTTTACTTTAACAATATTAAAAAATTCTGTTGACCAGTTAGGAGTGTAACCCTTTCGAAAACAGTTTTTATACTTACTTATACGAACAGGGTCACCTATACTAAACTTATTCCGTTTAAATCCCAACGGTTTTCGTGACTTTAAAATAAGTTGTCTTATTTTTTGTTCATTATTAAAATCCACTTCATTCGGTTTGTGACCAGTCGTTCTATGTTTTGTATTATTGTAGTCTGCTACAATACTATCCAATGACTCTCCTATCCATTTATAGCTGCCATTTATGTTGAATAATTTAAAAAGTTTAGTTTTTAAAGTTTTTATTAATCGTTCAACTATTGATGCTTTTTTGTTGAAAACGAGGAATAATGATTTATATTAAGTGATTTAATTAATTTTGAAAACGTTTCATTGTAAAATTCAGTGCCTAAATCAGTTTGTAAATTTACTGGGGTGCGACCGCTTTGTTTCAGTACTTTTTCAAAAGCGTGTGATACTTCTATTTTTGTTTTTGTCTTTAAAGGGACTGTCCAAGAATACTTAGTAAAACAATCGATTATAACTAATATATAACTAAACCCATTGTTGTATTTTTTTATATTTTTTAAATCAATTAGATCTGCTTGCCATAAGTCATCTATGCCTTTAAGGATGACAGAGCGACGAATAAAATTCTTACGAGCCGATCGATGCAATTCATTGACGACTTGTTGTTTTATCATTTTGAATGGCTTTACTGGTCTTTTTAGTTGAAGAGTTTGAATTATTCTGATTGATAAATGAAAATATATTTTCTTTTAAATGCTCTATAGAATTTTGTACCTCGCTCATAATTTCTTGCTTAGATTTATCTATTAATGTTTGCACGTAACTTTCATTACACAAATTTTGAATTTTGCTATCAACGTACTGCTTATTTGAGACATGATCAGCTTCCGTAGGATCAATCACACCACAAATACGATTATGTTGTAAATCAAATTCTCCATTTATTGATTTGGTAATTGTTTTGTCAGCTATATCAAAAATATCGGACAATCGCATCCTTTTGTGGATGTGATGACCGAACTTATCAACATTCATCACGTCCAATGTTGTTTTAAGTTAAATTTAAAATGAATTGAATTGCTGAAGATCGAAGTATTTATTGATTTATGATTCCATTTTCGCGTAGTTCTTCTATAATTGACAAAATTTCATTGTCTACACCTGTATTCCCAGCATCTCGAGACGCAATTAATAACTTCAACCTATCAACTAATTCATTAGGATCATCCCAATAAACATAATCAACAAACTTATTCCACTTCTTTAAAATTGGCAAACCCTTACCTTTTGGTATTTGTTTACAACTTATATCCTCGGTTAGTTTAAATAGCGGTTTAATTATATACATATACTTTTTACCTTTATTACTCTTTATAGGCTTTTTAGGATCAAAGTCTCGTCTATGAGCATTGGTTTCTAACAGCATTTGTTTATAATTCTGCTTGTCTACTTCCGTTACTAACTTTAAATCAGGATCTTTTTTTAACAAGAGTTCTCTTAAACCTGGTGTATTTTTATACGACGTTTCACCAACATTGATGGTTTTATTGTTAGCCATTACGTTAGACGTACCTAACATTAATTTTCCTTTATCTATTCTGATCCCGAAAGTAACATCTTCGTACATTTCCGGTGATAGTGACCATGATGCTGTATTTTGATTTATACCAGGGTTCGAATCTAATGTTCTATACGAATCACCACTATTTTCTAAATCATCATCATCAGAAACTTCAGTCTCTCCTTTTTCATTTTCAATGTGATCATTATCATTAAAGTCCGATTGAACCTTAATATTATCCCAATAATTTTTGATTTTAGTATTCTCATCTTCAGGTAAATTAGTATCTTGACGTTCATTGTAGTCATACTTTAAATAAGGTTCTTCTTTGAAATCACGGTCATTTTTAGATGCTATTTGATTCAAAGGGGTAATCAATGGTTTAAATACGGTTTGCAAGGCCTTTTCATTGTCTACTTCAATATTTCTCATTTTACGAACTTTCTTCCTTACGACTTCAGCCGCGTTGATAATTTGTCGTTTGAATGATTGATCCATTTATGAAGTACTTCGTTCTTCTGTTAATGTTTCAAATAGAATAAAAATGTATTGTAAGAATGACGATATTTATAGAAATTCTTAATCGAAAACTACGAAACTGTCAAATTTATTTCGATAACATCCTTCGTTTTTTCGACAATCTTTATTTATAACCAAATAACTATATGGTTCTATCCATATTTATGAACACATTTCTCGAAATTCATGCCATTTCATGTCTGTGTTAACATGTTCATCATAGACATGTCGCATATTAATATCATCTTGTTTAAAAAGAATAATGAGATTTGCATTATCCCTAACAAGTTGTTTAGGTACTTTACTATATGTTTGATTCAAATAAAAGCAATCTATATTTTTATGTCGCCCCATTGCAAAATAATCCCTCATATTATTTTGATTTTCACAAGCCACATCATCAAATATAATTATCGAATCCCTGCAAGCTTCTTGAGGACACAATACTTCTTCGTTGTCCTTGAACTTGGCAAATGTTACGTCAGGAACCATGTCATACACTTTTTCTAAAAACAAATACTTCGGTTGATTTAGAGTTTTTGAGTATAGATAAACATTACGATACTTTAATCCGTCTTTATGTAAAAGTAGGCCTATTACTAAATTTGTTTTTCCACAGTTAGACGGACCACAAATAATACATCTTATAGTATTTGGTAAAAGTTTGCCGTGTCGGTGAATTTCGCCTTGAGGTTCAACACGAATTGGATCCACAATAAGCGGATGTGGTTGTTTAACAAATTTCATAATTTACAGGCGTCTGGTCATATATACGGTCAAAGCAACAATAATTATTTGTGTGTATATGTTTCATTAATATAATATTCGGCTTGAACGCATTGCAAACGGCAGAGCATTACGATCTATCGATCATTCCATATTGGGCAGTCTAGACCACCGTCCGGAGCGGTGGCGAACTTATCAGAGTATAAAATTGTGGTGTGAATTCATATTTTGAATCGATCATTCCATATTGGGCATTCTAGACCACCGTCCGGAGCGATGGCGAACTTGTTTCGCCGAGCGACAGGTGGTCTAGAATGCCCAATATTATCCTACTATACATTGCAGATTTACGGCAGACGTTGTGTTGATATTATTGGAAAAATTTATGTTATATAACGTTGCTGGGCTGAACGTGTTAAATATGTACAGCTCGCAGCTCAGCCCACGTAAAAATCCGTTCTTGGGATAAAAAGAGGATTATATATAACTCATTGATAATGTAGCTATCCATTAGTAAGATAACATTAAAACCGGGAGAGTTAATGCGAATGTTAAGGCGTGTAAGCAAAGAAACGAAAAGTTTTATAAATGTCAGTTTCGATTTACGTTTTAACAGTTTTCAATATTTATAACCTAATTTTGGATTGAAATCAGTGTCAAGGTTTTATAGAGGCTCAATAGTTGTCTTCTCATAAAAAATACCTACAATTCTATCTGTGTGGGTGCTTATTTATTTATTTTAAGAAAGCTTACAGACAAATAATACAATATTTAAATATATGTATAACTAAGTTGCTAGCAAAATGCTTTCACATATGAGTTTATACAAATACTAATATACGGCTAATGAATTACGGACGAAAAAATTCAAAAAATATTGAATAATTTACTTTACGTGCATCATTATGCAACAAAGTTGAGAAGAGACGTTAATTAAAACAAACATTACCGCCCATTCCACTCACTCATTCACTCGGATACATTCATTCATTCACAATGACAGTCGTCGTACACCACGACCGGTCAAAAGCTAACGCATAAAGCACCCTATTACAGCATATCCCCACCTTAATTGACTCAGTGGGGAGACAGGGTGAAGCCCGTTGCACCGTATTGTCGCATTACTCTAGGTACAATGACTAATAGGATCTCTACAGGTGTGGACACAATGAAGCTTACTAGGACTATCGTATAATATACCATTTGACGGCCGACAGGCCGAAGACCGGGTAAAATGGCGCGTGTTAGAGCAGGTCTATGTGCAGCTGTGATCGAAAATATAGGCTGATGATAATGACGATACCTTTTGAAGTGAAATTTTGGAGTGGAGATTTAGGGTTTTGAAAATTGCAGTGCCCGTTAGACTGAAAGTTCAGTTCCTAAAATTTGTAAGGTCTAGTTTATCTTTATTACATACGATAAATGCCTAATCTTTCTGTATATAATTGCCGTCGCTATGGTATGGATAAAATAAATATTCTATTATTTCTTCTTAGATCCGCATAATACCTTATTTCGATGCAAACGCATTTGACCTTAAACATTGAAGAAGAACAGTCGAAAGCAGGACTCGAGCCCGCGATCTCCGGCGTACCACTAAGCATCGCCTTTAAAGAGGTAAATAGGGAACTTGAAACTGAATAGGACGCCGGAGGTCGCGGTTTCAAGTCCTGCTTTCGACAGTTCTTTTTCAATGTTTCAATAAAAATAAAAACATAATCTACGAATTTTAGAAATTAATTTTGTTACGTTTGGTTCATATGGTCGTACTAGATCAAAGCATCCCTGGTAAAATATTAGTGACCCGAAGAGTCAGGTCGCGCGAACAGTGTTGGCAAACAACGCCCACTGTTGTTATAAGATTTACATTAATTTGTTTGTGATGGTTTTAATAAAAGCGAAGTTACTGTTCTGGAATATACTAAAAACGTCGAGAATATTATCAATTTTCATAATACATAAAAGAGTATTTGACTACTTTTTATTAAATACAATTTTGAAAAATGTATGCTATCCAAAATCTAATGGAAAAACAATTTTCAAAATTGGGGTGGCTGTCGAATAACAGCAATACTAGGCTGTGACGTCACCAAGCGCCGTCGGCCATAACGCTGCGTGTGTGCGAAAGAGATAGCGCGATATTCCCGCCACGTCCCCACTTTTGCTACAAGAGTATTTACAAAAATTGAATAACAGATTTATTTTTCAATCGATTTTGATGCTGATTTCACGGAAGAATTTCTTTTTCGTATTATTTTCTGTTACATCTAAAATAATGTACGAAATCAAACAGAGGAAACGATCCCAGTGTCTACATATACGATGCTAAGGTATTAAGTCTACTGAACCATAGGTATCCCAAGTCCAAATATATTTTTGCATCGAAGGCACGACAAAGTAGCTTCGCAGTAGATGTTAAATGAAGCCCAAAAAATTACAGACAAGAGATAAATATATGACTGGACGGTCGGCAAATTTATGCCGTGCCGGCCAGCTTAATTGCTTCTTCACGCTCCGCTTGAAGGACCCAAAGGTGTAGGTGGAGAAGAACACGTACGCTGACAAAGTTCTATAGTTTAGTGGTGCAGAAAATGTGTTACGGAACCTTCTGGCTTGGGCCGGGATGGAAGACACCACGAAGCTGTGCGTCTTTCATCTCTCTGTCACACGCGTTGTAATGCAAAATCTTATAACACGTTTTTTATTCGATTTTAATCATTATTTCTGAGTAAGAATTTATATGTCGTAAACATTTAATAAAAGGAAAGAACACAAATGAGCCCGGTACCCTATTGTGTCGACTGGCAAGGCATAATCATTTTTCTTCAGTTGACAATTTATCTGGATCCGTTCACCATCAGGTCACCTTGATCGTTGAAAAATTCTCTCGCTACTTAGCCTGCATTTTTCAATCCTTTCATCATTTATGTTTTAAACGCTCGCTTAAAAATCCTCAGTGGGTTGCGAGCTACTCATCTCCCGTGCACCAAAGAGCATTATAATACTACGGAAATGCACTTATCTTTTATTTTTATTCCGTTTCATACAGTCAATCCCATATTAAGAATAGGCCATACGAAAAGTTTTGTTAGTACGATTGTAAACAAAAAGTTTGTCAATAACCTTAAAGGTGATCGCGTGATCTTCTTTAAAATAATGTCGTTAACCCTTTTTAGCGGGGTATTGACTTTTAGGTAAAATTGTGTTGGAAATATTATTATAGTTCATCCCTTTATTCTTTTCGTTTCCTTCCAGTAAGAATCTACCATTAATTAAATGTATCACTAAATTATATAATTATTATGAATCTTGGAACTTCGTTAATAGTATTAAATAGATGAATTACTTTCATACTAATAATTATAAATTATTAAGCTCAGCATCAATGCGCCTTATGCGGTTTGCAGACCGATAATTAAGCTACGTTATAGATAATTTGACTGTGGCTACGTTTAAAGCTTAACTCGCATTGTTGGGATTTTTCAAGTGAAACTTCTTTATCGACGTACGGGAGAAACCGATGTTAAAAAAATCGTCACACGAAAATCGTCACATTTTCTGTCACTTTGGACCGTCACGGCGCCGTCTTCTAGGGTCATTATTTTTTATACTTGTGTGCAGAGCGCAAACTATGTTACTTTTTTAATACGGGCAAGTCTAAGAGACTCCACTGCACTTGATGGTAATCGGAGTAGGATCTAGAGAGAGTGTCGACTGACGAGAGTTTATCCCTCGCCAGTCGGCACAATTATGCCGGCCTGTTAGGATTGGCTGATCCCGGAACGCGACAATGGCGAGTTTTTACTAACCTATGTTATATATATCTTATATGCCTCGGTGGCGTAGTTGTATTGCGTACGCATTACGAGTACGATTTGCGCGCTGAGGTCCTGGGTTCGAATCCCGGGTCGAGCCAAAAACATTGTGACTGGGTTTTTCCATCTTAAAATTTACTCAGTCGCAGCTCGGAGTCAGGAAGTTGGCGGTGTGATACCCCCGTGCCTCGGAAAGCACGTAAAGCCGTTGGTCCTGCGCCTGATCTCTCTCCGGTCATGTCGGATTGCCGTCTCACCGGACTATGAGAGTGAAGGAATAGCGAGTGCACCTGTGTATTGCGCACACACTTGTGCACTATAATATCTCCTGCGTACCTGGCTGATCTCCGTTGAGATTGGCCGCCGTGGCCGAAACTGGCTAGGAGAAAATTATTATTATTATATATTATCTTAGTCATGCGAGCTAAGCTAAACTAAGCTTAGTATTAGTCTGCAACTGCCTTTACACCTACATGATTTAACGCAAACTAAGTAAATGATATGTAGCTAAAAAATTGCTATCATCTAATTCAAATATATTATGTATTCTCGATTTTTGTGTAGTCGCGACACAAAGTAGTCACGTTTTTGTCAAAGTTAAGAAACCAACGAAGCTACGAAACTTACAGACAAACAACAAGACATTTAATATAATATGATAGATAAATATAGGGTGTCCCAAAAGTTACGCTAGCTTTGAATTAAATAGAAAACACATTTTTTAGATGACTGCCTCGGTGGCGTAGTTGTATTACAGTACGACTGTAAAGCTGAGGTCTCGGGTTCGATCCCCGGGTCGGGCAAAGTGATATTGAGTTTTTCTATTCAGTATCAGCTCGGAGTCTGGAATTTGTGCCCGATATGGCGATAGGCTCGCCCCCTATCACATCATGGGACGGAATAATGGCGAAAAGTGGGTGCACTCGTTGCGCCTCTGCCTACCCCTTCGGGGATAACAGGCGTGACTGTATATGTATATGTATATGTATATATGTACATTTTTTAGAATTTCGATTGTATATTTTTTATTGAATTATAAAGTACATAGAATAGGGTCATTTATGGAATAACACTCTATCGTCAAAATGAAAATGTGCTTTATCACTTAGAATAATTTTGCTAATAATTTTGCTCGAAAAATCAGCATCTATTTGTTGACGTTCAATAATCCACTCAACAAACTTTCTTCGCTGTACATGGTCATTTGGCTTCAATTGTTGTGTTAACTGAATTTTGTAATCATGGTGACCCAGATCTTATACGCTGGAAAGAGCTTTTTGAAATCTGCAATTCTTGTCCACGACGTCGAATTAAGGTTCCTGGATTTTCAACAACACTTTTACCCACTGCTTCGATATTCACATTTGAACGGCTTGTTTTTTGATGACCAGTGTGTTTAGTGTCTTCAAGTGATCCAGTCTCCCTGAATTTTTAAATTAATCTCTTCACAGTTGATGAAGTTAAAACGCTGTTCCGACCATATACTGTATGAAATTTTCGAACCGCAGCCGCCAGACTTTCATTATTTTTTAAATAATTTTCAACACTTCACTTTGCTTTTACTTTGTTTTATTATGTAACGCTCCATTTTTACTAACCCTAAACTGTCAACTGTGAAATTGTTTATTTTTAGCGTTGCCAGCACTTTATCGCACAAATGACGGCAAATTCAAATCTTGTGTTAATTCTGGGACACTTTATAGATATTACATATTTTTAAACGAAATGTCGTAGTTCAATAGGAACGGTTATTACTTGGCGACTCTAATAAAATACTGAATTTAATGGGCGTAGCTATAGCTTTCACATATGGGGGGGGGGGGTCCTACGATATGAAAAAAATAGTGGCGTGGGTTCTTGCCTTGCATGACACCGTATTTTAGAAGCTATGGGGGGGTGTCCGGTTCCCCAAAATGTCAGCGGTCAGTAGCTTAGCGCGGTTTATTTTAAGCTAAGGGGGGGGACTCCCTGAAGCCCCCCTTATATACCCCATGCTGAATTTTGAATATATACCAGAGTCCGGAGTCAGTACCTCCGTTGCGTCGTCCCAAAAAGGTGTGCGACGTCAAACAGCTGATTATCGGGAAGGACTTTTTAAGAAATTTTAAATCAACTGTAGATTTGTATATATAGATATTTATAGATATTTGTAGAGTATAGATTAAATAACCAAATTGTACATTTTTGGATCGAAAAGTAGTAATTTAGATGGTAAAATATAATCTATTAATTGCAGTCTCCCGTACGCGGACTCACTCGAATCATATCAGAAATTCGCTATTTCAATCCCAGTAACATTTTCTCATAAAAATGATTAAATGCTTAAAATAATATGAAAATCAATTTGTTTCAGTAAAAAAACTAGCAATTCAATAAGAATTTCACTTTGTACATTTTAAACGGTACGGCTACGGGCTGTAAAAAGATTTTCCTTTTTGTACCAGATTGCTTCTGTCATTCGCTCACTTCCTTCCTCTGACCTGGCTACGAATGCTACGCTTTAATGTAGCAGCTACGATTAAGTTAAGGGTTGTCTAAGCTGGATATAACTCGAATTATTGTGATCATTTTGAAAAATAATTCCTTTCGTATATATTTTTATATAGTACTTTTGACCACGGCTTCGCCCGCGTTAATAAGTTTTTCCGGGCTAAAAGTACATAAAAACCTCCCCGTTGAATCACTCTATCCAACACATTTATTTGGATAAAGATTAATATTATGACGATGATACAACTCTTAACAAATAATGTATTAATTTCGACCAAATTTGATTACCATAAAAACGGTTCTAGTGAGTTAATCTTAAAAGATAGACATATACTGTCGCAGACATTTTTTTAGATAATTTTAAGAGGAATAATCTTTCATACATAAGTATATTTTTGGTACCTTGAACAGTTTTCGCAGCGCACGCAATGGAAGCCCTCAAGGATGAATAATTTTCCCCGTATTTTTCACATTTTCCATTATTTCTTCGCTCCTAATAGTTGCATCGTGATGTTATATAGCCTAAAGCCTTCCTCGATAAATGGTCTATTCAACACAAAAAGAATTTTTCAATTCGAACCAGTAGTTCCTGAGATTAGCGCGTTCAAACAAACAAACAAACTCTTCAGCTTTATAATATTAGTATAGATAACCGGCAAAATTCAACTTAATATCTCTTCTATAATCTATACTTAATATTATAAAGAGGAAAGATTTGTATTTTTGTATGTTTGGAACCAGAGATGTCACTTATCTAAATACAAGTATTTGAAATACAGATACAAGACACAAAATTCGTATTTTGTACCTTGTGACAGAAATATTTTTTTAATTTTTATTTTGTATCTTGTATTTAGTTACAATCTTTTCGTATCTTAGTATTTTATAAATACTAAATTTGGTAAAATACTTTTAATCATTACCTATGCATTGTTTACAATAAATCCTTATTATACCTACAGACAGAAGAATTATTGATAGCAGCTATAGTGCGCAATTATTACTAGCAACATTCGTTTTTTGAATATCTGTCAAAAGACTCGTATGTACGCAAGAATTTTATACCCATTTATTATAATCTTCTTGTATGTACGTCAACTCGGGCAAAATTGCCTGACCAATGCGCATATTCAGACTGTGTGACTTTTTAAGCAATAATTGCTTAAAAATGATGAATGAGGAATGAGTATATAAGAGGGAGTTTGAAAGTGGCACCAGTGACAGAAAAGTTGAAAGGAATGTTTTTCTCTTCCATTCTCCTCTATCTTTCGTCATCAAGCCATTCACGCTCTTTTCTTTCATATCATCTCTTACACAATCCATCCACCTCTTCCTTGGTCATCCTCGTCCTCGCTATCCATCAACACTCAAATTCATTACTCGTTGGGTTACATGCCTTTCATCCCTTCTCCTCACATGTCCATACCAAGACAGATGAATTCATTTCAACATTTCTGTCACTGGTGCCACTTTCGAACTCCCTCTAATATACTCATTCCTTACTTCATCCATTCGCCACTCCACACATCCATCTCAACATTCTAATCTCTGCTGCGTGTAATCTTCTTTCATCCGTCTTCTGTACGGCCCAGCATTCTGATCCATACAGGACGACAGGTCTTATGACGGATTTGTATATTTTGCCTTTTAGTGTGCCTGTGACCTTTTATCCCGGGAAATTATGAAGCGGGACTTTGAAATGCTCATTATGTTATAATTATTTTAGTGTTATCTGCTAAAGAAATATATAATGAATATTACAAGCAAGTAGGTAGTTAAATCGCCCATGTAAATTTATTTCAAAGAATACAGTTGTCCTCTATGATTATGGTATCCAAGATGTTTTTGGTTGGCGATTTAATTCCAATACCATAGTTGAAACTAAGAGCAGCATCTGACAACCCTTATTAGAAGTAAATATTTATGTATGTAGGGGTGCTACGTTGCTGCGTAGCTTAAAAAGTCAAGATAATAGGTAATAAACGGACTGAATATTATGGTTTTCATCTGCGTAATTTGCTTGAGATAGTAGACCGTAATCATAAGCTCAGAAAGTGAAACTCTCTATATTTACAAGTCGTCACAATTGTGTTATAGAAACAATCTTATGTTTAAGTATAATTATTGAAATTGAGTGAATGCAAGTGCGTTATAACCTAATAGGGTACCGGTGTCATTTTTGTCCTTCACTTTTATCAAATATTGATGTCATATAAATTCTAACCCAGAAAGAGAGAAAAAATAAAATCGAATAAATTAAAATCGATTAAAAAAACCAACAAGTTATAAGCCTTTGAATTACGGAAGAAGGGATAAGTGACAAGAAACAGAAAAGACGCGCAATACCCACATATGACGTCATCGAGAATTACAACAGGTGCGAAAGAAAGAGATGAAGCGATAACTCAACTACGCGCCCACTGCTGCCCATTGTAATATATGAAATATGAATTACTGGCACATTTCTTAACCAATTTTATTGTAGTCTCCGCAGAACGGCTTCTTTTTCGTATTATTTACCCGTTATAAATAGAATAATTTACAAAACCAGACATAGGATGATCTCCTATTGGGAATGGAACGCACTACCTATACAAGGTAGTACGTTCCAAACACACTTCTGATTATTCATTGGCGATTATCGCTATAACACTGCGAAAAAAACATAATGAGGAAATTTATATATCTAGGATTTTTCTTACGAGAATTTCGAAGGCATGTGCATCTGCTAAGTGCTAATCCGCACTCGTTTCTTAGCGGAGTAGGGCCTGAACCCTCTCAGGAATAGGCAGTATGTGCAGGGCTGGTTTTATATTATTAATCGAAATTAGTCAATTTCACTATGAAGTCTGGAATAAGGAAGATATGTATATTGTATGTACCGATAGCATTTAAAAATTATAGCAATATCTATACATAGTTTAAAACAAAGTCACCTGCCGCTTCTGTACGCGCTAAAATAAAAAAATACCGAATGGATTTCGATGAATTTTGGTGTGGAGATAGTTTAAGACCCTGGGAACGTTTAGACTTTTTATCCCGGGAAAATATGTAGCGGAACTATTATCCCGGAAAAATCTTTTCACACGGGTGAAACCGTTAGCAAAAGCTAGCTATAAATAATCTTATCCAATATCAGAGAT
This sequence comes from Lapara coniferarum, assembly GCA_949316025.1. Lineage (NCBI taxonomy): Eukaryota > Metazoa > Arthropoda > Insecta > Lepidoptera > Sphingidae > Lapara > Lapara coniferarum. The sequence goes on along the minus strand of OX438920.1, from coordinate 35,120,223 downwards.
GTTGGCCATTACTTTTACTACAGCTATGAATTAATACACAATGCTTCAGACGTAATAAAAGGGCGCATTAAATTTTTAAACGCCATTATGAAAGTAAATTACGTGAAAAAATTTCATTAAGTAATAATAATTAATGTCCGTCACCAGCTAGTGGTACAAAAGTCACCTTAAACATTAATTGTGTTACTCGCAAGGGGTCGCGACGGGATTTGAGACTCAGGTCACAGGATTTGAGACTCAGGTCACAGGATTTGAGACTCAGATCATAGAATTTGACACTCAGGTCACATGATTTGTGACTTAGCCATCCTGAGACATAAGATGTTAAGTCTCATTATATCTAGTAGTTCCACTGGCTACAATGTCGTTCAAAACGAAACACAACAGTTCATGTACACTGCTGCTTGGCGGTAGAAATAGACATATCGGTGGTACCCACTGAGACGGACTCTTATATATGAGAGACCTACCACCAGTAACGTACCGCACGACTGTTCGCGTCATCTAAATTAAAACATAGTGCGAAATTGTTTTAAGTTCACTCAACATCAGGAGACAACCTGTTCGTTTAATAAAAAAATTAAGACTCAGAAGACAAAGTCTAACTACTCTTGGTTAACTCGTCCCTAAGCATCGTAATAAATTCAACCAGATTCTATCATGATGGGCATGTAATGTGGGTCAGTCGAGGCGTTATTGACTGACCCTTGTATAAATAGACATTTCCTCAAATTATCTCTGCATAATCGGAGCTACGTAATGCCGCTGACATTTGCAAGTAGATTATGGCTTATTTGTGACTCTATTCATAGCAAGTACAAAAAAAATTAGAAGTGGACGATAGCCTAGTTGGGAATGGAACCGTCTTCCGAGACAATGTCCGGAGGTTCAAAACCCAAGGCACACACTTCTGACTTTCTAAGTTACGTGTGTACGAGGATACCTGCATACCTAAGAAGTTCTTTATAAGAATTTCGAAGGTATGTGAAGTCTACCAACCCGCACTAAGCCAGCGTGATGGACTAAGGCCTAAACCCTCTCAGTAGTAGAGGAGGCCCGTACCCAGCAGTGGGACAGTATATAATACAGGGCTGGTATTACTATATATATTATATTACGAAAAAAAAATGAATTTAAAACAGTCATAAAAAAATCATGATTTAACTAATTACGGCTTAGGCTGGGTTGTTTCAACCGTCATCAGGTAAAGTTAACAGCCTTATTAAACTGGACGAGCGCGCATCGCCTTCGCCTCGCTGTGAATTTGCTTGCAATTCGCCAGCGTGATAAGAGCCTTTACTTGACCCCGATGAACAACGGGGCTTATTCCTTTTATTCTCACATATCATTTCAGAGGCAAAGAGACAAAACATTCATTAGGTTAATCACAGTTTTAAAACTTTATTAGCGAGCCTTAACATGTCAGTGGGTTTAATTAATAACTCGGACTCCATATTAAACTAATTTGCACATACGAATGCATATTAAAATACGAGTACTGCTTAGTGGAAATAAATAAATTGTATCGGATATTTCCATAATTGTTGTATAAGGAAAATTGACGTGGTATGCATCATCAGTCATGTACAGTCAGCGGCATAAATATCTGTACAAAATCAAAATTTCAAATCCCCTATATACGCGTTAAGTTAAACTGAAAAAAAACTTCTTCGTATGTAATAAAGCAAAACTCTTTTAATTTATTTTTGTGAAGAGAAAAAAACATTAGTAAGAACATAAAAGTATGTAGGCAATTTGAAATTTTGAATTTGTTCAGCTACTTATACTGGTGACGTACGGACTCTAGAATTTTAGCCCGATATGCCGGTAGACTCTCCATAGTTACTAGTCCTTGAGACTTAAAATTTTATATCTCAGAGTGACGAGTGCAGTGGAGTGCCACGCAATACTTTGTAATTCAGATTTCTGTGGCATTGCTACTGTTTATGGGAGGTCGTATCGCTTGCCATCAGGCGAGCGGCATGCTCGTCTCGTCATTTAAATTCACGAAAAAAGGCCAAGGTGCGAAAAGTGGGCGAATTAGATGCGCTTCTACCTCTACGGGAATAAGACATATATGTATAGCACAGTGGAAGTAAATTATATCGGAAATTTTCCAAGAAATCCTGTTGCAGTGACGCAAATTGAAGTAAAATGTAGTCGGCAAGTAGAATTGGTTTGATAAGATGGACTAGCATATACTCGTTTGTGCGCTTATACTAAGGATTAGGTTTTCATACGGAGCAAAGAGGATTTATGCCACATAATCCAACAGGACTGATGCACATATACGGTTTTGGTTTAAGAGTTTAATAGGATTTAAAATTGACGTCATTTGGCTGTAAGACCGGTGAAACCAGCATAACCGTTCCACTGACCCCCCGGTGGTGGTAGCGATAACGCGTTTCGTCGCCACCGCCCGTTTGTTATGGTTGCTTTGCAGCGCATGACTCTATCTAGTGTATTATTAATCAAAGCTACATACCTGAGAATTCTCCATAAGAATTTCGAGGGTATGTTAAGTCTGCCAACCCATACTAGGCCAGCGTGGTGGACTAAGGCCTAACCCCTCTCAGTAGTAGAGGAGGGCCGTGCTCAGCAGTGGGCAGTACATAATACAGGGCTGATTGCATAGAATTGCATGTATAACTAAGTTTTGCCCGCGGCTTCGCCCGCATTAAAGAGTTTCTCCTGCATAAAAGTCACTTTATATACAAACTATACATTTTCCCTGATCGAATTGTAAATCTGAACCATGTTCGAATCCATCTGAATACACACAAAAACACAAAGTGCTGTAGGGCGAAACGCGGCTTTCGACGCGCTATTTTCAGGCACCCGCCAACGCGACGGCCCCCCGGTCGGTACCGCCGCAACCGCTATGTCCCTGCATTTTTTTTTTTTTGACGCGGAGAAAGTGACTTATTACTACCGCCCAGTGTTCAAGGGGAACGACTGAGCGGTTATGTTGGGTTCACCGTGCCTTACGACCCGACGTTGAGCCGCCCGGAGAGATGGAAAACGTCGGGCGACCGCCGGGCCGAGTCCCTAACCTATGTACACCGCACGGCATACCAACTAAAACTCCGCGGTGGCCATCTTCGGCGCATTAGGGACGGCTGCGGGCTTCCTCCGACTCACGTCTGAGTTGTCGTCCGCAACCGCCCCTGCGCATACCGCTGTTGCGGTCCGTCTCCTGTTGTTGCGGGGGCTCAGAAGCCCCCGTAGACCGAAGGACGCCTTTGGCGTCAAAGGCAGCGTGAGGCACGCTGCCGTCCATCACGGGGGTCACAAAAGTTGGCTAGACTAATAGGTGGACGGATGACCCCCGGGTGTCCCTGCATTTGAGATCTGAAATAACTTCGAAAATGTTTATTTAAATTACATGCTGTAAAGGGTCATAGTGATGGCGAAATGTGGATGCGCTAGTTGTGCCTCTGCCTACCCGTTCAGGGATATATGGGTGTGTGTGTGTATACAGGGTCATTTTTACATTATGTTACTAAATGAAACCAAATATTCGTTTATACCTCTGCTAACATTGTGCCAAAAATTATCAATCAAAAACGAATACTTTCGCCAAAAATCCCGGCTGTAGTATTCCATATTTGCGATCATTTTATAGTTTAATGCGAATATGGCGTGTGCGTAAGTGCATTTCTGACTGAAAGTGTAATGTTGCTGCTGCTACGAATTCTCCTAGAGTAGTCATAGTAGCATTAGGGCGTGTAAACTTAAAGTTACTTTTTATTGATATTTATTTTGTTTGAAACTTACACTTTTTTATTTTACATATACGGTTAAAATAACTTAATGGAAAACGTTATTTTCAACGAGATAAGTATGTGGTTTCATTTATTAACGCAATGTCAAAATAACCCTGTATAATGTATGCATATCCCAAAAAAGTCGCTAGCCTTTCACCCCTCGGTCCTCGGATATTATTGAATTAATATATCAAGAAGGCTACTTACCTTTTTGCCTATTCGAAACAAACGGCATATCAATCCTATTAATATTACAAACCCGAATGTTTGTGAGTAGTACTAGGTATGGATGTATAGATAGATGTTTGTTACTCTTTCACGCAAAAAATACTAAACTAAATTCGACGAAATTTGGCACACTGGTAGATCATGTCCTGGATTAACAATTGAACTACTTTTTATCCCGGGAAAATATAAAGCGGGCCTTTTATCCCGGATTCTTTTTGGTGCGAGTCGATACGGCCAAACCACTGACCGGTGTCGATGAAATTTAATAGGGAGATAGTTTAAGACCCTGGGAAGGATCTAGGAAATTATTTATCCCCGGAAAATATAAGCCGGGACGTTAATCCCGGAAAATCGTCTTCTGCGAGTGGAACCGCAAGAAAATAAGTATGGAGATAGTTTGAGATCCAGAGAAGGACATAGGCTACTTTATCCCGGAAAACCACACATTGTATCCCGGACCTTTTAATCTCGCCGTTGGAGCCATAACGATCATACCAATGAAATTTTGTAAGGAGATAATTTCGACCCTGGAAAGGACCTAGGCAACTTCTTATCCCGGAAAAATATAAACCGGGACTTTTATCCCGGAAAAACTTTTTAACGCGGGTGGAGCCGTGGGCAAAACCTAGTATGAAATAAAAGAAAGATAAAGCAGTAAACACGAACAAAAATAGCATCAGAATATTGATTACCTCGATTTAAATTACGCTTCCCGATAGTAACAATCCAATGATAGTAATAAAATAAAGATCCGTCTTTGAATTTTCTATCCACCGCGCGACGTAACTGAATTACTTGCCCGACTTACGGCGACATTGCGGATGGAAATAAAAATAAAATACCTAAGTCTCTACATTTTTCAATAATAACTTGACATCATTGATGTATTAAAAAACCCTGACATCAATAAATTTATCGGGTTTTTCTTGCAAGAGCAGCGTGTTTTTTTAAAACACTGGTTGAATTTTTGACTTATGCATGTTGACTTTAAGTTTACATTGTCATGTTTCAGGAATTTCTTTGAGAAAATATGTAAACAAAAGGTTTTACCGCCGTTTCCGGCTAAATAAGCCTTTTAGGAGCTTAAAGGCTCATTAAGGCGGATCAATTATTGCTGTCAATAATCATGCTCAATTATTTTTCTGTCTAAAATACAGTAAGCCCTTTGAAGTTTATTTTATTAAAGAAAAAACGGTTGTTGACAAGGACACACAAGTTTAAAGGCAATTTGAAAGATGTCCGCTAAATCTAGCCCGGCTGAGAGTTTAGGGATATTAAAAGGGGAAAATACAAGCCTTGGATCCACTAAAAATATTTTTAGACTCCTATATATAACTATATAACATCTTGATATATTTAATGATAAATTGAATGCATTTATAAGTAAAGTTTCGAAACATATTCGTGAATAAATTTTGGCATATTTTTGGTAGATAATATTCTATTCACATAACACGTTACGTATGTAATTGGTGAATGTTGAGTGTACTTGTTATTTGCATATTTATCAGCCACATTAACCTTAACATTGTTTGTATATAATTGTTTCAATATGTTTGTTGTTGGTATACCTTAAGTAAATAAACAAATAACTAACTTTTTTAAAGTTCATATTAAGTGTAGTTTTTAAATATGAATCTCAAAATGGGAGGTCTTTAAAAATAAACGATTTATTGTACACACATATGAACACACTCACGCCCTTTATCCCCGAAGAGGTAGGCAGAGGCGCAGCTAGTGCATCCACTTTTCGCCGTACTTATTCCGTCCCATGATGTGATAGGAGGCGAGCCTACCCTCATATCGGGCACAAATTCCAGACTCTGAGCTGATACTGAACAGAAAAACCCAACATCACTTTATCGGACCCGGGGATCGAACCTGAGACCTCAGCATTGCAGTCGTATTGTAATACAACTACGCCACCGAGGCAGTCGATTTATTGTAAAAGGCTAGTTTTTAGGGATTCTATCCAAATATATATAAGCTGTCTTGGTTAGAATATTAAGCTCGTTTTTGGACATGTCCTTTGAATTTGATCAGCGACTTTTGTCGCTGAATGTACATACATGTCTTTTGACAGATATTTAAAATAACAATATCGCTAACAGTCAATGCGTAGAATAATTATTTCTAGCAATAATGATTAGTTGCAATTACACTTAGCTCGAAGTCGCTGCCCTATTAAAAAATACAAAAACAGTGTATTACAATTAACAAGAATCAATAATTTTCTTTTCATTTCTACATACTAATTTTCATTGAAATATAGCCTCTATTCATATTCATACTTCATACGTTTATGTACGTTGCCACGAACATCCAACGTATAATTTCCATGTGTGACAGCGGACAGCGAAAATAATAGGTATACTGCAGAGCAGTTATTTGAATACCCCGAGAATGTGACCCCAAATACCTCTGGGTGCAGTTTCAAAATATTTATCCCTTAAATTACTTACATTCTCGCCTATTTGAAAATTCTTTGTGGAAGGAATTATTTTCGAAAGGTTTCATTTGTTTACTTTGTGTTAGTAGATGTTTTGTTCAAAAGTTTAAAAATGTATTTGTTTAGGCAAATCTATTTTATTAATTTTAGAAGTGGACGATAGCCTAGTTGGGAATGGAACGGTCTGCCGAGACAATGTCCGGAGGTTCGAAACCCAAGGCACACACCTTTGACTTTTCGAAGTTACGTGTGTATTGTTTATCAATTATCGTTCGCTTTAACGGTGAAGGAAAACATCGTGAGGAAACCTGCATACCTGAAAAGTTCCTTATAAGAATTTCGAAGGTATGTGAAGTCTACCAACCCGCACTAGGCCAGCGTGGTGGATTAAGGCCTAAACCCCACCAGTAGAGGAGACCCGTGCTCATCAGTGGGCAGTATAATAATACAGGGCTGGTATTATTATTATTATTTATTAGGCAAATTTATTACTTGTCAAACTATTCACTAACTGAGGAACAAATAAAATATTTTTAATGGTTTCATTAGTGACACAATGGCATTTTATTATTAAAATATACGGCACAGAAATCGCATGATGGCGTGCGCCGCGCCTACCGTATAATGTTTTTGCCGGACATAAATCAACTTATAATAATTTGCGCAAGAACATCAAATTAACATAGTACACGGTTAGCTGTTGGTTTGCAACGAGGAAATCTTTAATCTTAAACACATGTCGTGGGTTCACACGCTTGTGTGTGGAAAGGGCGATTTCTTTATACGCTAGGGACGCTCTACGCGATTTGTCGATTTCATAAGATTCAGAACTTTTTGGCAAAGTAAGCTCAATTCATCAGTGCGTATAACTTAGTTTAATTAATTATAAGTCCTTATCTATTTTTATTAGGAGACCGGGGATAGTTGACCAAATTTCAGCTTAGATCCTTATATATTTTTTGTCTTTAGTATATAATGTAACAACACCTATAGCTTCGATAGGTCATAGGTGCACTAATAAGCTTTCGAAAGAAACACCAAAAACCTCGTGATTGTTTATAAAATAGTCTACAAAAGCAATTTTGTGGAACAAGAAAATCATGTCAACCTACCCCATGCCTGGGGTTGGTGGTCTATTTACTTGGGGTAAATTGACCTACGAAGTAATTGGTATAAAATACGGCAATAAAATAAAAAAAACACAACAAGTACTTATTTAATATTATCAATGTGCCTTATTGAGAGAAAATATCATTAACATTTACATACCTCGGTGGTGTAGTTGTATTATGGTACGACTGCAATGCTGAAGTCTCGGTTCGATTCCCGGGTCGGGCAAAGTGATATTGAGTTTTTCTATTCAGTATCAGCTCGGAGTCTGGAATTTGTGTCCGAAATGGCGATAGGCTCGCCCCCTATCACATCATGGAACGGAATAACGGCGAAAAGTGAGTGCACTAGTTGCGCCTCTGCCTACCCCTTCGAGATAAAAGGAGTGCGTGTATATATACATGTATTTACATAATTAACATATAATTTGTCACTTTTTGTACGATATTCGTTATTGGGGCAGAAACAAAAATCTTACCACCAGCAGAGGGTTTACTGTTTCGATTAGTTATTCTTTTGTATATCCACATTGTTTTAAAATAACAAATTTTTAATAAATTTGTAAAAAAACTCTCTTTGTTCCATGTGAAGAATATTTCGATTGCGATTACTACGTAGTACATTTTTAGATATTCAACTAGCCCCGATATAAAGTATGTCTACCAGCCCCAAACAACTTTTTAAATTTTCAACCACATGTGAGTACCTCAAACGGGTCAAACCTGTGGCGAAATATAAAAAAATTACACTAAAATAATCATCAATAACCAAACTCGTATAAAGGCTTCAATACAAATAATATAAAGAGGTAAATACTCATAGGTAATTACTCATAGGTATCATTTTTCGATACTGAAATCGTTTTTTCTCCCGGATTACGTGCGCCCGCGTTGCGGCGTTTGCGAAGTTTCGCAAACAGATAACAGTGTTTCGCGTATATCAGGACGACGTAGCACTTTAAAATAGCTTGAGTTTTTGACTGTTATATCCTACTAATATTATAAAGGCGAAAGTTTGTAAGAATGTATGGATGTTTGGATGTTTGGATGTAAGGATGTTTGTTCCTCTTTCACGCAAAAACTACTGAACGGATTTCGATGAAATTTGGCACGCGGGTAGATCATGTCCTGGATTAACACATAGGCTACTTTTTATCCCGGGAAAATATAAAGCGGGACTTTTATCCCGGAAAAACTTTTTAAAGCGGGCGGAGCCGCGGGCAAAAGCTAGTTTTTATATAAAGTTAAGACATTTAATTCACTTCACACATAGAAAAAAAATGTTCCAATTTGGACCATAACGCGCAGAGGTGATTAAAATTTTTGAATTTGTTCAACTATTTATGTGACTGCCTGTACACAAACTACTCCTATGTAATTAACTTGATGGCATCGAACATAACCTTGCTGTTTAATGTTGAAGGTTCCAGCGAAAACTTTTTAACTATTGCTCCAAACATCGCGTGACGTTAAGTAAATAAGTGATACCTGACGAAAACGGCACTCTGGATCGATGGGAATGTGGGAATAAATTGTTCTGAAGACAGTACTCGAGGAACTTGAAACTTGTTTTTTTATAAAACACACACACACACACACACACACACACACACACACACACACACACACACACACACACACACTCACGCCTGTTATCCCCGAAGGCGTAGGCAGAGGCACAACTAGTGCACTCACTTTTCGTCGTTATTCCGTTCCATGATGCGATAAGGGGCGAGCCTATCGCCATATCGGACACAAATTCCAGATTCCGGGCTGATATTGAATAGAAAAACTCAATATGACTTTGCCCGACCCGGGGATCGAACCCGAGACCTCAGCGTTGCAGTCGTACTGTAATATAACTACGCCACCGAGGCAGTTTTTTTATAAAACTCGTAGGAAAACTGGGTTTTTATGTACCTACCTGACTGGATAACACCTCGTTAGTGTAATTACTATGGTTAAACCTATCCATAGTTGCTCATGATATTGATTTATTTATTTTTATTTGATTTTATTTAGAACGCTCACAGGTATCAATAACAAACAAATATATTGCGAAATGAATTCAACACATAAGCCAATTACGAGCCATTGTAGATAGTTTTTATGGTTACTTAAACTTAGGCATGATTCTCTATGACATTGTTAACTCGTAACGCGGCCGCGTCACGTTCACTTCGTGTAATGGGCGTATAAGGTATTCTGTATGCCAATTTCCATAGTGATAAACGCAACGAGTTACGTTACGCGCTTGTTACGAACGGTGAAAATAACGCGTGTCATAGAGAATAAGGGGGCTGATCGTCGTGATATCTTAAAAAAAAGTTAACATTCGTTTCTAAAATGACATATTTAAACTTAGGTTATATCAAATAATACAAAAAATAATGCCGTTGTAACTTAACGCTGGGTATTTAGCAAAGAGTTAAAAAAATATGTTTTAATTGTAAAATAAGTTGCTAGTCGTCGTGAGCCTCAACAAAACTCACGGTAGAGTATTTCTCGCAAATGCGACGGTACTTTAAAATAAATCTATGTCTATATCATGAAGTACCTAGAAAACCTTATTAGACTGTCTCCGTGTTCACATCAAGAAGGCTATTTATTTTTGAAAATTAACATCATGTATTTGATTTGATGTTGTGAACTCTATAGGTACTGTGTGCAACTAGTTCTGAGAAACTAATTTAAAAAAATTGAAGCTATTGGCTCTGGAGTTTATTCGTGCAAGCTGAATGGACAGAAGATTTTTTCGTCGCGAATGTCTAATATTATACCTACCTACCTATTGGTTTCTGTAGGTGTACCTACATAGGTATAATATTTGGATTGTCAAGGGTTGCATCGTCTTTCTTTAACACTCTACTTGGACAAATCAAATTATAATTTATTTCAGAATAAGTAACAAAAAAGAACTGTATTATGTTAGGAAGTATATAAGAACAATATAGACTATTTAATAATGAATTCTTCTTATGACTCGTCCCATCCATCATTAAGACTATGTCATAGTATCATTGGGATTGCATTGTATACCTAATATAACAATGAGCTTGATTTCTATTATTGGAGTATACAAAATGAGGTACAAATGAAATACCCCGAATGTATCACCAAATCACTATCCGAATATCCCGTCCAAACAAGTTAAACCGGAACAAGTCATTTGACGTATCGATGACATTGGATGGTTAGTTTCCGAACGTCGTTCGTAAACCGGGCTTGTTTATGATCGCTTTTATAGGATTTTTATTAGTCACAGTACCCGGCTGTGTACATGAAATACTGCCAATAGCCTGTTACACCCTTTCGAAATCCACCAGCGATTGGCCAGTATATTTATATATTTGTTTTATTGTCTACGTGACATAAAAGCTAGATTGGTCATTTGTAACATTATTGTAGGCATAATGTTGAAGATTTTCGTATATAAATTATAGATTATTACGTAAATACATCTGAATAAAGGCCAGATATTGCGATATTCGATGTTGCTGTATAGGTAGAAATTCCGCGTTTCGCTTAGGCATTATCAGGCACATCATCGAAAAACACAACCAAAATACATTTCAGTATTTATATGCTACACTGTGGCATTAATTTATTGAACCTATTTAATATGAATTTTATATACATATCACACAAGTAGCTGGACAAATTCAAAATTTCAAATCGCGTTTAAACTTTTGCGTCAATATCAACAATTATTTTTCTTCACTAAAATAAACTTCACAGGGTTAACTTTATTTTATATAAAGAAAAAGACTATTTCAACTGGAGTTAAGTGCAGAAGCGTTTTGAATTTTTTAATTCGTTCAGCTACTTTTGTGGCTGACTGTGCATACATCACGCATTTCCCCTTTATCAGTTTAGCAGTCATTTTGAAACAACGGGATTACCCCATATCCGGCCATACCTATATTTCGACGGTTCCGTAGAACAAAGTCGTATGTCCAAAATGAAGCTTTTCAGTAGAGCGCTTTGAAAGTCTAAGTTAATTGTGAAAATCACAAGTTACAGTGAACAAAACATTATATTCTATAGGGTTCAGTAACAACTTTGAACTTAATGTGTGAAAATAGCACTAATTCGCACATGAATACAAACTAACGACTTTCAAAGCGCTCTACTGAAAAGCTAACATTTTGCATATACGACTTTGTTCTACGGAACCGTCGATTTAGTTCCGGCAATTGACACGGCACTACACGGACCCTGAGTCCTTCGGTCAGGTCAAGTGGGTGGTGCAATTAGCATGCTTAGGTTATCTTAATCATGTCTCCGTTGCAGCGACGGTCGAGAGGTCACTTGACCCACTGTCGCTTTTTGATCATCTTGGTGGCTCAAAAGGACCTTTGTGTTGTATAAGGATACATATAGCTTCGGCTCCCGGCTCTGTTCAAAAGTCCGTTCCAGGGATAAAAAGTGACCTAGATATAAATTAAGGCTAATGTAGCTTCGGTTTGTAAATAATTTTCAGAATCAGAACAGTAGTACGTACCAGAGATTAGCGTGTACCATAAAAATATCGAGAAGCATCTACATCATATTCATACTTCAATAGAAGTACGTATATTAATAATAATTTTAATAATTTATTTCCAAACAAATGTACATACAAGTTTACAATCGGTAAATTTGCTTTACATATTAATTGGTATTGGCTTTTTATTTTAATGTTATACTAGCTTTTGCCAGCGGATCCGCCCGCGTTAATAGGTTTTTCCGAGATAAAAGTACTTATAAACCTTCCTTTTGAATTACTCTATCTATTAAATCAAAGTTCGTTCCGCAGTTTTAAAGATCTAACCATACATAGGGACATAGGGACAGACAGACGGCGGGAAGCGACTTTGTTTTATACTATGTTATGATTCCACAAATAATAAGGTTTATTAATATTTTAGAATTTATTGAAGGAACATACATTGAGAACACAGGTCTACTAAAAATAAAACGTAGAGACCAATTATTAAGAACCTCTCCTATTATTAAATTTGTTAAATACGCGAAAAAAACTTAATTTTATTTTAAATAAAGAATGTAGAGAATATTTAACTGTATATAAAATTAGAAATTTTTAATAACATAAGCAGCTGAACAAATTTAATACTTCAAATAGCCTTTATACTTGTACACTTACTATTTTTTTCTCTTCCCAATAATCAAGTAAATGAGATCTACTTCAGACAAAGAAAGTTTCAATTAAAATTAACGCATATAGGCGATTTGAAATTTTGTAATTGTTCAGGTACATATGAGGCGGACTGTACATCTCAGATCCATATATGATAGATGAGTAAGTATATCCCAAGGCCCCTGTGACGCACAGGCGACTAACTAGGGCTCAAAGGCGGACTCCCAGCTTTCTAGTCAGTGGGTCATATAGTCAAGGTCTAGTCAGGATAGACTTCAAATCAATTATAAAAAAAATAGTAGTAGTCACTTAAACCCAGCCTAGGGGTGTCATGACCCCAATGACCCGCCCTCTGGATCCGCCCTTAGGCCCGAATAGGGCTACTGGTGGTTTCCGGCTTTAGCTCTTCATGTATATCTTAAAGGCATCATATGAGGGAGTGCTTCTCAAAGGAGATCGATTGCAGTGGCATACCGCAAGGACGTTGATTGAATCAAGGAATCCTGCTTATTTATGTTTTAAAATTACGTTTATAATACCAGGAATGTATGAGCTATTTTCTTACAAAGTAAACTAGTTACAGCCAAATTATATACCTAGGTACAATACTTGATGGAAATTAATATCTACATATTTATAAAGGCAGTTGTATTTATTATATACAGTGCCTAGGAACCTAACAAAAGCTACGATTTCATTACTTTAGTCTCACCAGACAAATTCTAAGAAACTTTTATTCGTTTGACGTTTCACTGTAGATGCTTATGTAACTAGTTAATGTAAAATGAAAAAAAATATATAATGTTTTCATATTACCTAATTGAAATGAGACAGCTTCTTATCATATTGGAATTGTGTCAAAAAACAGTAAGTATAGATGTGAGTGTTGTGACGTATATAATGTTTGTATTGATGGCCAAGACACAGGCCATGCCTTGTGTGGATATCATAGAAATAATATAAAATTTTCGGGTAAATAAATAAAACATTGATGAACCACGTAATCTGGACGCTATATCAGGTAGTCGCTATAAACGATACACTTTTTAAACATGAATTTTCCAGGACCCTGCCTATTTAGGCTTTATAAGATTTCTAGTGTAAATAAAAGAATTCTGTGTGCTTGTGTGACTACCTCGGTGGCGTAGTTGTATGATAGTACGACTGCAAAGCTGAGGTCTCGGGTTCGATTCCCGGGTCGGGCAAAGTGATATTAGATTTTTCTATTCAGTATCAGCCCGGAGTTCGGAATTTGTCGCCGGACCCGCCCTCCCCCCTCTATATACCCCTATGGTAGTTAATTAAATTTTCAATTCTGCTATTGCAGTGCGCAGCTGGGCGCGCGGCGTGGCAGGAGGCGGCGGCGCTGTCGGTGGGTGGCGGCGGCGCGGGCGCAGGCGGCGCCGCGCGGCGCTGCTCCGTGCTCGGAGACCATCCGGGCTCCAGGAGAGACCCCAGGGGAAAGTGGCACAGAAACAACCGGGTAAGTGCGCCGTGAATAATCGGGCTTAATTACGAATCTGCTGAATAATACATAGCCATGAATAAATTCCAGACCCCGTGCTTATACTAGGCAGAAAACCCAAAGTTACTTTTCCCGTCGCAGAATTCATACCCGTGACATCAAGGCGGTGTTGTACCGCACACGCTATACCAATACCTATGCCACCAAGGCAGTCCAATTAAAAACGCGAGTAGTAATCTTTTTTAGCACCTGGGCCCCGTTTACCTACCTACGACATGACATTGATATTGTAATGCTCTCCTCAAAACTTTAGTACTTCTTCTTCTTGAAGAAAGTTCCTCAGTACTGTGGGTAGCGACTCCCCTTCTGCATCACCTTCTCTCGGACGAGCTTTCTCCATTCATTTCTGTCACATGCGGTGCGAAGGGCGCTGTGAACTGTAGAGTCAAGAGTGGTGCTGGTCAGACCAACTGTAGTGCATAATTCTAACGATTTCCCAGGTTCGGGATGCATCGTACGGCTCGTCGTCGGACTCGGACGGGGAAGTGGACGGCGCGAACGGCGACACGTGGGGCGTCGCGAGACTGCTCTACGCCGGCCTCGGCACGCTCGCCCTTGGGCTCGTCGTCTACTTCGTCGGCACCGGGGACAAGGTATACGACGCACGCGCAGCTCAGGCATTAATGTTTGAATTTGAAGACGACTGCAGAATGCAGCGTCAGAAACTATACAGCCCATGATCATTGAGTTTTATTTTGACCTGGAGTGCGAATTCATCGAGGGATCTAGAAAAGCAACTCTAGTTATTAGAACTCGTTTTTTGCACCATTGATTTGTTTTCTTCTTATAGAGATAAATTATTGACGTGAGTTAAAGTATTAACTTTACACAACATTCTTATTTTTCAGTGTATCTATTGTATTATACTAAGCGTTCATTTATCTATAATTTCCAGGGTTTCAAGACACCAGCGCTGCGGCTGGTGGGTCCTTCGCTCATTGTCGCCGGTCTCGCGTGCTGTCTACTGCGTATTGCCTTTTGCATATTTGCGAAGCCTTGCTGTCGAAGACGAAAGAACTACAAGGAGAACAGAAGGTGGGCTCTTTGAATGTCACGAGCTATTTAACTAGTAGTAGTTTCAATAATCTTCTTCGATTTTCTTGAGAAATATTGATTTCAATAATCGATGAGTACAATTGGTATAGTCCTAATATATGTTTGTTAAAGTCCTACTACTGAGTCCTGAATCTGTATGATTGTAATTTTGTATGAACTATGCTACTCCCAATTTTTGCAGACTGTCCGGGGCTGCAGAGGGGGAGGAAATGCCCCTGGCGGGCGCGGTGGGGGCGGGGTCGCGCGTCGGGCCCGCGCAGTGCTCGCCCGCGCGCCGCCTCGACGCCTCCTCCTGCGACGTGTCGAGCCTCTCCAGCGGCGAGGAGGACGAGCGCATGCGCCGGTACCGCACCGCCTCGCTGCAGCCGCCCGCCGTGCACCAAGTAAGTAACCAGCTGTTTTTGAATTATATTTATCGGGAAGTTTCATTGAGTTTTTGGCGGCGTAAGGTCGTCGCCGCAATAGAGGAACAGGTGCGTTCCTCTATGGAAGGGAAATTTCCAGTTAGGCAGATATTGGGCCTGAGCGGCCGCGGCCCCTTCGACTGTTTTTATTCGGAGGTGGTATATATGCTTTGCTTCGCTCAAATATTACAAGTGCAATTCGGGAACGTGTGTCGCCATCTAGCAATATTATTGGGCGTTATGTGCTATTCGTCGATACCACCTCGATGTCTGATGAATGAGTGTCGAGTCATCTTGTTCACTACTTAATGTAGTCGTTTCCAGCCATGTTGATAGGTGGTGGTGAATAGTAATTGTGCCGCCATACGTTCTTTTGGGTATCTATATAAAACGAGATTGGCAGACACGTAACAAATGTAAGTTCTCCATCACGATAGTGTGGTGAGAGAGTATAATATTATAACAATAGCACAATAGCTTAATTTTGGATAGGATAATTTTGTAACTTTGCACGAAGAAACACGATTTGATGATGTTGCCCTTAGACCAATGAGGCACTAAATAAAAATAACAATTCAGGTCACAGCACACCAAAACATCGCGCAGCAAAGCACGTCGCAACAGCGGCATTCGCCGGCCAGTGCGTCTGCGCAGAGTCCGTCGCCGCAAGGCGCGGGTGGCGCGTGTGGCGCGGGTGTGGCTTGTGGCACGGGTGTGGCGTGTGGCGCGGGTGTGGCGGGCGTGGCGGAGGCGCGCGCGGTGCCGCAGAGCGCGACGCTGGGTGCGCTGCCGAGCGCGCTGGCGCAGAGCGTCGCGTCGGGTCGCCGGCCGCCGCCGCGCAACGTGTCCTTCGCCGGCGGCCCGGACGGAGAGCTCGTCCTCAGCCCCGCGCAGCTCCGCTCCTAACCCGATAGACTCCACCCGAAGTGACTCACTCGATGCGACGCTTCGGTTATGTGATTACGTGACGCTCGTGACTGTTTTAAACGTTTTAAGTGATTTTCTATGTAAGCTACGAGATTGTCGATTATTTGCACGTTTGGATATATTATCGCAAGCTCCTGACGATGTTCGTGAATATATTTTGCTAGTACCGACCGTACCGTAGACGCGTTCCGACGTCTACGTTTTATTTCACCTCTAGATGGAAGTTGGCTTTCAATGTCAGTATGATGGAATTTTGTTAAGTTTTCTGTTCAGCGCTCTTAGTTTGAGTTTTTTTGATGCTCGTCCCATCATGGTTATGCGTACAATGCCTTTAGCGAATCGTACTAAAAATTTTCACTTATGTCAGATCAACATTTTCTTGCATAGGATTGACGTGACGGGTATCGAAAATCGTATTAAGAGCAATACCCGTGCCAGACTGCTTCAATTAAGTGATGGAGCGAGGTTTAAAGGAGCTGTAAGACCAATGAAACGAGTATTGTATGCAAACAATTGTGCGGAATGGTCTGTCAGCGCCTTCACTATTTTTACCGTAGTACTCGTATCATATACTGAATGTGCTAGGTCCATCCATATTGAAGCCAACTGGTAGACACATCTGAACGAGGTATGGTTTTTGCTCGCCGTTAGCAAATATATCTACCTGAATGTACTAAATAAATCATAAATTATTATACTATTCAAATATTCAATTATTTGTATATATATTAGGCGTTGCGTTTAGTACCAAAGCAAGCTATTTAGAGTTCATGCAGAGCTTTCCCATACATTTTTACATACTACTGCATTAAAAAAATTTAAATGAATTTACTACAGCGTTCAAAAGCAAGGAAACACAGGACGCTGAACTCTACACCGCTTGCTGTACGATGGGTGCCTAGTAGGTATATATATATTTTTTTTCTCTAATCGAGGATCGCATCAGTCCTTTCGGCTGTGAAAGTAGAAGAAAAAAAAAACAAATATTTCCAATAGGTGAGACATTTAAAAAAAAAACCGTACCTCGTCGCAGTTTGGAATTAAATAGTTAAAATATTATAAACAATTATGTTAAAACTGCCTACTAGATGCGAATTTATATTTAAATATATAAAAAAAATCATAAAATAGATTTATAACTGACAATAATGATTGTTAACTGATGTATAAAATGTTATGGCGTATGTGCGTTAGTTTTGTTTTAATTACGTCTGATTGTATTTGAGTAGTTCACGCGCCGAGTGTCTGTATTGTATCTCAGAAATTTATAATTATATGGATACGTTCTCGTTGGTTATTTTATGGGAAAAGTACTGCCTTTCAATTTAATTTTAGAATTTACAGATTTAACAACAATATAGGAAGTCGATAACGCTACAAGTATCGATAATCGTCCCACGGACGTAAAGGGACGTCACTAGTGTGACGCCACGTGGGAGCCTCCCTGCGCCCCACCACAGCCCCCGTAGCTCAAGAACTCGCGCGTGGACTGTGTATATTATATGTATCGTAATATTATGCTGGATGGTCCAATAGAAAATTAAGTTCCGGTTGGCCTTTGACCACTTTTCATTGTATTCAGTTTACTATATCGATTGTACATTGACTGATTTATATTATTTTACTTGGCGTATGAACTACATATAAACACCAAAAATATATGAATATTTACATAGTTAGCTAATAACATAAATGTTGGTGTATAGCTAGTGATACTGTCTGACAGTGATGTTTTTATGTGTAAGTTATGATAACATAATATGTGTGTTGCGCGTGCGTTGTATATGGCACAGTATAGATAATACCGTTTATAAATATATTATAATATATTTTAGAAATATTTGCACCTTTAGTAGTGAAATATTAACATGTATATCGCAGATAATAGCTAGAGTACTTGATGGCAACACTGAATGAAGTGTCATCGACAACATATTTTGAAAAATTAAGTTTCTATAGACGAAACAGATATATATGTATACATATTATAAACGTTTTTGATTAGTTTTTGTCAATTATACCTTCGTAATGAAATTAATGTGTAGTTATTTTGAATTGTTTAAATCTAAGAATTGTCAATTACTGATTGTTTTCGAGATAAGATTACGCTGTTTTTCTTTGCTGACCGTCTAGCACCAACTTACGCTTCTGATATCAATGCGTTTATACATACTTACGTGCTATATCTATACTGTCACTAATGTGTGACTTACCAAACAGAAAATCTAAATTCTTTCTAAAATTACTGACACTATAAAAACATTTAATGAGTATATGACATAATTTTTTAATACAAATTGAAATTATTTTCCAAATTAAACACCAGAATGGTATAATCGACGTACATAAATAGATAATAAGAAAATAATGAGCTTCGTTTAGATTAACTGGCTTTGTAACAAAATGTTGTGTACGTTAATGGAATAGAAAAACATCGTCATTCACAATTCCATTCACTATTTGGAATTTTATGTTGACTATCAATTTTCATTTGGATTTATTTCTCATTGAATACGAACTAAGCGCACATTAAACTGGTGACAGGGTTCATTTAATTTTTTCTACTGGCGGACGAATTTTCATTTACTACTTAATATATTGTTCAACAGAATATTTAAACGCCATTTCTATTTTACGACCGAAAATTCGTCTGCTTATTTATAAAAATATATAGATCGTTCTATAAAAATAAATTCTGCGTCATTCAATATTTCTCTTCACCACTCCGAAGACACCAATGTTTTAAAATTAGTTTACTATAGTCATTTTGTATATAAGCAATGGACATTCAGTATAAATAAGTTTTTATTGTTACATAATTCGATATTAAGTATTTT
Source organism: Lapara coniferarum (assembly GCA_949316025.1). Classification (NCBI taxonomy): domain Eukaryota; kingdom Metazoa; phylum Arthropoda; class Insecta; order Lepidoptera; family Sphingidae; genus Lapara; species Lapara coniferarum. The sequence goes on along the minus strand of OX438920.1, from coordinate 35,100,781 downwards.
GGTTGGATAGGTTCTAAAAATACGCTTGATTTGATCAGATTTGCTTAACGAACGATGGAAAATCGAGCCTAAAAGGCATAATTATGGTGCAATAAAATACCCAAATGGATTATGGAATAGACAATATCAAAGATGATTTTAGTATACCGAATCTCAAGATGGTGTAAATACGGGATTTAATTACTATATTTTTTTTGTAATGAAATGTCGACATCTTGCAATGCATCGCTCGCCTAGTTGCGATGTAGCATCGGTTTGATGTGTGTAAGCCCTACTCATGTACGATTCGATCAGTCTGTGTTAAGAATAGCGTATCTCACATTTTCTAATTATTTGGGAAACTTAAATTTCGTTGTTTATTGTGTATCTAATTTGAAAAATTATAGTGACTGTCAACTTTTTTCAAAATTGAAGTTTTTAGTCCCAGCGCCTTTTGAGAATCGCATATGTAGAGGATTACAGAGCATACCAAAACAATATAAACAGAGAAATGGTAATGGCAAGAAACTTTGTAGCTCCCGTCACACACATGCAATATTCAAATTAAAGTATAAAATTTTCTTTTTTGTACTATTATGTACAGTCAGTGACATAAGTAGATGAACAAAGACAAAACTTAAAATTGGTTATACAATTTTGTGTTCATACAAATTTATTTTTTCCTTTCACAAAAATAAAATAAAAGGGATTTACTTTAACTGCACATAAAGAAAAAATATTTCAATTAAACTTAACGCATATAGCTGATTTGAAAACTTATGTGGCTGACTGTACGATGATCTAAAAAAATAAAGTCTCTCGAATTTCCTGTACTATTAGTAGCTATGACAAAAGCAATAATAGGGTAGTTGACTACTTTTTTTAAAATACATTTATCAAACATTTATTCCTTCTAAAATATAGAGGAAAAAGAATTTTTAAAATACAAGCAATAATAAATGAGTTATAAAGCTTTGAAGTTTGGTGGAAGGGGCATCTGTGAGATAGCGGACACAGCAGAATGTGACGTCACTGGGTGTCGCCAGCCATAACGTTGCGTGCGTGTGAAACAAATGACGCGATATCCCCACTACGCCCCCACTTTTGTTCACAACAATATTTCAAATATGAATAACTGCTTTAGTTGTCAACCAATTTTAATTCTGATTTTACAGAAAAATGATTTTCGTATTATTTTCTGTTACATATAAAATCATGTACCAAATCAAACATAGGAAACTACCCTATTGTCTATGGGTACACGTGTGTTGCTGTAGTCAAAGAGAGCTCGGCCAGAATGACGTCAAAGATGGAAATTTTGTGTTCCTTAATTTACTATAAGTACCCGATAGCTGTATAAATATGAACTTTAACAGTGAGTCATTAAGGGTTTTTCATGATTTTCACTTAATGTAAAAACATTTTCTTGTATACGTGCTTCCATGATAAGCTTGCATTGACAGTAATGCTTCTTTCGTGTTTCCTAATAAGTGCTACTTCATAGCTTTGTACTAAGTTTATTTGTAAGGTAATTTTAAGTTTCAAGGCCTAATGTTCTGATATCGGGCATTATAGCGCCAGATTACAATAGGCCGCGCCGGAATCTAAATGGACGTATTATTATTGACGAGTAATTTTGTACATATAACCAATATGCAATAGAATATCACTTGATTGAAGGGATCTTTACACTCAATAGATACCATTTAAATTATTTAAAGTTTAAAATAGGCATTCCATATTTCCATATAACAAAAAATATTTTTTCATCATCATCATCATCATCAGCCACACGACGTCTAATGCTGAACATAGACCTCCCCCAAAGATTTCCAAATGGGCCTGTCAAAAGCGGCCCGCATCCAGCGCGTTCCTGCGGCCTTTACCAATTTTTTCTCATACGTTATTTTAAATATAGTTTAAAACCCAGTGTATTTGAAAATAAGACTTAATTAATTTCGAAATGTCTCATACAGAATAACAATTTCGATAAATCAATGTAATAGATGTTTGTATGTAAAATAAAGGACCCTAGGCAATAATAAGATCCCTTCGACAGTGGCAGTTATGAATAAGTTGCGCCGACCAATGTGGATTAAGCTAAGAACTAGATAATAATTTGTATTGTAAAAAACGTTCCTTTATTCTTCAATGGTAATAGTTTTAAGAGTAACAATAATTCTTTCTGTCACGGTCTTTCCTGGAGTGCTAACAACTGTCATTTGAACTACAACTTTAGATTGCTATGAATCTTGAAGTCGACGGCTGAGGTTTTCTTGAAAGCCTAATTTTCTCTTTCGACGAGTAAAAGTACAAAGCGAAATAGCTAATGGAAAATCGATTTCAGAACGCAGCTATATCCTTAAAAACCATTACAATTAACGTTGTGACTATGTTTTGATCATGTTTGAAGCTGTCAAGGAAATCGATTTAGTCGGCGACATGTCACGCTTAACGATTATCGATTTGTTGACTATCGATCTGCATTTCAACATCGAATAGGCGGTCTCTATACCTATAGTAAAATATAAGTATACTAACGGTGCAAACACTAAAGGATAGAGTGATCACTGTGATTTAAATGTTGTTTATCAAAGGAAAGATATGTAAGACGTGTTGAGAAAAAAATAATGTTTAATTTCGTATATCGAAATTTGATGTCATTGCGCTCAAAGTTACCTAAAAGTGAATATATGATAGACTTTTTATAACTAAAAAGAGCAATGGTATGTAATATTGTTTCATTGTGTTTTAATGTAAATAATTTTCATAATAGCCGTGTTGTTCATAACATCGTTTGTATTATTTATAGGCATTGGTGCATATCATGTGTATAGAGCAGATGATTAATCAAATAAATTAGAACAAAAATATAGTTGATAACATTGTTTTATTTTCTCATGCACATAATCAAATTGGGGCAGGGTCGGATTAGCTTAAAGGCAAATTAGGCAACTGCCTAGGGGCCCGGTATTGGCCACGTGCGCTTCGTCCCGAGAAAAAAAATTGAAAATTATAATATTTAACGATTCGTATTTAATAAACCCGTCACCCGATGAATATTTACCTTGATTATCTTTTATGTTTTTTTTCGCAGTCTGTTAGACAAAATATATTTTAGGAAGTCAGGAAAGGGAAAGGGGCAATGCCTAAGGGCCCCGAAGTTCTTAATCTGGCCCTGAATCGGGGTGAGATGTTAAATTTGAATATACAGTTATTTACCGAGATTTGCGAAATAAGCCATCATTCTAGGGCTATTAAAATATGCTCAACATTTTTAGATGTATACTTAAAAAACTTTGCTTATATACAGGGTGAAAAAAGGACGCTTATGAATTCAATTTCACTCTGTATATTATTTAGTTTTTTGGCAGATAAAATTTAAACAAAATATCAACATGAGATATATTTTATTAAACATCTACAATAGTTTTCTTTTTTTGAACATACAAATACTATTTATTTACATTCAAAATTATTGCAATTCTTAAAAAAAAACATCACAACATAGATATTGATGGCTTATTTTTGACAACAGATGAAATATTAATTAAAATGTGTACAACCAATAACAATAAGCCATCTTACAGATAATAAAACATCACATTTTTTTTAACACAAATAAATAATCTAAAAAATAATTCCAATTTACATGTACGTAACATTTCATTTGCGATATTTATAATGTCATCACACTAATAAACACGCTCCTAAATCCGTTTGAAGACGAAACTATTTAGAGCGCACACGTTTCTCGTTAAAAATAGTGTAATTAATAAAAATATTGGAGTAGGAACGATTTGTCTAATTAATTATTGATGTAATCTACATGTAAAAAAAACGCTACTACGAAAAATAAAAAAATTACTTATGAGTTTTGTTAGTCAATGCGACGTAACGAATAGAGTTTGTGTCGACAATTTATAATTTTGAAAATCGATAGTATATGAAAGATATTTCTTGTGACTATGGTAAGTATGTTGGCATGGTTTTGTTGCAAACTTTTATACTCCACATGTCAATCATAGCGAAGAGTATTTATATAAATTACAGTCGAAATAGGGTTACTGGTCAGCTTCGAATGACGTCACAATATATCATATTTTTTACAATCATTAATTCTTACTTGTACCTACTTGTGCCACTAGAATCGAAAATAAATAAAAAAAAGCGGATAAATAGAACTATCACTATTCTTCAACACTGAGAATTTTAATTTCTTGAGTTATGAGATGTTGAATGTAGCGTTCTCATCTTTCATCGACAAGATATATTCTTTTCAGATTTATCTAAATTGCCCACACAAACTCCACCTATTGTCTAGTACAAGTTGGCAGATTTGTAATTAAAGTTGGCGTTTTGTGCCATTGCCAACTGCCAACGAGATATTCGGTAATAAAGACGTTCGTACACAAACACCGAAAGCTGTTTGTGTGAGACCGTTTTTATTTTTTTCTACATATTTTATAAATTACATGGACGTTAATAGAGATCCATATTTTCAATTTTAGAAAAATAAAATTGTTTTATCAATTCTCTCTCTAAACTACTTTATAGTTACACTTTGTATGGACAACTTTGAACATTATTTTCGATAGAAGTCGATATTTGGAGAAAATACGTAATTTGGGAATGTTTTTTTTTGTTTTTGTACTTTCTGCAATTTATGAGTCATAATTTGTTCTTGTCCAGTTATAATCATGCATTAATTTTATCGATAGAATTATCCAAAATTATCGATACATTTCTAAAGGAATTTCTTAAAGTCGATTATTACATACGTTAATTTTAGTTCCAGTACAGATTTAGGTGACCACTTAAAATGTATAGGCCTTGATGCCGTTATCAGATGTAATTTAGTCGAAAATAGTTTATTAGAAACCTTAAACTAACACATTTTACTGTGGTAACTGATAATACTAATCAGGTGCCGATTAAGGAAATTAATGTAATTATAGCATGCCGTCAACATACTCTACCTTAAACCATTGGAATACACCGTAATTGTCTCGGAAACGAGCTTCTAAAAATCAGAAATACAGCACGAAACAAGATTTTAGAAAGTGTATCAATACTTTTTTTCTTTGTAGTTAATTCCGTTTATATAAAAAAAAATAAGCTATACTTGCATAGTTATTATTTTATGTTATAATTACTATAACAATCACATTAATAAAAATTGAGATGGGATTAAAAAAAAGCTTTTTAAATAACTAGGAAAACACGATTTAATACCTAAAAACTTTAAAACTTTCTTGTATCGACTGTAAATCCGAGTTCCATGTTCAATATTCCACTATATAACCGATTTTTATACAAAATTCACAAATAACCAATACAGGGTGAGTAATCTGTAGTGTTAGTAACAGTAAATATTTAAATACACGGACTAAAAAGTGTTTTATTTTTAATGAATAAGAAAATTCGTTTTCAAAAATAAGTGAAAATATAAATGCAGTGTTAATTTGAGTTATTAAGCCACAAAAACGTAGTTTAAACTATTATATCGATATAAAATGAATTTAAATAATCGATTGTAGTCAATAAATCGGACTTAATTCCTTTCTTCAACTTTTATGATTACCTTTCATAGTCTTGTTTCCATACAAAAAGCTAAGGCTTGTTCGTCACATTACACAACACAAACGCACATAAACACGTTAACGTTTCAAGACATTAACATTCGTTATACAAACACTATCTATTCGCAGACTATACTTTCTTAACAAGCCAAAACACTTAGATCATTACATTCCCTTGCAATACATTTAATTTGTTGAATATTAATTTTTTTAACATTATTATAAACCAACTTATGTCTATTGAGTCGATAGAATAGTTTTATTTTTATTAACACCTACAGTGAATCGATTTGTTTATATCGATATTGTTCCGATACCTACAATGATGTTCAATTCCATTTTTAATTACAGTTAAAACTTCAAATACCTTTCAAAGGAGATCGAAATAATTTTAGTTGTTGAGCAGCATTCAATTGTTAAGTGAGGGTACATCATCGATACCTAAGTGTATCGATAATTCTGCATTTTTATCAAGTGATAGTAATGATATATTTTAGCTGTAGTGTTTGAGGCATATCGATATCGATAAGTGACATTCCAACGTAATGTTGAGAGGGTAACGCATCTTACCTGTCGCGTTTTAGTTAATATCATATGGTTTCGACTAGACCTTTTCGCCTGGGTCGAGGCTCGCCCGATATGAATGAGGTCTCCTCTGAGGAGTTGCTTGTCACTTTCTGCTGCTGAGATGA